>OY979723.1:14083776-14637665 GCA_963855995.1 Muricea muricata | reverse complement strand
CCCTAACCCTAACCCTAACCCTAACCCTAACCCTAACCCTAACCCTAACCCTAACCTAACCCTAACCCTAACCCTAACCCTAACCTCTAACCCTAACCCTAACCCTAACCCTAACCCTAACCCTAACCCTAACCCTAACCCTAACCCTAACCCTAACCCTAACCCTAACCCTAACCCTAACCCTAACCCTAACCAACCCTAACCCTAACCCTAACCCTAACCCTAACCCTAACCCTAACCCTCCTAACCCTAACCCTAACCCTAACCCTACCCTAACCCTAACCCTAACCCTAACCCTAACCCCTAACCCTAACCCTAACCCTAACCCTAACCCCTAACCCTAAACCCTAACCCTAACCCTAACCCTAACCCTAACCCTAACCCTAACCCTAACCCTAACCCTAACCCTAACCCTAACCCTAACCCTAACCCTAACCCTAACCCTAACCCTAACCCTAACCCTAACCCTAACCCTAACCCTAACCCTAACCCTAACCCTAACCCTAACCTAACCCTAACCCTAACCCTAACCCTAACCCTAACCCTAACCCTAACCCTAACCCTAACCCTAACCCTAACCCTAACCCTAACCCTAACCCTAACCCTAACCCTAACCCTAACCCTAACCCTAACCCTAACCCTAACCCTAACCCTAACCCTAACCCTAACCCTAACCCTAACCTAACCCTAACCCTAACCCTAACCCTAACCCTAACCCTAACCCAAACCCTAACCCTAACCCTAACCCTAACCCTAACCCTAACCCTAACCCTAACCCTAACCCTAACCCTAACCCTAACCCTACCCTAACCCTAACCCTAACCCTAACCCTAACCCTAACCCTAACCCTAACCCTAACCCTAACCCTAACCCTAACCCTAACCCTAACCCTAACCCTAACCCTAACCCTAACCCTAACCCTAACCCTAACCCTAACCCTAACCCTAACCCTAACCCTAACCCTAACCCTAACCCTAACCCTAACCCTAACCCTAACCCTAACCCTAACCCTAACCCTAACCCTAACCCTAACCCTAACCCTAACCCTAACCCTAACCCTAACCCTAACCCTAACCCTAACCCTAACCCTAACCCTAACCCTAACCCTAACCCTAACCCTAACCCTAACCCTAACCCTAACCCTAACCCTAACCCTAACCAACCCTAACCCTAACCCTAACCCTAACCCTAACCCTAACCCTAACCCTAACCCTAACCAACCCTAACCCTAACCCTAACCCTAACCCTAACCCTAACCCTAACCCTAACCCTAACCCTAACCTAACCCTAACCCTAACCCTAACCCTAACCCTAACCCTAACCCTAACCCTAACCCTAACCCTAACCCTAACCCTAACCCTAACCCTAACCCTAACCCTAACCCTAACCCTAACCCTAACCCTAACCCTAACCCTAACCCTAACCCTAACCCTAACCCTAACCCTAACCCTAACCTAACCCTAACCCTAACCCTAACCCTAACCCTAACCCTAACCCTAACCCTAACCCTAACCCTAACCCTAACCCTAACCCTAACCCTAACCCTAACCCTAACCCTAACCCTAACCTAACCCTAACCCTAACCCTAACCCTAACCCTAACCCTAACCCTAACCCTAACCCTAACCCTAACCCTAACCCTAACCCTAACCCTAACCCTAACCCTAACCCTAACCCTAACCCTAACCCTAACCCTAACCCTAACCCTAACCCTAACCCTAACCCTAACCCTAACCCTAACCCTAACCCTAACCCTAACCCTAACCCTAACCTAACCCTAACCCTAACCCTAACCCTAACCCTAACCCTAACCCTAACCCTAACCCTAACCCTAACCCTAACCCTAACCCTAACCCTAACCCTAACCCTAACCCTAACCCTAACCCTAACCCTAACCCTAACCCTAACCCTAACCCTAACCCTAACCCTAACCCTAACCCTAACCCTAACCCTAACCCTAACCCTAACCCTAACCCTAACCTAACCCTAACCCTAACCCTAACCCTAACCCTAACCCTAACCCTAACCCTAACCCTAACCCTAACCCTAACCCTAACCCTAACCCTAACCCTAACCCTAACCCTAACCCTAACCCTAACCCTAACCCTAACCCTAACCCTAACCCTAACCCTAACCCTAACCCTAACCCTAACCTAACCCTAACCCTAACCCTAACCCTAACCCTAACCCTAACCCTAACCCTAACCCTAACCTAACCCTAACCCTAACCCTAACCCTAACCCTAACCCTAACCCTAACCCTAACCCTAACCCTAACCCTAACCCTAACCCTAACCCTAACCCTAACCCTAACCCTAACCCTAACCCTAACCCTAACCCTAACCCTAACCCTAACCCTAACCCTAACCCTAACCCTAACCCTAACCCTAACCCTAACCCTAACCCTAACCCTAACCCTAACCCTAACCCTAACCCTAACCCTAACCCTAACCCTAACCCTAACCCTAACCCTAACCCTAACCCTAACCCTAACCCTAACCCTAACCCTAACCCTAACCCTAACCCTAACCCTAACCCTAACCCTAACCCTAACCCTAACCCTAACCTAACCCTAACCCTAACCCTAACCCTAACCCTAACCCTAACCCTAACCCTAACCCTAACCCTAACCCTAACCCTAACCCTAACCCTAACCCTAACCCTAACCCTAACCCTAACCCTAACCCTAACCCTAACCCTAACCCTAACCCTAACCCTAACCCTAACCCTAACCCTAACCCTAACCCTAACCCTAACCCTAACCCTAACCCTAACCCTAACCCTAACCCTAACCCTAACCCTAACCCTAACCCTAACCCTAACCCTAACCCTAACCCTAACCCTAACCCTAACCCTAACCCTAACCCTAACCCTAACCCTAACCCTAACCCTAACCCTAACCCTAACCCTAACCCTAACCCTAACCCTAACCCTAACCCTAACCCTAACCCTAACCCTAACCCTAACCCTAACCCTAACCCTAACCCTAACCCTAACCCTAACCCTAACCCTAACCCTAACCCTAACCCTAACCCTAACCCTAACCCTAACCCTAACCCTAACCCTAACCCTAACCCTAACCCTAACCCTAACCCTAACCCTAACCCTAACCCTAACCCTAACCCTAACCCTAACCCTAACCCTAACCCTAACCCTAACCCTAACCCTAACCCTAACCCTAACCCTAACCCTAACCCTAACCCTAACCCTAACCCTAACCCTAACCCTAACCCTAACCCTAACCCTAACCCTAACCCTAACCCTAACCCTAACCCTAACCCTAACCCTAACCCTAACCCTAACCCTAACCCTAACCCTAACCCTAACCCTAACCCTAACCCTAACCCTAACCCTAACCCTAACCCTAACCCTAACCCTAACCCTAACCCTAACCCTAACCCTAACCCTAACCCTAACCCTAACCCTAACCCTAACCCTAACCCTAACCCTAACCCTAACCCTAACCCTAACCCTAACCCTAACCCTAACCCTAACCCTAACCCTAACCCTAACCCTAACCCTAACCCTAACCCTAACCCTAACCCTAACCCTAACCCTAACCCTAACCCTAACCCTAACCCTAACCCTAACCCTAACCCTAACCCTAACCCTAACCCTAACCCTAACCCTAACCCTAACCCTAACCCTAACCCTAACCCTAACCCTAACCCTAACCCTAACCCTAACCCTAACCCTAACCCTAACCCTAACCCTAACCCTAACCCTAACCCTAACCCTAACCCTAACCCTAACCCTAACCCTAACCCTAACCCTAACCTAACCCTAACCCTAACCCTAACCCTAACCCTAACCCTAACCCTAACCCTAACCCTAACCCTAACCCTAACCCTAACCCTAACCCTAACCCTAACCCTAACCCTAACCCTAACCCTAACCCTAACCCTAACCCTAACCCTAACCCTAACCCTAACCCTAACCCTAACCCTAACCCTAACCCTAACCCTAACCCTAACCCTAACCCTAACCCTAACCCTAACCCTAACCCTAACCCTAACCCTAACCCTAACCCTAACCCTAACCCTAACCCTAACCCTAACCCTAACCCTAACCCTAACCCTAACCCTAACCCTAACCCTAACCCTAACCCTAACCCTAACCCTAACCCTAACCCTAACCCTAACCCTAACCCTAACCCTAACCCTAACCCTAACCCTAACCCTAACCCTAACCCTAACCCTAACCCTAACCCTAACCCTAACCCTAACCCTAACCCTAACCCTAACCCTAACCCTAACCCTAACCCTAACCCTAACCCTAACCCTAACCCTAACCCTAACCCTAACCCTAACCCTAACCCTAACCCTAACCCTAACCCTAACCCTAACCCTAACCCTAACCCTAACCCTAACCCTAACCCTAACCCTAACCCTAACCCTAACCCTAACCCTAACCCTAACCCTAACCCTAACCCTAACCCTAACCCTAACCCTAACCCTAACCCTAACCCTAACCCTAACCCTAACCCTAACCCTAACCCTAACCCTAACCCTAACCCTAACCCTAACCCTAACCCTAACCCTAACCCTAACCCTAACCCTAACCCTAACCCTAACCCTAACCCTAACCCTAACCCTAACCCTAACCCTAACCCTAACCCTAACCCTAACCCTAACCCTAACCCTAACCCTAACCCTAACCCTAACCCTAACCCTAACCCTAACCCTAACCCTAACCCTAACCCTAACCCTAACCCTAACCCTAACCCTAACCCTAACCCTAACCCTAACCCTAACCCTAACCCTAACCCTAACCCTAACCCTAACCCTAACCCTAACCCTAACCCTAACCCTAACCCTAACCCTAACCCTAACCCTAACCCTAACCCTAACCCTAACCCTAACCCTAACCCTAACCCTAACCCTAACCCTAACCCTAACCCTAACCCTAACCCTAACCCTAACCCTAACCCTAACCCTAACCCTAACCCTAACCCTAACCCTAACCCTAACCCTAACCCTAACCCTAACCCTAACCCTAACCCTAACCCTAACCCTAACCCTAACCCTAACCCTAACCCTAACCCTAACCCTAACCCTAACCCTAACCCTAACCCTAACCCTAACCCTAACCCTAACCCTAACCCTAACCCTAACCCTAACCCTAACCCTAACCCTAACCCTAACCCTAACCCTAACCCTAACCCTAACCCTAACCCTAACCCTAACCCTAACCCTAACCCTAACCCTAACCCTAACCCTAACCCTAACCCTAACCCTAACCCTAACCCTAACCCTAACCCTAACCCTAACCCTAACCCTAACCCTAACCCTAACCCTAACCCTAACCCTAACCCTAACCCTAACCCTAACCCTAACCCTAACCCTAACCCTAACCCTAACCCTAACCCTAACCCTAACCCTAACCCTAACCCTAACCCTAACCCTAACCCTAACCCTAACCCTAACCCTAACCCTAACCCTAACCCTAACCCTAACCCTAACCCTAACCCTAACCCTAACCCTAACCCTAACCCTAACCCTAACCCTAACCCTAACCCTAACCCTAACCCTAACCCTAACCCTAACCCTAACCCTAACCCTAACCCTAACCCTAACCCTAACCCTAACCCTAACCCTAACCCTAACCCTAACCCTAACCCTAACCCTAACCCTAACCCTAACCCTAACCCTAACCCTAACCCTAACCCTAACCCTAACCCTAACCCTAACCCTAACCCTAACCCTAACCCTAACCCTAACCCTAACCCTAACCCTAACCCTAACCCTAACCCTAACCCTAACCCTAACCCTAACCCTAACCCTAACCCTAACCCTAACCCTAACCCTAACCCTAACCCTAACCCTAACCCTAACCCTAACCCTAACCCTAACCCTAACCCTAACCCTAACCCTAACCCTAACCCTAACCCTAACCCTAACCCTAACCCTAACCCTAACCCTAACCCTAACCCTAACCCTAACCCTAACCCTAACCCTAACCCTAACCCTAACCCTAACCCTAACCCTAACCCTAACCCTAACCCTAACCCTAACCCTAACCCTAACCCTAACCCTAACCCTAACCCTAACCCTAACCCTAACCCTAACCCTAACCCTAACCCTAACCCTAACCCTAACCCTAACCCTAACCCTAACCCTAACCCTAACCCTAACCCTAACCCTAACCCTAACCCTAACCCTAACCCTAACCCTAACCCTAACCCTAACCCTAACCCTAACCCTAACCCTAACCCTAACCCTAACCCTAACCCTAACCCTAACCCTAACCCTAACCCTAACCCTAACCCTAACCCTAACCCTAACCCTAACCCTAACCCTAACCCTAACCCTAACCCTAACCCTAACCCTAACCCTAACCCTAACCCTAACCCTAACCCTAACCCTAACCCTAACCCTAACCCTAACCCTAACCCTAACCCTAACCCTAACCCTAACCCTAACCCTAACCCTAACCCTAACCCTAACCCTAACCCTAACCCTAACCCTAACCCTAACCCTAACCCTAACCCTAACCCTAACCCTAACCCTAACCCTAACCCTAACCCTAACCCTAACCCTAACCCTAACCCTAACCCTAACCCTAACCCTAACCCTAACCCTAACCCTAACCCTAACCCTAACCCTAACCCTAACCCTAACCCTAACCCTAACCCTAACCCTAACCCTAACCCTAACCCTAACCCTAACCCTAACCCTAACCCTAACCCTAACCCTAACCCTAACCCTAACCCTAACCCTAACCCTAACCCTAACCCTAACCCTAACCCTAACCCTAACCCTAACCCTAACCCTAACCCTAACCCTAACCCTAACCCTAACCCTAACCCTAACCCTAACCCTAACCCTAACCCTAACCCTAACCCTAACCCTAACCCTAACCCTAACCCTAACCCTAACCCTAACCCTAACCCTAACCCTAACCCTAACCCTAACCCTAACCCTAACCCTAACCCTAACCCTAACCCTAACCCTAACCCTAACCCTAACCCTAACCCTAACCCTAACCCTAACCCTAACCCTAACCCTAACCCTAACCCTAACCCTAACCCTAACCCTAACCCTAACCCTAACCCTAACCCTAACCCTAACCCTAACCCTAACCCTAACCCTAACCCTAACCCTAACCCTAACCCTAACCCTAACCCTAACCCTAACCCTAACCCTAACCCTAACCCTAACCCTAACCCTAACCCTAACCCTAACCCTAACCCTAACCCTAACCCTAACCCTAACCCTAACCCTAACCCTAACCCTAACCCTAACCCTAACCCTAACCCTAACCCTAACCCTAACCCTAACCCTAACCCTAACCCTAACCCTAACCCTAACCCTAACCCTAACCCTAACCCTAACCCTAACCCTAACCCTAACCCTAACCCTAACCCTAACCCTAACCCTAACCCTAACCCTAACCCTAACCCTAACCCTAACCCTAACCCTAACCCTAACCCTAACCCTAACCCTAACCCTAACCCTAACCCTAACCCTAACCCTAACCCTAACCCTAACCCTAACCCTAACCCTAACCCTAACCCTAACCCTAACCCTAACCCTAACCCTAACCCTAACCCTAACCCTAACCCTAACCCTAACCCTAACCCTAACCCTAACCCTAACCCTAACCCTAACCCTAACCCTAACCCTAACCCTAACCCTAACCCTAACCCTAACCCTAACCCTAACCCTAACCCTAACCCTAACCCTAACCCTAACCCTAACCCTAACCCTAACCCTAACCCTAACCCTAACCCTAACCCTAACCCTAACCCTAACCCTAACCCTAACCCTAACCCTAACCCTAACCCTAACCCTAACCCTAACCCTAACCCTAACCCTAACCCTAACCCTAACCCTAACCCTAACCCTAACCCTAACCCTAACCCTAACCCTAACCCTAACCCTAACCCTAACCCTAACCCTAACCCTAACCCTAACCCTAACCCTAACCCTAACCCTAACCCTAACCCTAACCCTAACCCTAACCCTAACCCTAACCCTAACCCTAACCCTAACCCTAACCCTAACCCTAACCCTAACCCTAACCCTAACCCTAACCCTAACCCTAACCCTAACCCTAACCCTAACCCTAACCCTAACCCTAACCCTAACCCTAACCCTAACCCTAACCCTAACCCTAACCCTAACCCTAACCCTAACCCTAACCCTAACCCTAACCCTAACCCTAACCCTAACCCTAACCCTAACCCTAACCCTAACCCTAACCCTAACCCTAACCCTAACCCTAACCCTAACCCTAACCCTAACCCTAACCCTAACCCTAACCCTAACCCTAACCCTAACCCTAACCCTAACCCTAACCCTAACCCTAACCCTAACCCTAACCCTAACCCTAACCCTAACCCTAACCCTAACCCTAACCCTAACCCTAACCCTAACCCTAACCCTAACCCTAACCCTAACCCTAACCCTAACCCTAACCCTAACCCTAACCCTAACCCTAACCCTAACCCTAACCCTAACCCTAACCCTAACCCTAACCCTAACCCTAACCCTAACCCTAACCCTAACCCTAACCCTAACCCTAACCCTAACCCTAACCCTAACCCTAACCCTAACCCTAACCCTAACCCTAACCCTAACCCTAACCCTAACCCTAACCCTAACCCTAACCCTAACCCTAACCCTAACCCTAACCCTAACCCTAACCCTAACCCTAACCCTAACCCTAACCCTAACCCTAACCCTAACCCTAACCCTAACCCTAACCCTAACCCTAACCCTAACCCTAACCCTAACCCTAACCCTAACCCTAACCCTAACCCTAACCCTAACCCTAACCCTAACCCTAACCCTAACCCTAACCCTAACCCTAACCCTAACCCTAACCCTAACCCTAACCCTAACCCTAACCCTAACCCTAACCCTAACCCTAACCCTAACCCTAACCCTAACCCTAACCCTAACCCTAACCCTAACCCTAACCCTAACCCTAACCCTAACCCTAACCCTAACCCTAACCCTAACCCTAACCCTAACCCTAACCCTAACCCTAACCCTAACCCTAACCCTAACCCTAACCCTAACCCTAACCCTAACCCTAACCCTAACCCTAACCCTAACCCTAACCCTAACCCTAACCCTAACCCTAACCCTAACCCTAACCCTAACCCTAACCCTAACCCTAACCCTAACCCTAACCCTAACCCTAACCCTAACCCTAACCCTAACCCTAACCCTAACCCTAACCCTAACCCTAACCCTAACCCTAACCCTAACCCTAACCCTAACCCTAACCCTAACCCTAACCCTAACCCTAACCCTAACCCTAACCCTAACCCTAACCCTAACCCTAACCCTAACCCTAACCCTAACCCTAACCCTAACCCTAACCCTAACCCTAACCCTAACCCTAACCCTAACCCTAACCCTAACCCTAACCCTAACCCTAACCCTAACCCTAACCCTAACCCTAACCCTAACCCTAACCCTAACCCTAACCCTAACCCTAACCCTAACCCTAACCCTAACCCTAACCCTAACCCTAACCCTAACCCTAACCCTAACCCTAACCCTAACCCTAACCCTAACCCTAACCCTAACCCTAACCCTAACCCTAACCCTAACCCTAACCCTAACCCTAACCCTAACCCTAACCCTAACCCTAACCCTAACCCTAACCCTAACCCTAACCCTAACCCTAACCCTAACCCTAACCCTAACCCTAACCCTAACCCTAACCCTAACCCTAACCCTAACCCTAACCCTAACCCTAACCCTAACCCTAACCCTAACCCTAACCCTAACCCTAACCCTAACCCTAACCCTAACCCTAACCCTAACCCTAACCCTAACCCTAACCCTAACCCTAACCCTAACCCTAACCCTAACCCTAACCCTAACCCTAACCCTAACCCTAACCCTAACCCTAACCCTAACCCTAACCCTAACCCTAACCCTAACCCTAACCCTAACCCTAACCCTAACCCTAACCCTAACCCTAACCCTAACCCTAACCCTAACCCTAACCCTAACCCTAACCCTAACCCTAACCCTAACCCTAACCCTAACCCTAACCCTAACCCTAACCCTAACCCTAACCCTAACCCTAACCCTAACCCTAACCCTAACCCTAACCCTAACCCTAACCCTAACCCTAACCCTAACCCTAACCCTAACCCTAACCCTAACCCTAACCCTAACCCTAACCCTAACCCTAACCCTAACCCTAACCCTAACCCTAACCCTAACCCTAACCCTAACCCTAACCCTAACCCTAACCCTAACCCTAACCCTAACCCTAACCCTAACCCTAACCCTAACCCTAACCCTAACCCTAACCCTAACCCTAACCCTAACCCTAACCCTAACCCTAACCCTAACCCTAACCCTAACCCTAACCCTAACCCTAACCCTAACCCTAACCCTAACCCTAACCCTAACCCTAACCCTAACCCTAACCCTAACCCTAACCCTAACCCTAACCCTAACCCTAACCCTAACCCTAACCCTAACCCTAACCCTAACCCTAACCCTAACCCTAACCCTAACCCTAACCCTAACCCTAACCCTAACCCTAACCCTAACCCTAACCCTAACCCTAACCCTAACCCTAACCCTAACCCTAACCCTAACCCTAACCCTAACCCTAACCCTAACCCTAACCCTAACCCTAACCCTAACCCTAACCCTAACCCTAACCCTAACCCTAACCCTAACCCTAACCCTAACCCTAACCCTAACCCTAACCCTAACCCTAACCCTAACCCTAACCCTAACCCTAACCCTAACCCTAACCCTAACCCTAACCCTAACCCTAACCCTAACCCTAACCCTAACCCTAACCCTAACCCTAACCCTAACCCTAACCCTAACCCTAACCCTAACCCTAACCCTAACCCTAACCCTAACCCTAACCCTAACCCTAACCCTAACCCTAACCCTAACCCTAACCCTAACCCTAACCCTAACCCTAACCCTAACCCTAACCCTAACCCTAACCCTAACCCTAACCCTAACCCTAACCCTAACCCTAACCCTAACCCTAACCCTAACCCTAACCCTAACCCTAACCCTAACCCTAACCCTAACCCTAACCCTAACCCTAACCCTAACCCTAACCCTAACCCTAACCCTAACCCTAACCCTAACCCTAACCCTAACCCTAACCCTAACCCTAACCCTAACCCTAACCCTAACCCTAACCCTAACCCTAACCCTAACCCTAACCCTAACCCTAACCCTAACCCTAACCCTAACCCTAACCCTAACCCTAACCCTAACCCTAACCCTAACCCTAACCCTAACCCTAACCCTAACCCTAACCCTAACCCTAACCCTAACCCTAACCCTAACCCTAACCCTAACCCTAACCCTAACCCTAACCCTAACCCTAACCCTAACCCTAACCCTAACCCTAACCCTAACCCTAACCCTAACCCTAACCCTAACCCTAACCCTAACCCTAACCCTAACCCTAACCCTAACCCTAACCCTAACCCTAACCCTAACCCTAACCCTAACCCTAACCCTAACCCTAACCCTAACCCTAACCCTAACCCTAACCCTAACCCTAACCCTAACCCTAACCCTAACCCTAACCCTAACCCTAACCCTAACCCTAACCCTAACCCTAACCCTAACCCTAACCCTAACCCTAACCCTAACCCTAACCCTAACCCTAACCCTAACCCTAACCCTAACCCTAACCCTAACCCTAACCCTAACCCTAACCCTAACCCTAACCCTAACCCTAACCCTAACCCTAACCCTAACCCTAACCCTAACCCTAACCCTAACCCTAACCCTAACCCTAACCCTAACCCTAACCCTAACCCTAACCCTAACCCTAACCCTAACCCTAACCCTAACCCTAACCCTAACCCTAACCCTAACCCTAACCCTAACCCTAACCCTAACCCTAACCCTAACCCTAACCCTAACCCTAACCCTAACCCTAACCCTAACCCTAACCCTAACCCTAACCCTAACCCTAACCCTAACCCTAACCCTAACCCTAACCCTAACCCTAACCCTAACCCTAACCCTAACCCTAACCCTAACCCTAACCCTAACCCTAACCCTAACCCTAACCCTAACCCTAACCCTAACCCTAACCCTAACCCTAACCCTAACCCTAACCCTAACCCTAACCCTAACCCTAACCCTAACCCTAACCCTAACCCTAACCCTAACCCTAACCCTAACCCTAACCCTAACCCTAACCCTAACCCTAACCCTAACCCTAACCCTAACCCTAACCCTAACCCTAACCCTAACCCTAACCCTAACCCTAACCCTAACCCTAACCCTAACCCTAACCCTAACCCTAACCCTAACCCTAACCCTAACCCTAACCCTAACCCTAACCCTAACCCTAACCCTAACCCTAACCCTAACCCTAACCCTAACCCTAACCCTTAAACCCTTAAACCCTTAAACCCTTAAACCCTTAAACCCTTAAACCCTTAAACCCTTAAACCCTTAAACCCTTAAACCCTTAAACCCTTAAACCCTTAAACCCTTAAACCCTTAAACCCTTAAACCCTTAAACCCTTAAACCCTTAAACCCTTAAACCCTTAAACCCTTAAACCCTTAAACCCTTAAACCCTTAAACCCTTAAACCCTTAAACCCTTAAACCCTTAAACCCTTAAACCCTTAAACCCTTAAACCCTTAAACCCTTAAACCCTTAAACCCTTAAACCCTTAAACCCTTAAACCCTTAAACCCTTAAACCCTTAAACCCTTAAACCCTTAAACCCTTAAACCCTTAAACCCTTAAACCCTTAAACCCTTAAACCCTTAAACCCTTAAACCCTTAAACCCTTAAACCCTTAAACCCTTAAACCCTTAAACCCTTAAACCCTTAAACCCTTAAACCCTTAAACCCTTAAACCCTTAAACCCTTAAACCCTTAAACCCTTTCTAAAAAAAATAATAAAAATAAAAGTAAAATTAAAGTGAAGTGAAGTAAAATTTTACTTTTACTTCACTTTAATTTTACTTTTATTTTATTATTTTTTCTACAAATGGTTTAAGACTTTAAGAGTCTAAAGAGTCTAAGAGTCTAAGAGTCTAAGAGTCTAAGAGTCTAAGAGTCTAAGAGTCTAAGAGTCTAAGAGTCTAAGAGTCTAAGAGCTTAACAGTCTAAAGAGCTTAACAGTCTAAAGAGCTTAACAGTCTAAAGAGCTTAAGAGTCTAAAGAGCTTAAGAGTCTAAAGAGCTTAAGAGTCTAAGAGCTTAAGAGTTTAAGAGTCTAAGAGTCTAAGAGTCTAAGAGTCTAAGAGCTTAAGAGTCTAAGAGTCTAAGAGCTTAAGAGTTTAAGAGTTTAAGAGTCTAAGAGTCTAAGAGTCTAAGAGTCTAAGAGCTTAACAGTCTAAAGAGCTTAACAGTCTAAAGAGCTTAACAGTCTAAAGAGCTTAACAGTCTAAAGAGCTTAACAGTCTAAAGAGCTTAACAGTCTAAAGAGCTTAACAGTCTAAAGAGCTTAAGAGTCTAAAGAGCTTAAGAGTCTAAAGAGCTTAAGAGTCTAAGAGCTTAAGAGTTTAAGAGTCTAAGAGTGTAAGAGTCTAAGAGTCTAAGAGTCTAAGAGCTTAAGAGTTTAAGAGTCTAAGATTCTAAGAGTCTAAGAGTCTAAGAGCTTAAGAGCTTAAGAGTCTAAGACCTTAAGAGTCTAAGAGTTTAAGAGTCTAAGAGTCTAAGAGTCTAAGAGTCTAAGAGTCTAAGAGTCTAAGAGCTTAAGAGTTTAAGAGCTTAAGAGTCTAAGAGTCTAAGAGCTTAAGAGTCTAAGAGTCTAAGAGTCTAAGAGTCTAAGAGCTTAAGAGTTTAAGAGCTTAAGAGTCTAAGAGTCTAAGAGTCTAAGACCTTAAGAGTCTAAGAGCTTAAGAGTCTAAGAGCTTAAGAGTCTAAGAGTTTAAGAGCTTAAGAGCTTAAGAGTCTAAGAGTCTAAGAGTCTAAGAGTCTAAGAGTCTAAGAGCTTAAGAGTCTAAAGAGCTTAAGAGTCTAAAGAGCTTAACAGTCTAAAGAGTCTAAGAGCTTAAGAGTCTAAGAGCTTAAGAGTCTAAGACCTTAAGAGTCTAAAGAGCTTAAGAGTCTAAGAGCTTAAGAGTCTAAGAGCTTAAGAGTCTAAGAGCTTAAGAGTCTAAGAGCTTAAGAGTCTAAGAGCTTAAGAGTCTAAAGAGCTTAAGAGTCTAAAGAGCTTAACAGTCTAAAGAGCTTAAGAGTCTAAAGAGCTTAAGAGTCTAAAGAGCTTAAGAGTCTAAAGAGCTTAAGAGTCTAAAGAGCTTAAGAGTCTAAAGAGCTTAACAGTCTAAAGAGCTTAACAGTCTAAAGAGCTTAAGAGTCTAAAGAGCTTAAGAGTCTAAGAGCTTAAGAGTCTAAGAGCTTAAGAGTCTAAGAGCTTAAGAGTCTAAAGAGCTTAACAATAATAACGTTAAAATCACTTACAACAACAAAAATGTTCTCCTATTCTTTTCCAAATATAACCACACCACTGCAATCTTTCTTTTTCCACCAGTAATCCACCGTTTGGACATTTCTACATAATTTCAATGAATTCCATCAAAATTTACACTTTTTTGAAATAATAGCTACAATTCTCTATAACTTATGTAACTCAACTTAACTTCACTTAAATAACTCAACTTCACTTAACGAACTCAACTTCACTTAAGTAACTCAACTCAACTTAACTTAAGTAACGCATCTTAACTTAACTTAAGTAACTCATCTTGACTTAACTTAAGTAACTCAACTCAACTCGACTTAAGTAACTCAACTCAACTTAACTAACTCAACTCGACTTAAGTAACTCAACTCAGCTTAAGTAACTCAACTTAACTTAAGTAACTCAGCTTAAGTAACTCAACTTAACTTAACTTAAGTAACTTAACTTAAGTAACTCAACTCAACTTAACTTAATTAACTCAACTCAACTTAACTTAACTTAAGTAACTCAACTCAACTTAACTTAAGTAACTTAACTTAACTTAAGTAACTCAACTTAACTTAAGTAACTCAACTCATCTTAACTTAACTTAAGTAACTCAACTCAACTTAACTTAATTAACTCAACTCAACTTAGCTTAAGTAACTCAACTCAACTTAACTTAACTTAACTCAACTTAACTTAAGTAACTCAACTTAACTTAAGTAACTCAACTCAATTTAACTTAAGTAACTCAACTCAACCTAACTTAAGTAACTCAACTTAACTTAACTTAAATAATTCAACTCAACTCAAGCAACTTAACTCCACTTGACCAGCTTAACTCAACTTCAGTTAACTTAAGCAACTTAACCCAAACAACTTAACCCAAACAACTTAACCCAAATTAACTTAACTAACATAACTGAAGTTAGTTCAACTTAACTTAACTCACTTAACTCAACTAACTTAAGCCAATTACCTCAACTAACATAACTTAAGTAACATAACTTAACTTAACTTAAGTAACTTAACTCAACTCAGCTGAACTAACTTATCTCAACTTAACTCAAGTAAATTAACTCAACTTAACTTAAGTAACTTCACTTATATCAACTATCTTAACTTAAGTAACTTAGCTAAGTTAACTTACCTAAACGAAATGTTCTCCTCATTGGTCTTCCGACGGTTCTGAGTTCCTTCGAAATTTTACCATCTCCATTCTGCAACAAAACGTAAACCCACATTTAGAAACACATTTCTACCACATCATAATCTACGATTACTGAAACAAGGTATACTTTAGTCAAATAACAGCCACAACAACAGTAAATTACCTTCCAAGGCAATAGTCTGTACTTTCAAAGCCAAGCACTTCTCAAATTTGGCCATCTTCACAAAATCCTGAAACAGCATTTCAAACGTGAACGCGATAAGTTACAAACGTTCAAACATCGTCTAACTTAAATAAACGAATCAACCTATTTCTCACCCAAATAAAAGCTATAGAAAACTAAATTACCTTTACTCCAAACACCATCGCTATCGTACACGCTCTACAAGAATGACAAATTCAAACATCGTGAGGGTCCTTTTAAATCTACATCTCAACCAGAAGCTAAAACAACATTTACTAGCACAATTGTGCAACAACAATCAACCTTATACTTTGCTTAAAGCAAACATACATTTGAAGAACAAAATACCTTCTTGAAGAGACTCCTTTCCCTTGCTTGCAGCACGATGTATGAAATTGTCAATGACGACCCTCTCCTTATAATGTTTAAAACACCTGACTTCATTTCCATTTCTTAACACAACTATGAATAAATAAGCAAAAACGTCATTAATACCATAGCAACGACAAATAGAACAAAAGGCCAATACAAAGGAAAACAATCAGCATTATATAAACGCATTTTTACATAATTTACCCACCTATTTTTCCTTCACAACAACATCCAGCGATTAAAAGACAAGCACATGGCGAGGGTCGCTCGAAATTTTACCACTTCGATACTGCAACAATAAGTAAACCCACAGTTAACAACACATTTCTACCCCATAAGAATCTACGCTTACTCAAACAAGCTATATTTTAGTCAAATAACAGCCACAAGAACGGTAAATTACCTCCCAAGACAATAGTCTTTACTTTCAAAGCCAAGCACTTCTCAAATTTGGCCATATTCACGAAATCCTGAAACAGCATTTCAAACGTGAACGCGATAAGTTACAAACGTTCAAACACACCTCTTTCAACATCGTCTAACTTAAATAAACGAATCAACCTATACTTTACTCAAATAAAAGCTATAGAAAACTAAATTACCTTTACTCCAAAGACCATCGCTATCGTACACGCTCTACAAGAATGACAAATTCAAACATCGTGTGGGTCCTTTTAAATCTACGTCTCAACGAGAAGCTGAAACAACATTTACTAGCACAATTGTGCAACAACAATCAACCTTATACTTTGCTTAAAGCAAACATACATTTGAAGAACAAAATACCTTCTTGAAAAGACTCCTTTCCCTTGCTTGCAGCACGATGTATGAAATTGTCAATGACGACCCTCTCCTTATAATGTTTAGAACACCGGACTTCATTTCCATTTCTTAACACAACTATGAATAAATAAGCAAAAACGTCATTAATACCATAGCAACGACAAATACAACAAAAGGCGAATACAAAGGAAAACAATCAGCATTATATAAACGCATTTTTACATAATTTACCCACCTATTTTTCCTTCACAACAACATCCAGCGATTAAAAGACAAGCACATGGCGAGGGTCGCTCGAAAATTTACCACTTCGATTCTGCAACAATAAGTAAACCCACAGTTAACAACACATTTCTACCCCATTAGAATCTACGCTTACTCAAACAAGCTATATTTTAGTCAAATAACAGCCACAACAACGGTAAATTACCTTCCAAGACAATAGTCTTTACTTTCAAAGCCAAGCACTTCTCAAATTTGGCCATCTTCACGAAATCCTGAAACAGCATTTTAAACGTGAATGCGATAAGTTACAAACGTTCAAACACACCTCTTTCAACATCGTCTAACTTAAATAAACGAATCAACCTATACTTTACTCAAATAAAAGCTATAGAAAACTAAATTACCTTTACTCCAAAGACCATCGCTATCGTACACGCTCTACAAGAATGACAAATTCAAACATCGTGAGGGTCCTTTTAAATCTACGTCTCAACGAGAAGCTGAAACAACATTTACTAGCACAATTGTGCAACAACAATCAACCTTATACTTTGCTTAAAGCAAACATACATTTGAAGAACAAAATACCTTCTTGAAAAGACTCCTTTCCCTTGCTTGCAGCACGATGTATGAAATTGTCAATGACGACCCTCTCCTTATAATGTTTAGAACACCGGACTTCATTTCCATTTCTTAACACAACTATGAATAAATAAGCAAAAACGTCATTAATACCATAGCAACGACAAATAGAACAAAAGGCCAATACAAAGGAAAACAATCAGCATTATATAAACGCATTTTTACATAATTTACCCACCTATTTTTCCTTCACAACAACATCCAGCGATTAAAAGACAAGCACATGGCGAGGGTCGCTCGAAATTTTACCACTTCGATTCTGCAACAATAAGTAAACCCACAGTTAACAACACATTTCTACCCCATTAGAATCTACGCTTACTCAAACAAGCTATATTTTAGTCAAATAACAGCCACAACAACGGTAAATTACCTTCCAAGACAATAGTCTTTACTTTCAAAGCCAAGCACTTCTCAAATTTGGCCATCTTCACGAAATCCTGAAACAGCATTTTAAACGTGAATGCGATAAGTTACAAACGTTCAAACACACCTCTTTCAACATCGTCTAACTTAAATAAACGAATCAACCTATACTTTACTCAAATAAAAGCTATAGAAAACTAAATTACCTTTACTCCAAAGACCATCGCTATCGTACACGCTCTACAAGAATGACAAATTCAAACATCGTGAGGGTCCTTCTAAATCTACGTCTCAACGAGAAGCTAAAACAACATTTACAGGCACAATTGTGCAACAACAATCAACCTTATACTTTGCTTAAAGCAAACATACATTTGAAGCTTAAAATACCTTCTTGAAGAGACTCCTTTCTTTTGCTTGCAGCACGATGTATGAAATTCTCGGTCACGACTCTTTCCTTATAATGTTTAAAACACATGAGTTCATTTCCATTTCTTAACACAACTATGAATAAATAAGCAAAAACGTCATTAATACCATAGCAACGACAAATAGAACAAAAGGCGAATACAAAGGAAAACAATCAGCATTATATAAACGCATTTTTGCATAATTTACCCACCTATGTTACCTTCACAACAACATCCAGCGATTAAAACACAACCACATGGCGAGGGTCGTTCGAAATTTTATCATTTTGATTCTGCAACGAAACGTAAACCCACAGTTAAAAACACATTTCTACCACATTGTAATCTATGCTTACTTAAACAAGGTATACTTTAGTTAAATGAGAGCAACAACGACAGTAAATAACCTTCCCAGACAATACCCTTCACTTTCAAAGTCAAGCACAACTCGTATTTGGCCATCTTCACGAAATCCTAAAAGAACATTTCAAACATGAACGCCATAAGTTACAAACGTCCAAACACACCTCTATAAACATCGTCTTTAACTTAAATGAATCAACCAAGCTATACTTTACTCAAATAAAAGCTATCTAAAAGTAAATTACCTTTACCACACACACCATCGCCATCGCACGTGCTCTACAAGAATGACAAATTCAAACATGGTCACCTTCCTTTTAAATATACATCTCGACGAGAAGCTAAAACAATATTTACAAGCACAACTGTGCGACGAAAGATTACAAATTACAAATTAAGTAACAACAATCAACCTTCTACTTTGCCTAAAGCAAGCATACATTTGAAGAACAAAATACCTACGAAAAGAGACTCCTTTCCCTTCCTTGCAGCACGATGTATAAAATTTTCTGCGACGACTGGCTCCTTATAATCTTCAAAACACGTCACTTCAATTGCATTTCTTAACACAACTACGAATAAATTAGCAAAAACGTCATTAATACCATAAATAGAACAAAAGGCTAATACAAAGGAAAACAATGAGCATTTTATAAACTCATTTTGTCATGATTTACCCGCCTATTTTACCCTCACAACAACATCTAGCGATAGACCCATATTTAAAAACACATTTCTACTGCATTACAATCTACGCTTACTGAAACAAGGCATTCTTTAGTTCAATAACAGCCACAAAGAAAATAAATTACCTTCCCAGACAATAGTCTTTACATTGAAAGCCAACCACAACTCAAATTACCTTTACTACAAAGACGCTCTACAACAATGACAAATTCAAACATGGCAATGACAAATACAACAATACTAAATCCTGATCCCACTTGTTAGAAATTAAATGAATAAACTCGTATTATAAATTATAAAACAACCAAAATTACAATGCTTTCAGTATTTATCCATAAAAAGATATATTATACAAAAATAAATCCCATATTTTTGTGAAACAAAAATCTCGATCAATCAGCAACCGATTGTTTTTATATTTTAAACTTTGACTCATTTCACGACCTCAAAATTATTTTACGCTTCATTTAGTCCCAGGGAAATTTTACTTTATCGTTTTAGGTATTTAAAAACCTATACTTTGCTCAAATAAAGCACATTACCTTCAAAGACAGTCAATCTTCAACTCAAAGCAAAGATGCACTTAAAACTACATTTACAAAGACAATTTAGGGATTAAAAATGCCAAATTACCTTCAAACGATACCACATGGCAAGCACGCTTCGGAATTTTCCATCTCGATTCTCGAATGAAAAATAAATCCACAATTAAAAGCACATTTCACAGGAATGATATGGCAACGACGATAATTTTTTACCGAAAATAAAGCAAATTACCTTTTAAGACAGTCAATCTTCAACTCAAAGCGAGCAACAAAGTACAACAAACGCCTACAAGAAAGACAAATTCAAACATGGCGACCGTCCTTTCTAAATTTACCCTCGCCAAGACACGCTTAAAACAACATTTACAAACGCAACCACGATAATTTTTTGCGCAAATAAAGCAAATTACCTTCGAAGACAGTCATTCTTCAACTCAAAGCGAGCAACAAAGTACAACAAACGCCTACAAGAACGACAAATTCAAGCATGGCGACCGTCCTTTCTAAATTTACCTTCGCCAACACACGCTTAAAACAACATTTACAAAGACAATTTAGGGACTAAAAATTCCAAATTACCTTCAAACAACAACAATCAACGTTCTTCTCAGCTTTTAAGCAGCCATAAAATCAGCGATTTGAAAAAAAAAACTCTAAACGAACTTCGCACGTCTGTCTTTCACGATGGTCCAACACGTTGTAAAAACTTTTCTGTGATGTGTCCGGTTTGTGACGTTGAACACGTTGAACACGTGAACTCATTTGCATTTCTCCAAAGAAGTTAAAATATAGAGCCACAAGTCCTGTCCACTCGCAACCCCCACTGACTGACACTCACTGATACTCAAGTGGGTTCGGACGATGACTTTGATTGGGGTTTGGCCCAAGCAACCGACGCAACGGGCCGTACCCCGCTCGCAGACAACCTCCCCCCCCCAACTCACACCGATGGGTGATCAGTCCGTCGATGCAAATTTCCAGGGAGTAACTCAACTAACTTACTTATCCCTGGGATCGTATTTATCTACTTTAGTACAGCCACGCTCTAAAGATTGTGGGAGCACATGTGCATTATATATCACACACGTTGCTCTCTAGAAACCATGCATTTATCAGGACTGTTCACAATATTTAGATATTAAATATATATTAAATAACGAAACAACAAACAGCAGTTAAAACCAACACCAACAACTTCATGAAAACTTCAGGTAGAAAGCTCGCATTTAAAAAAAGGAGAGAAAAAAATGAAAGAAATCCGAAGGCAGGACTGCGATTCGAACCCACACCAAAAAGAACGAGAGCTAGCTCGACGACCACTTGGCCAAACAGGCTGAATAAGACCACACTGCTTAAAAACTCTATTTAATTTAAACCTATTTCCCTCCCTCACAAACAAACCTGATTGAAAATTAACTTGAAATACACTTAACATTTAGAACTTTAAATTTGCTATTTTTGCAAAATATCAATTCTCCTCCTGGCTTCGTTTAATAATTTATCCAAGGAAGTTTCTTTTTTTGCAATTTATCTTTCCCCACCACTGTGGATTTAGAGTGTTTTCTTTGCCTCTACCTAGACTGCAGAAGTATGGAAAAAAACCTTTGGTGCTGTGAGTAGACATTTAGCCTCTTATATTTACAAATTCTCCAATGCTGTCAGGTCTGTGCTGATGGGGCCATATAATAAAAAACTGGACGAATGAATTTGCTCTATATCCGAAATAAATCCAAAAAAATATAAATGAAAATTTGTTTGCAAGATTTGACTTATCCCTGGGATCGTATTTATCTACTTTAGTACAGCCACGCTCTAAAGATTGTGGGACCACATGTGCATTATATTATCAGGATTGTTCACAATATTTAGATATTAAATATATATTAAATAACGAAACAACAAACAGCAGTTAAAACCAACACCAACAACTTCATGAAAACTTCAGGTAGAAAGCTCGCATTTAAAAAAAGGAGAGAAAAAAATGAAAGAAATCCGAAGGCAGGACTGCGATTCGAACCCACACCAAAAAGAACGAGAGCTAGCTCGACGACCACTTGGCCAAACAGGCTGAATAAGACCACACTGCTTAAAAACTCTATTTAATTTAAACCTATTTCCCTCCTTCACAAACAAACCCGATTGAAAATTAACTTGAAATACACTTAACATTTAGAACTTTAAATTAGCTATTTTTTCAAAATATCAATTCTCCTCCTGGCTCCGTTTAATAATTTATCCAAGGAAGTTTCTTTTTTTGCAATTTGTCTTTCCCCACCACTGTGGATTTAGAGTGTTTTCTTTGCCTCTAGCTAGACTGCAGAAGTATGGAAAAAAACCTTTTGTGCTGTGAGTAGACATTTAGCCTCTTATATTTACAAATTCTCCAATGCTGTCAGGTCTCTGCTGATGGGGCCTTATAATAAAAAACTGGACGAATGAATTTGCTCTATATCCGAAATAAATGGAAAAAAATATAAATAAAATTTGTTTGCAAGATTTGACTTACGACTGGCTAATGCATTAAGCCCATTTTTCGCTTTAACCATATCGAGCGGAAGTTTCACAGTATTATTCAAATAAGGTTTAAAAACAAAAGAAATTAACGAAAACTCTACTTTATTATTCAAATAAGGCTTAAAAACAATAGAAATTAACAAAATTCCACGGCATTATTCCAACAAGACTTGAAAACAATGGAAATTAACAAAATTCCACAGTATTATTGAAATAAGGCCTAAAAAAATAGAAATTAACAAAATCCCACTAGGGATTAAAAACAATAGAAATTAACAAAATTTCATGGTAACCTTCCAAAACACTTTAGTAGATTAGAGCTGTTTTGGGGGTTTTAGTGTTATTGAGGTTTCTTTAGGCTTATTTAAGGTAATCTAGAATACTGTTGAGTTATTTAACCTTACTTAAGGTTATTTAAGGTTATTTTGCTTATTTAGGGTTACTCAGGGTAATCTTGGGTAATCGAGGGTAATCAAGGGTTTTTTGCGTTATTTGAAGTTATTTACGGTCATTTAGATGTATTTACCGTTATTTAGGGTTACTTAGGGTCGCACAGGATTATTTAGGCTCATTTAGGGTTATTTAGGATCATTTAGAGTAATTTACGGTCGATTAGGGTTATTTAAGGTTATTTCGGGTTACTTACGATTATTTAGGCTTATTTACGGTCATTCAGGATTTCTTAGGATTATTTACAGTCATTTTGGGTCATTAAAGGTCATTTAGGATTATTTAGGGATATTTAGCGTTGTTTAGGCTTATTTAGGGTCATTCAGCTTTATTTAGTATTACTTATGACTTTCGGGTGTTATTTATGGTGATTTAGAATCACTTAGGGTCATTTAGGGTCATCTAGGCTTATTTAAAATTATTTAGGCATATTTAGGCACACTTAGGGTTATTTAGGGTCATTTACGGTGATTTTGGGTTATTTATGGTTATTTAGGATTACTTAGGAATACTTACAGTCATTTAGGATTATTTAGGATAGCTTAGGGTTACTTCCAATTAATTAACGATATTTACGAACATTTAGCGTTATTTAGGGTCATTAAGGGTTTTTACGGTTATTTAGGGTCATGCAAGTTTATTCACGGTTATTTATAGTTATTTCGGGTCGTTTAGGGTCATTAATGGTCATCTAAGATTATTTGAGGCTATTTAGGGTTATTTAGCATTTCTTATGGATATTTAGGATCATTTAGCATCATTTAGGGTTATTTAGGGTTATTTAAGAGTTTTTAGGGTCATTTAGGCTTATTTAGGGTCATTTAGGGTCACTTACAGTTATTTAGGGTTATTTAGGATCATTTAGCATCATTTAGGGTTATTTAAGCTTATTTATGCTTATTTACGATAATTTAAAGCTATTTAGGCTTATTTAGGGTAATTTAAGGCTATATTTAAGGTTATTTAGAGTTATTTAGTGTAAGGTAGGGTTATTTAAGCTTATTTAAGGTAATTTAGAGGTTTTCACGATTATTTAGGGTTATTTAGGATTACTCAGGTTGATTTATGGATATTGCCGGTTATTTAGGGTTAGTTTGGCCTATTTAGAGTTTTTTAGGTTCACTTAGGGATATTTAGGGTTTTTCAGGGTTTTTAGGGTTATATAGGGTCATTTAGGGTTATTTAGAGTAATTTAGGGCTGTTTAGGGTTATTCAGGGGTTTTTAAGGGTTATGTATGGTTGTTTAGGGCCAATTAAGGTCACTTGGAGCTAATTTTGGGCTTTTTTTGGTTATTTAGGGTGATTTACGCACATTTAGGGTTATTTATGGGGTTTTAGGGTCATTGGCGACATGCTCACATGCTCTGTCACGCAATGCAGTAAGAAATATATTGTATTACTTTTAAATAGTAAGGAACTTTTAGGCTAGTTATGCTAGCTGCGTTCTACTAATAACATTCAGGATGTACAGTATCTAGACGTTGACAAGTATGTTTAAAACATTATCATGAAACAGTGTATTTTAACAGTGTAGAGAGGGAACATACATGCAATCACAATTTTCGAATTAAACTCTGTAAAACTAAGGCAACTGGGCTAGATAAAATATCGGATAAGCTTCTCCGCTATTGTCCTGAGCTACTCACAGAAGCCATAGAAGTTTACCGTTACTTCTTAGATTATATTTTTCGTCGCTACATTTTTCAAATAGATTAGAAAGTATTTCTGGACAGTCTCCCTCTATTAATTTGCTCATGTATTTTGTCAACTTAATTTCGTGCCTTTCTTCTAAGGTTTTTCATCTCAACGTTGCAAGTACTTGTTCTGATGGGACATCCTAACTATCCCCTGTGATGACCCTTGATGCCCTGTTTCAAACTCGTTCTCCGCGTTATCGAACAATTGTTCCATACAAGGCAGAAATAGTCAAAATAGGGTAAACTGAGTATATTATACCAGAATTGAAATTCTGAATTCTGAGTCAAAATATCGACTATGATCGTGCGCACTTGCATAAAATATCCACCATACAATACAATACAATTCAATAATTTATTTTAATCTCTGCAACACCGGGAGGCCAGGAAAAACCTCACCTTGCAAGGAAACCTGGGTCGGGCCGTGATGTTACAGAGTCCCCCGACAGGACGCGTGCAAAAACCTAGGCACTAATTTACAAGCATAGTAAGCTTACAAGTTTAAAAGTCAAAGTATGAGAGTTATGTTACACAGAATATACATTACTTAATCCATAATTCTTCTATACTATTAGCAAATATATCAAACAACTATATATAGCTACAAATCGATTTAGTGCCTGTGTTGGCATTACATGTATTGTCTCACGCTAGCAAAATACTTTACAACAGCCAAATTGCCTTTTACACAGAAACACATAGAACCTATTTTGTTCTCTCTTCGTCGTTACATAACAGGCAGTTTTTTATATTTTAACAGTACAATTATATTTTCCATATGTAATACGAATGTATTAGATATGGAACATATAATTGCACTCTTAAAATAAAAATAACAATCTGTTATGTAACGTCCGAGAGAGGACAACATCTATAGCAGACCACACCTTTATACTGTTGGTCTGAATCATTTACATAATTAGCAATGCTAACAACAGCATATGATTATAGTCGATGATCCTACAAACCAATATGATCCTGCGATACCCACAATTTCCTAACGATGTTGTTGTGGCAGGGAGGAATAATTTAACATTTATTGAGAAACACAGGTTCTTGGATCCCCTTCTCAGGGACTTAATTACGTCATTCGCTCATGTGTTTTAATAAATTGCGCCATTCGCTCATGTTGTGTCTTATTCTACAGTGAAATACTCTGTTTCACAATGTACCATCCTGCCACAACATCATAGCGGAGAGCAATAGCTTTTCGCTATAGCTCCCCGCTTATTAAAGATAATAACATTGAATTTAACATTACAACTTATCATATATCCCAAGATACACAACGTCCGCAACCCAACATGGCAAAAGTACATCCAGAAAGGCGGGCCCTGACCTTTCGAATGTACGATCGCGCATCATTGAATAGTGACGCCCGTGAGACCTCAGAACAACAATAAGTAGCAATATGTCCTCCAATGTTACTATCTTATATCTTATATTATCTTATCTTGAATATCGTGTTCACATGGGCTTGTACATCATCAACTTAGACAGCAGTGGCGGATCTAGTGTAAGTCAAACTAAATTACCACAGCTCATTCAAAGCAACTTCATTGGCTAGATTTTATTATTTTGAAATTCATAACCTATGGCATTGTTATAAAGTTATTTTTAAATTTAAATTCAGCTGCTATAATTTATTTTGACTTCTCCTGGATCTGCCACCACTACACAGCCAAAAAACGCACAAGTTGCAACAAGTCTGTTGACATCTTGTAACAACTTGTTTCAACAATCCGATATCAGGATGCGTTCACATGGCTTGCAACAGCTTGTTGATGGAAAGTCTGTTCCAAGTTGTCAACAGGCTTGTTGCAAGTTTATTCTCAAAATTTGTTATCCACAGGCTTGATGCAAGTTGTTTCATCAAGCTGTAACAAGTCTAAAGATGACAAATTGCAATAAGCCTGATTTTCACAAGCTTGTTGCAACTTGTCAACAATTTTCAACAAGCCGGTAAAATTGACAACTTGCAGCAAGTCTGCGGCGTTTTTGGCTGTGTAGAGAGAAACATCTATTACCTGGGTTAAAATGCTTGACTAGTTAATGCAACACGGAACCATTGGGTCAGCTAACAAAACATATCTTGATGTACTAAAACAAGAAAAAATCAATCAGATGTAAATGCTGTCCCCGTTTTGTTCTATCAGTTATATTACAGGTCTAATTTAGGGTGTTTTAAAGATAAGTAGTTACATCAATGTTTCATGTGTGCAGTGCGTGGATGTCTAAATCTATTTCAGCATCACAATAAAAAGAAAAAGGCTTTGAAAGAGAGAATTTTCAGGCATTCCAGCAAGACTCGCTTTGGTAAATCAAAACAGGAATTACTGAGAGGGGTTTTGGAAAACAATATTCACAAGCACATGTATTGCTTTGCCAGTTTTACTGTACAATAAGTGGCGAGGCGACGATGGCGAGGTGATTATCGGGAAATATTCACCGAGACGAAGTCAAGGACTCACCATCCCACACGACATCACCATATACCACTATCATCATAAAGTTATTATTTAGTTTATTTCCAGGAAAATATAGTGATATTCACCATGCAAAACTTACCACGAGCTCCATATCCACAGCAATGTACAACTTGCAAAGACAACGACGCTATTCATCATGCCACTACAATTTGGAAAAAACAGCACATAAATTTATGATCATCACAGACTTATTCTTTTTGGTCTTAGAATTTTAACTATATTGATAGTGATATTCACCATGTAAACTTACCAGGAAATGGATATCCACCATATTGCCAATTTATCCAGGTGACTCGCCATATGCCACAGGACATCACCACCCACCACTATCAACAAAAACTTATTATTCAGTTTGTTTCCAGAAAAATATAGTGATATTCACCATGCAAAACTCACCAGGAACTTCACGTTCACAACAATGTATATTTGTCCAAGACAACGACCCAATCCACCATTCCACTAGAACACACTAAAATTTGGTGGAAACACTACATAAATTTATGATCATCACAAACTTATTTATTTTGTTTTTAGAATTTTAACCATAGTGATAGTGATGTTGAGCATGCAAACTTACCAGGAACTGGATATCCACCATATTCCCAATTTGCCCAGGCGAATCGCCATATGCCACACGACATCACCATATGCCACTATCATCATAAAGTTATTTAGTTTGTTTCCAGAAAAATATAGTGATATTCACCATGAAAAACTTACCAGGAGCTTCATATCCACAGCAATGTACAACTTGCAAAGACAACGACGCTCTTCATCATGCCACTACAATTTGGCAAAAACAGCACATAAATTTATAATCATCACAGACTTATTCTTTTTGGTCTTAGAATTTTAACTACATTGATAGTGATATTCACCATGCAAACTTACCAGGAAATGGATATCCACCATATTGCCAATTTATCCAGGTGACTCGCCATATGCCACAGGACATCACCATCCACCACTATCAACAAAAAGTTATTATTTAGTGTGTTTCCAGAAAAATATAGTGATACTCAACATGCAAAACTCACCAGGAACTTCACATCCACCACAATGTATATTTGTCCAAGACAACGACCCAATCCACTAGAACCCACTAAAATTTGGTGGAAACACTACATAAATTTATGATCATCATAAACTTATTTATTCTGTTTTTAGATTTTTAACCAGAGTGATAGTGATGTTGAGCATGCAAACTTACCAGGAACTGGATATCCACCATATTCCCAATTTGCCCAGGCGAATCGCCATATGCCACACGACATCACCATATGCCACTATCATCATAAAGTTATTATTTAGTTTGTTTTCAGAAAAATATAGTGATATTCACCATGCAAAACTTACCAGGAGCTCCATATCCACAGCAATGTACAACTTGCAAAGACAACGACGCTATTCATCATGCCACTACAATTTGCAAAAACAGCACATAAATTTATGATCATCACAGACTTATTCTTTTTGGTCTTAGAATTTTAACTATATTGATAGTCATATTCACCATGCCAACTTACCAGCAAATGCATATCCACCATATTGCCAATTTATCCAGGTGACTCGCCATATGCCACAGGACATCACCATCCACCACTATCAACAAAAAGTTATTATTCAGTTTGTTTCCAGAAAAATATAGTGATATTCACCATGCAAAACTCACCAGGAACTTCACGTTCACAACAATGTATATTTGTCCAAGACAACGACCCAATCCACCATTCCACTAGAACTCACTAAAATTTGGTGGAAACACTACATAAATTTATGATCATCACAAACTTATTTATTTTGTTTTTAGAATTTTAACCATAGTGATAGTCATGTTGAACATGCAAACTTACCAGGAACTGGATATCAACCATATTGCCAATTTGCCCAGGCGAATCGCCATATGCCACACGACATCACCATATGCCACTATCATCATAAAGTTATTATTTAGTTTGTTTCCAGAAAAATATAGTGATATTCACCATGCAAAACTTACCAGGAGCTTCATATCCACAGCAATGTACAACTTGCAAAGAAAACGATGCTATTCATCATCCCACTACAATTTGGCAAAAACAGCACATAAATTTATGATCATCACAGACTTACTCTTTTTTGTCTTAGAATTTTAACTATATTGATAGTGATATTCACCATGCAAACTTACCAGAAAATGGATATCCACCATGTTGCCAATTTATCCAGGTGACTCGCCATATGCCACAAGACATCACCATCCACCACTATCACCACAAAGTTATTATTTAGTGTGTTTCCAGAAAAATATACTGATATTCACCATGCAAAACTCACCAGGAACTTCATGTCAACCACAATGTATATTTGTCCAAGACAACGACCCAATCCACCATTCCACTAGAACCCACTAAAATTTGGTGGAAACATTACATAAACTTATGATCATCACAAACTTATTTATTTTTTTTTTAGAATTTTCACCATAGTGGTAGTCATGTTGACCATGCAAACTTACCAGGAACTGGATATCCACCATATTCCCAATTTGCCCAGGCAACTCGCCATATGCCACACGACATCACCATATGCCACTATCATCATAAAGTTATTATTTAGTTTGTTTCCAGAAAAATATAGTGATATTCACCATGCCAAACTTACCAGGAACTTCATATCCACAGCAATGTACAACTTGCAAAGACAACGACGCTATTCATCATGCCACTACAATTTGGCAGAAATACCACATAAATTTATGTTCATCACAGACTTATTCTTTTTGGTCTTAGAATTTTAACTATAGTGATATTGACCATGCACACTTACCAGCAACTGGATATCCACCATATTGCCAAGTTGCCCATGCGACTCGCCATATGCCACACGATATCACCATATGCCCCTATCATCATAAAGTTATTATTTAGTTTGTTTGCAGAAAAATATAGTGATATTCACCATGCAAAACTTACCACGAACTTCATATCTATTGCAATCTATATTTACCCAAGACAACGACCCAATCCACCATTCCACTACAACCACTAGAACTAAAAGTTGGTGGAAACACTACATAAATTTATGATCATCACAAACTTATTTACTTAGTTTTTAGAATTTTAACCATAGTGATAGTGATGTTGAGCATGCAAACTTACCAGGAACTGGATATCCACCATATTCCTAATTTGCCCAGGCGAATCGCCATATGCCACACGACATCACCATATGCCACTATCATCATAAAGTTATTATTTAGTTTGTTTCCAGAAAAATATTATTATATTCATCATGCAAAACTTACCAGGAACTTCATATCCACAGCAATGTACAACTTGCCAAAGACAACGACGCTATTCATCATGCCACTAGAATTTTGCAGAAACACCACATAAATTTAGGATCATCAAAGACTTATTTTTTTTTGTTCTTAGAATTTTAACTATAGTGATAGTGATATTGACCATGCAAACTTACCAGGAACTGAATATACACCATATTGCCAATTTGCCCAGACATCACTGTATGCCACTATCATCATAAACTTATAATTTAGTTTTTCTCCAGAAAAATATAGTCATATTCACCATTCAAAACTTACCAGGAACTTCATATCCACCGCAATGTATATTTCCCAAGACAACGACCCAATCCACCATTCCAGTAGAACCAGCTAAAATTTGGTAGAAACACTACATAAATTTATGATCATCGCAAACATATTTATTTTATTTTTAGAATTTTAACCATAGTGATAGTGATATTGACAATGCAAACTTACCAGGAACTGGATATCCACCATGTATCCAATTTGCCCAGGCGATTCACCATATGCCACATGACATCATTATATGCCACACAACATCCCCATATGCCACTATCATCATAAAGTTACTATTTAGTTTGTTTCCAGAGAAATATAATGATATTCACCATGCAAAACTTACCAGGAACTTGATAACCACCATATTTCACATCCACCATGATTTTTCCACGATGTGGTAAGGTGGGGTAATTTAGTATTTAGTGTTGAAAAAGGGTTTGGGTGTCATCTGAGGCGGCTAAGCTTATAGTGTTTATCTCACCTTAACCTAAACCTAAGAGACCTAGCATATTGCACTTGTGAATACTGCAAGTCCTGGTAAGATATCATCTACAAGGTGCCATTTTTGCCACACTGCTATTTTTATAATTTTCTTGTTGTTTTGATTGAAAATCCACAATCTCAAACTGTGCAACAATCAAGTGCAAAAATTGTTTAGACAACAATATAATTTCCCCCTCTTCCTATTTCAATGTTGCTGTTATCGTACAAAGCCGAAAAACAATTAGAAATTTCCTCCATCATTGTCCAGGGGGTAAGGCGCTGATTTGTTTTAAAATAACAAGTAAAATAGGAAAAGTCTCATAATTTTTGCACTTGATTGTAGCTATAGTACCTAAAAAACCTATAGTACCTATAAAACGTAATAGTACCTATAGACCTATAGTACTTATAGTACATATAAAACCCATAGTACCTATAAAACCTATAGTACCTATACTACCAATAAAACCTATAGTACATATAAAACCTGTAGTACCTATAGTACCTATAGTACCTATAAGACATATAGTACCTATAAACATATAGTACGTATAAGACATGTAGTACCTTTAAGACTTATACTTCCTATAGTAGCTATAAGACCCATAGTCCTTATAGTACCCATAACAACTATAGTACCTATAGTACCTATAAAACGTATAGTATCTATGGTACCTATAAGACATATAGAGTACCTCTAAGACTTATGAGACCTATAGTACCCATAGTACCTATAAAACCCACAGTATCTGTAGTACCTATAAGACCTATATTACTTATAAAACCTATAGCATCTATAGTACCTATAAAACCTATAGTAACAATATTACCTGTAGTACCTATAAACCTATAGTACCTATAAAACCTATAGACTTATAAAACCTATAGTATCTATAGCACCTATAAAACCTATAGTACTTATAAAACCTACAGTACCTATAAAGCCTAGTCTACCTATAGTACCTATAAAATCTGTAGTACTTATAAAATCTATAGTACATATAAACCTATACTACCCATAGTACCAGTTGTACCCATAGTACCTGTAGTACCTATAGTACCTGTAAACCTATAGTACTTATAAAACCTATAGTACTTATAAACCTATGGTACCTATAAAATCTACAGCACTTATAACACCTACAGTACTTATAAAACTTATAGTACCTATAAAACCTATAGTACCTATAAAACCTATACTACCTGTAGCACCATAAAACCTATAATACCTATAAGACCTATAGTACCCATAGTACCTATAAACCCATAGTACCTATAGTACCTATAAGACCTATAGTACTTACAAAACCTACAGTACCTGTAAAACTTGTAGTATATATAGTACCTATAAAATCTATAGTACTTATAAAACCTATAGTACCTAGAAAACCTATAGTACCTAGAAAACCTATAGTACTTATAATACCTATAGTACCTATAAAACCTATATTACTTATAAAACCTGCAGTACCTATAAAACTTGTAGTACCTATAGTACCTATAAAATCTATAGTACTTATAAAACCTATAGTACCTATAAAACCTATAGTACCAATAGTACCAATAGTACCTGTAGTACCTATGAGCCCATAGTACCTATAAAACCTATAGTGCCTATAAAACCTATAGTACACATAAAACCTATAAAACCTATAGTATCTAGAATCAAGTGCAAACATTTTTGAGACAACAATATAATTTCCCCCCTCCCCCTATTTCCCATGAGAACAAGGTATAACTATAATGATGCAACCTAAAAGAAAGATCTATTATTTTTGTAGCTACTGGCTACGTGGTGATAATCTTTATTGAAGTTAAAATTGCACATTTTTGCTGCAGAAACAGTGCAGGAAGATCTAGCTCATGCATGCCAGAGTAAAAGCTGAAAATGATGGCAACTTAAAATTATTCCCTGTTTGATGAAGATGGAAGCATGCAGTCAGGTGCGGGTCTCTTGACTTCTTCCTGAGCGTGGTAGCATGTATATGATGTAGAAAAAAAATATAAAAAATTGCCTAAACAAAGAATGTGCAGGTTTAAAAATACTTGACTGCCTAGCACAGTGGGGGAATGGTTGGGTCATCCAATGATGAATACCTTATCCAAATGTAAAATATTAACAGAGCAATAAGGGTTACTTCCTAAGTTGATTTGATTCATACCAAGGGTATGATTCTTAGGCAGCTTTAGCTAGAACCTTCGTTTTGATCATGTTTTAAGATTGGAGTGTGCAGTTTGAGCACTGGGAAGAAAAATTTAAATTTTTAGTCACTAAAAAATGGCATTTCCAGCATTTTTAACAAATTTTGAGGAAACCTTAAAATTTTTAATTTTCACAACTTTAATGGAAGTTGTGTGAAGCTAGGACATTGACAAAACATCATCAATACCATAGAAATGACAAAGAAAGCAAAAGGCAAATACAAAGGAAAACAATGAACATTATATAGACTCATTGTTTCATAATTTACCTACTTATGTTACCTTCAAAATAAAAGCCAGCCTTTAAAACACAACCACATGGCGATGGCCGTTCGAAACTTTACCATCTCGATTCTGCAACAAAACGTAAACCCACATTTAGAAACACATTTCTACCACATCATAATCTACGATTACTGAAAAAAGGTATACTTTACTCAAATAACAGCCACAACGAAAGTAAATTACCTTCCCAGACAATAGTCTTTACATTGAAGAGCAAGCACAACTCATATCTTGCCATCTTCACCAAATGCTAAAAGAACATTTAAAACGTGAACGAACCAACCAACCCATACTTTACTCAAATAAAAGCTATGGAAAAGTAAATTACCTTTACTAAAAAGACCATCGCTATTGTACACGCCCTACAAGAATGACAAATTTAAATATGGCGACCGTCCTTCCAAATCTATGTATCGAGGAGAACCTAAAACAACAATTACAAACACAATTTTGCCACAAAAAATTATAAACTACCTCTAAGTAACAACAATCATCATCCTACTTTGGTTTAAGCCAACATAAAAGCCATAAAATCGCCATTTGAAGAACGAAATACGTTCTAAAAGACTCTTATTTCCATTGCTGCCAGCACGATGTATAAAATGTTCTGTGACGACTGTCTCCCCTGTGATGTCAGAAACATGTGACTTCATTTGCATTTCTCAACATAAGTATGAATAAATAAGCCGAAACCTCATTAACACTATAGAAATGTCAAAGAAAACAAAAGGCTAATACAAAGCAAAACAATGAGCATTATGTAAACTCATTTTGTCATAATTTACCCACCTAAGTAACCTTTACAACAAAACCCAACCATTAAAAAACAACCACATGCCGAGGGCCGTTCTCTTATTCCTAAGTGGAGAAAGGGGTGGAATTTTGGAAAAACTCTAGGGTCGAAAATTCGGCAAACCAAATTACTGAAAGTGGCGTAGCTAGCGTCGATAATTGGAGGGGCGAATATTCATGTATCATGTTTTGCATCATTAATTTCTTTTTAAATCCATTGTTTTTAAGGTCTGTGAACACAAATATATGAATATTCACCCCTCCAATTATCGAAGCTGGCTACGCTACTCATTACTGACAGTATATAAACTCACTCGCGCTTTCGAAGCACTTTGATGAAGCATTCCTTCTATTATTCACATTTACACTCTTTTCTACAAAAAGAACAGAAACATCTTTAATTCAATACAGTCAATTTAAATTGATTTTGTAAATCAACATATCTTATAAGTTGAAGTATGAAATATGAACCATGAGGCAAACAGTCGGGTCCCTTGTGCAGTATGTTGGGGGGAGCTATTCATATATTCGTTTTCTGCACAATTAATTTATTTTAAAGTTGATTCACTAAATTTGAAACGCATCATCAACGCCATTCCTGTTCATAAAGGCATATAAACCCACCTATACTTTGCAGAAATAAAACCTACAAGGAAAGTAAATTACCTTTTTAATCTTGACATGAAAAGCCAGCTATGAAAAGACAGTCACCACATGGCAAGCACGGTTTGGAATTTTCCATGTCGACTCTCCAATGAATGATAAATCCACAATTAAAAACACATTTCACAGGAATTATCTTTAAAATAATATGGCAACGACAACAATTTTACTTTATCGTTTTACGTATTTAACAACAAACGCGTAGATTTTACAACAAATGCGTATGTATTTATCTACTTTAGTACAGCTACACTCTAAAGATTGTGGGAGCCTCTTTGCACAGATACGGCACATGTCTAGTATATATCACACACCTTGCTCTTTACAAACCGAGCATTTATCAGGATCGTTCGCAATATTTAAATATATTAAATAATGAAAGGTTTATTTAGGTTATTTAGGGTCACTAAGGCATATTTTGGGTTATTTAGAGTTATTTAGGGTCATTTACAGATATTTAGGGTAATTTAGGGCTTTTTAGGTTTATTTATTGTTTTTTATGGCCATTTAGCGTTATTTAGGGTTATTTGGAGTTATTTAGGGGTTTTTAGGGTTATTTAGGATCATTTGCGAATTTTTTAGGATTATTTAGGGTCATTTAGGGCTATTTATGGGGTTTTAGGGTCATTTGCAACATGCTCACATGCTCTGTCATGCAATGCGGTAGGAAATATATTGTATTACTTTTATATAATAAGGAAGTTTTAAGCTAGTTATTCTAGCTGCGTTCTACTAATAACATTCAGGATGTACAGTATTTAGTGGTGGACAAGTATGTTTAAAACATGATCATGGAACAGTGTATTTAACAGTGTAGAGAGGAAGCATACATGCAATCACAATTTTAGAATTAAAGCCGACAACTTCATCAATTGTTTGTTCTCTCTTGAAGAAACTCTGTAAAACTAAAGCAACTGGCCAAATAGAATATCTGATAAGCTTCTCCACTATTGTCCTGAACTACTGACGGAAGCTTTAGAAGTTTACCATTACTTCTTAGATTATTTTTTTCGTGGTTACATTTTTCAAATACATTAGAAAGTATTTCTGGAAAGTCTCCCTCTGTAACTTGGCTCATGTATTTGTCAACTTAATTTCCTGCCTTTCTTCTAAGCTTTTCCATCTCAACTTTGCAAGTACTTGTTCCGATGGGACATCATAACTATCCCCTGTGAAGACCTTTGCTGCCCTGTTGCAAACTCATTCTCTGCGTTATCGAACAATTGTTCCATACAAGGCAGAAATAGTCAAAATAGCGTAAGCTGAGTATATTATACCAGAATTGAAATTCTGAGTCAACATATCGACTATGATCCTGCACACTTGCACAAAATATCCACCATACAATACAATACAATTCAATCATTTATTTAAGTCTCTGCAACACCGGGAGGCCAGGAAAAACCTCACCTTGCAAGGAAACCTGGGTCGGGCCGAGATGTTACAGAGTCCCCCGACAGGACGCATTCAAAAGCCTATGCACTAATTTACAAGCATAGTAAGGTTACAAGTTTAAAATTCAAAGTACGAGAGTTATGGTCGACCATTTACATAATTAGCAATGCTAACGACAGCACATTATTATAATCGATGATCCTACAAACCAATATGATCCCACGATATCCACGATTTCCTAACGACGTTGTTGTGGCAGGGAGGAACAATTTAATAAACTGCATCATTTGCTCATGTCGTGTCTTATTGAAATACTCCGTTTCACAACGTACCATCCTGCCACAACATTATAGCGCACAGCAATAGCTTTCCGCTATAGCTCTCCGCTTATTAAGGATAACAACATTGAATTTAACATCGCAGCTTATCATATATCCCAAGATTCACAACGACCCGTAACCCAACAATGGCAAAAGTGCACCGGACAGGTGGGCCCAGGCCTCTCCGAATGTACGATTACGCATCATTAAAGAAACAGCCGCCCGTTCACCTCAGAACAACAATAGGCCGCAATATGTCCTCCAATGTTATTATCTTATATCCTATATCTTATATTATCTTATCTTGAATATCGTGTGCTCACATGGGCTTGTACGTCCATCAACGTAGAGAGCAGTAGGCTGAGGCAGTTATTTCGTTCACCGGACTGAGCCGGTTTTCTTAAATATTGGTTACTCCGGTTTCGCTATTTTCAAATAACCGACTAGCTGAAATAGTCATCTAACAGAAATAACCGCAAAACCGAAGTAACCGCAAAACCGATTCACTTTTTTTTCTGATTTCAATAACCACCTCAGCCTAGAGAGCAGTGGACGATCTAGTGCAAGTCAAAATAAATCACCACAGCTCATTCAAAGCAACTTCATTGCCTAGATTTTATTATTTTCAAAGTCATAACCTATGACATTTTTATAAAGTTGTTTTTGAATTTCGAGTAGAGCTGCTATAATTTATTTTGACTTACCTTGGATCCGCCACCTTTACACAGCCAAAAACGCACCAGTTGAAACAAGTCTGTTGACATCTATTAACAACTTGTTTCAACAAGCCGATATCAGGATGCGTTCGCATGGCTTGCGACGGCTTGTTGACGACAAGTCTGTTGCAAGTTGTCAACTGGCTTGTTGCAAGTTTATTCTCAAAACTTGTTATCCACAGGCTTGATGCAAGCTGTTTCAAAAAGCTGTAACAAGTCTCCAGGTGACAAGTTGCAGCAAGCCTGACTTTGACAAGCTTGTTGCAACTTGATGACATTGACAATCTTGTTGCAACTTCTCAACAATTTGCGAGAAGCCGGTAAAATTGACAAATTGCAACAAGCCTGTCGCATTTTTGGCTGTGTAGACAGAAACATATTCTACCTGAGTTAAAATGCTCTACTGCTTTATGCAACACGGAACCATTGGATCAGCTAACAAAACGTATCTTCATGTACTAAAACAAGAAAAAATCAATCAAATGTCAATGCCGTCCGTTTTATTCAATCAGTTATATTACAGGTCCAATTTAGCACTGTTAGTATGAGTTTTTACAGGTAAGCAGTTACATGAACGTCTCATGTATGCACTGCGTCAAAGTCTAAATCTATTTCAGCATCACAATTGAGAAGAAAAAAGGCTTTGAAAGAGAGAATTATCAGGCATTCCAACAATACTCGCTTTGCTAAATCAAAACAGGAATTACTGGCAAGGGTTTTTGAGAAAAATATTCACAAGCTCATGTATCGCTTTCCCAGTTTTACTCTATAATAATAATTGACAATTATTCGAGTTATATTCACCATCAAAAACTTACCCGAAGCTTTATATCCACTGCAATGTATATTTGTCCAGGACAACCACCAAATCCACCATTCAACTAGACCCACTAAAATTTGGTTGAAACACTACATAAATTTATGATCATCACAAACTTATTGACTTTGCTTTTAGAATTTTAACTATAGTGATGGTGATACTCACCATGCAAACTTACCAGGAATTTCATATTCACCATATTGCCAATTTTGCCCAGGCGACTCAGCATATGCAACACACCACATCACCACATGCCACTATTATCATAAAGTAATTCTTTAGTTTGTTTCTAGAGAAATATAGTTATATTCACCATGCAAAACTTACCAGGAGCTTCCTATGCACTGCAATCTATACTTGTCCAAGACAACGAACCAATCCACCATTCCACTAGACCAACTAAAATTTGGTGGAAAAACTGCATAAATTTATGATCATCACAAACTTATCTATTTCGTTTTTAGAATTTTAACTATAGTGATAGTGATATTCACCATGCAAACTTACTCAAAACTTGACGTACACCATATTACCAATTTCCCAGGCGACTCACCATATGCAACGCACGACATCACCATATGCCACTATCATCATAAAGTTATTATTTAGTTTGTTTCCAGAAAAATATAGTCCTTTTCACCATGGAAAACTTACCAGGAATTTCATATCCAATGCAATGTATATTTGACCAAGACAACGAATCAGTCCACCATTCCAATAGACCCCCTAAAATTTGATGTAAAACCTACATAAATTTATGATCATCACAAACTTATTTCTTTTGTTTTTTAACTCAAGTGATATTCACTAGGCAAACTTACATGGGACTCGATATCCACTAAATTGCCCAAACAATTCACCATATTCACGACATCCACCATAACTTATAAAACCTGTAGTACCTATAAAACCTATAGTACCTATAAAACATATAGTACCTATAAACCCATAGTACCTATAAAACCCATAGCACCTATAAAACCGATAGCATCTATGGTACCTATAAACCTATAGTACCTATAAAACCTATAGTACTTATAAGACCTATAGTACGTATAAACCTTCAGTACCTATAAAACCTTTAGTATTTATAAAGCGTATAGTACCTATAAACCTATAGTACTTATAAAACCTATGGTACCTAAAAAACTTATAGTACCTATAAAACATATAGCACCTATAAAACTTACAGCACCTACAGTACCTACACAAAACCTGTAGTACTTATAGTACCTATAAAACATGTAGTACATATAAAACCTATAGTACCTACAAAACCTATAGTACCTACAAAACCTATAGTAGCTGTTAAACCTATAGTACCTTTAAGACATATAGTACCTATAAAACCCATAATACCTATAGTACTTATAAAACCTATAGTACCTATAAAACCTATACCATCTATGGTACCTATAAACCTTTAGTACCTATAAAACCTATAGTACTTATAAGACCTATAGTACCTATAAACCTATAGTACTTATAAAACCTATGGTACCTATAAAACCTATAGTACCTATAAAACCTATAGTACCTATAAAGATTATAGTACCTAAAGTACCAATAAAATATAGTAACTATAAAACCTATAGTACCTATAGTACCTATGAAACCTATAGTACCTAAAAAACTATAGTACCTATACTAACTATAAAACCTATAATACCTATAGTACCTAAAAGACCTATAGTACCTATAATACCAATAGTACCTATAAACCCATAGTTCCTGTAAAACTTGTAATACTTATAAAACCTATAGTACCTATAGTAATTATAAAACCTATAGTACTTATAAAACCTATAGTACCTATAAAACCTATAGTACCTATAAAACCTATAGTACCTATAAAGATTATACTACCTAAAGTACCAATAAAATATAGTACCTATAAAACCTATAGTAACTATAAAACCTATAGTACCTATAGTACCTATGAAACCTATAGTACCTAAAAAACTATAGTACCTATACTAACTATAAAACCTATAATACCTATAGTACCTAAAAGACCTATAGTACCTATAATACCAATAGTACCTATAAACCCATAGTTCCTGTAAAACTTGTAATACTTATAAAACCTATAGTACCTATAGTAATTATAAAACCTATAGTACTTATAAAACCTATAGTACCTATAAAACCTACAGTACCTATAAAACATATTGTACCTATAAAAACTATAGTACCTATAGTAACTATAAAACCTATAGTAACTATAAAACCTGTAGTACCTATAAGACCTACAGTACTTATAAAACCTTTAGTACCTATAAAACCTATAGTACCAATAGTACCTATAGTACCTAATGTACCTATAGATATATGAATTTTTGTGGCTGCTGCAAATGACGGCAACATAAAATGATTCCCTGTTTGATGAGGATGGAAGGCATGCAGTAGCATGTATATGTTGTAAAAAATATACAAAAAATTGGCCAAACAAAAAAATGTGCAGGTTTAAAAATACTTGACTGCCTAGTGCAGTGGGGGAATGGCTAGGGTCATCCAATGATGAATACCTGATCCAAACCTAAAATATTAACAGAACAATTAGGTTTAGTTCCTAAAACGTAAAATTTTTAATTTTCACAACTTTAATGGAAGTTGTGTGAAGCTAGGACATTGATGAGTTTATGGTGCTGTATTTTTGAATTTTGATAAACTGCATGCTACACAAGATTTATACAACAACACCACCATAATCAACCTTGAAACAACTTCAATATTGACAATTATTGCAATCTATAATAAACAAAGAGATATAAAGTCAAATAAATTCTGTAATGTAATTCTGTATGAGCACTAATATTCTATATGATACATCTACACAGCTTCGATCGCTGTTACTGTAGCAAGCATAAATTGGCCAGTTCACCAACCTGAATAAATGTTTTCGACTTTGAGGATACTGAGCACTCAGATATCTTGATCCAAACCTAAAATATTAGAAAAGCTACTAAGTCCCAGGCCTTGGATTTCACCATAGTGACCAGCAAGCAGGGTATTGATGGCCAATGGCTTCTGCTGAATTCAAGGCCTGTTAACCCTACTAGAATGTTTCTTCACGGCCTTCACCGATTTTTGCAGTGCTCTAGCGTGTTCATTATACAATCTACAGAAATTATCCTTTCGCAGGCGGAAATACCAGGGTTTTAGCTTTCGATTGTCATCGTTTTTGTGAAATTTGAAGAAAGATTGGGCAAATACGAATCAAATGAAAATAGCCGGTCGAAATCGCATATTTTCACCGTTGGGAGTTTATTGAGAATCTGTTGAAATTTAAACCCATTAGGGAATTAAATTACAAAATTAATTGACTAATTTTAGCTTAGTTAGTAAACTTCTGGTATTCTATTAGCGATGTTAATTGTTTCTCCTAACAGATAAAGGATTAATGAAATTTCTTTCCTTATTCGCTGCCCTAGTAATGCTCAGAGGTGAAAATATGCGATTTCGACCGGCTAGTTTCATTTGATTCGTATCTGCCCAATCTTTCTTCAAATTTCACAAAAACGACGACAATCGAAAGCTAAAAGCCTGGTCTTTCCGCCTACAAAAGAATGATTTCTGTAGATTGTATAATAAACGCGCTAGAGCACTGCTTATTTATGTAGCAGATTATTTATGATAATTTCACATGTGAAAATTATTGCGTTTCAAACAATCATCAACATAGCTTGTGGATATTTTATATTGGTAGAAAACACTTGTAGTTTATATAATAAACAGAAAATATATAAGTTCTTGTTGCAAATTAGGTTACGAGGCGGTTTGAACAAGAAATGCGAACACAACTTGTTTTCGCATCAGTACTGTGTTGTCCTTAAAATACAAAGTTAAAATCATTCATTTCAAAGACAGCATTACCTATAATTGACATATTTTTTCGATCAATTGAAGGATTCGCTTCAGATAGCTAAATTCTCCCTGTCCACGTGCACAGCAAGGACATCGGCTATAAGCCTAAAACTTCCCGTCGAAACTGAGATTTACGAGAAGGCTCAACATTTTCGTCCGGTTAACGTTCTTCCCTAACGAAATCGGTCATTTTCGCTTCTCCTGTTCAAGAAACCGACCTATTTTTGATAGTTTTTTTCAACACCCTCCGAAGAACACGAAATTAAACACTTTTTAATTCGTACAACCACGGTGAAAGTTATACAAATAAACGGAAACAAATATCGTACACAATTACCAATATTTAAACAAGTAAATGGACAACTGATGAACAAATACAACGGAATACATACATAGCGTCTCAATCGTCTTCAAGGCAGCCATCCGGCGGAGCTCATGTTGTGCAAAAGACAAATTCAAAAATGGCCGCCAAATCAAATGTGACCGCATTAAATCAACATCCATATGGAGGCCTGGGCCGAGTTCAACGCAAAGTTCTCAGGTTAGGGCTATTTCAGATCCGTCAGAGCACCTGGTTAGGGTTAGGGTTAAATACAATTTTTGATGCGATTCTTTTAGCGAGCGTCCTTGGCGCAGTGGGTAGAGGCGTCGCGTCACCTGGTTTGAGCGGCGCTGGTTCGAGGGCTCGTTGAGTCGCTCTTTTATTTATGTTTTTTTTTCAAATTTTTTTTCAAAGTTTTTCTCGTTCTCAAAATTTTTTCTTGTTCATAACATATTACTCATCCTTAAACACATTTAAAAAATATTCAAAACGAAAAAAGCCGTTGAAATAGTTGCTACTAGTCAATATGCAATTAGCCTGCGAGCAGGAGGTGCTCTGACGGATCTGAAATAGCCCTGACCTAGTTCTCACATCAAGTACATGACAGAAATGTTACAAGAGATTTGATTGGCTTTTTAGGGTCATTTAGGGGGGTATTTACGGTTATTTAAGGTTATATAGGGTTATTTAAGATTATATAGGTTTATTTATCGTAATTTTGGGTCATTTAGGGTCATGTAGGGTCGTTTAGGGTTTTTTAGGGTTTTTTAGGTTTGTTTAAGCTTATTTAGGCTCATTTAGGGATATTTAGGGATATTTAGGACTATTTAGGTTTTTTACGGTTTTTTAGGGTTATTTGCGGTTATTTTGGGCATAAAAAATTGTTGCTTCGAGAGTTAAAATATGAAACAATTAATATTTCTAATCGTGTCGCCTAAAGCTTGAATTATTCATGTTCAGTAGCTTTTGCTTCAGATTCATTGGGTTTCGTTCCAGACTTCAAGTCGCACACTACAGAATTTTATTGAGTCATGACATGCTCACTTGCTCTGTCATGCAATGCAGTAAGAAATATATTGTATTACTTTTAAATAATAAGGAAGTTTTAAGCTAGTTATGCTAGCTGCATATTACTAATAAGATTCAGGATGTACAGTATTTGGAAGTTGACAAGTATGTTTAAAACATGATCATGAAACAGCGTATTTTAACAGTGTAGAGAGGAACCATACATGCAATCACAATTTTCGAATTCAAGCTGACAACTTCATCTATTGTTTGTTCACTCTTGAAGAAACTCTGTAAAACTAAGGCAACTGGGCTAGATAAAATAAATTATAAGCTTCTCCGCTATTGTCCTGAACTACTGACGGAAGCCTTAGAAGTTTGCCGCTACTTCTTAGATTATATTTTTCGTTGTTACATTTTTCAAATAGGTTAGAAAGTATTTCTGTACAGTCTCCCTGTATAACTTTGCTCATGTATTTTGTCAACTTAATTTCGTGCCTTTCTTCTAAGGTTTTCCATCCCAACTTTCCAAGTACCTGTTCTAATGGGACATCATAACTATCCCCTGTGATGACCCTTGATGCCCTGTTGCAAACTCGTTTTCCGCGTTATCGAACAGTTGTTCCATACAAGGCAGCAATAGTCTCAAAATGGGGTAAAATGAGTGTATTATACCAGATTTGAAATTCTGAATTCTGAGTCAAAATATCGACTATGATCTTGCACACTTGCACAAAATATTCACCATACAATACAATACAATTCAATCATTTATTTAAGTCTCTGCAACACCGGGAGGCCAGGAAAAACCTCACCTTGCAAGGAAACCCGGGTCGGGCCGAGATGTTACAGAGTCCCCCGACAGGACGTATGCAAAAACCTATGCACTAATTTACAAGCACAGTAAGTTTACAAGTATAAAATTCAAAGTACGAGAGCTATGGTCTGACCATTTACATAATTAGCAATGCTAACGACAGCATATTATTATAATCGATGATCCTACAAACCAATATGATCCCACGATATCCACGATTTCCTAACGACGTTGTTGTGGCAGGGAGGAATAATTTAATAAACTGCATCATTTGCTCATGTCGTGTCTTATTGAAATACTCCGTTTCACAACGTACCATCCTGCCACAACATTATAGCGCACAGCAATAGCTTTCCGCTATAGCTCTCCGCTTATTAAGGATAACAACATTGAATTTAACATCGCAGCTTATCATATATCCCAAGATTCACAACGACCCGTAACCCAACAATGGCAAAAGTGCACCGGACAGGTGGGCCCAGGCCTCTCCGAATGTACGATTACGCATCATTAAAGAAACAGCCGCCCGTTCACCTCAGAACAACAATAGGCCGCAATATGTCCTCCAATGTTATTATCTTATATCCTATATCTTATATTATCTTATCTTGAATATCGTGTTCACATGGGCTTGTACGTCCATCAACGTAGAGAGCAGTAGGCTGAGGCAGTTATTTCGTTCACCGGACTGAGCCAGTTTTCTTAAATATTGGTTACTCCGGTTTCGCTATTTTCAAATAACCGACTAGCTGAAATAATCGTCCAACAGAAATAACCGCAAAACCGAAGTAACCGCAAAACCGATTCACTTTTTTTTCTGATTTCAATAACCACCTCAGCCCAGAGAGCACTGGCCGATCTAGTGTAAGTCAAAATAAATCACCACAGCTCATTCAAAGCAACTTCATTGCCTAGATTTTATTATTTTCAAAGTCATAACCTATGACATTTTTATAAAGTTGTTTTTGAATTTCGAGTAGAGCTGCTATAATTTATTTTGACTTACCTTGGATCCGCCACCTTTACACAGCCAAAAACGCACCAGTTGAAACAAGTCTGTTGACATCTATTAACAACTTGTTTCAACAAGCCGATATCAGGATGCGTTCGCATGGCTTGCGACAGCTTGTTGACGACAAGTCTGTTGCAAGTTGTCAACTGGCTTGTTGCAAGTTTATTCTCAAAACGTGTTATCCACAGGCTTGATGCAAGTTGTTTCAACAAGCTGTAACAAGTCTCCAGGTGACAAGTTGCAGCAAGCCTGACTTTGACAAGCTTGTTGCAACTTGATGACATTGACAATCTTGTTGCAACTTCTCAACAATTTGCGAGAAGCCGGTAAAATTGACAAATTGCAACAAGCCTGTCGCATTTTTGGCTGTGTAGACAGAAACATATTCTACCTGAGTTAAAATGCTTGACTGCTTAATGCAACACGGAACCATTGGATCAGCTAACAAAACGTATCTTCATGTACTAAAACAAGAAAAAATCAATCAAATGTCAATGCCGTCCGTTTTATTCAATCACTTATATTACAGGTCTAATTTAGCACTGTTAGTATGAGTTTTTACAGGTAAGCAGTTACATGAACGTTTCATGTATGCACTGCGTCAAAGTCTAAATCTATTTCAGCATCACAATTGAGAAGAAAAAAGGCTTTGAAAGAGAGAATTATCAGGCATTCCAACAATACTCGCTTTGCTAAATCAAAAAAGAAATTACTGGCAAGGGTTTTTGAGAAAAATATTCACAAGCTCGTGTATCGCTTTCCCAGTTTTACTCTATAATAATAATTGACAATTATTCGAGTTATATTCACCATGAAAAACTTACCCGAAGCTTTATATCCACTGCAATGTATATTTGTCCAGGACAACCACCAAATCCACCATTCAACTAGACCCACTAAAATTTGGTTGAAACACTACATAAATTTATGATCATCACAAACTTATTGACTTTGCTTTTAGAATTTTAACTATAGTGATGGTGATATTCACCATGCAAACTTACCAGGAATTTCATATCCACCATATTGCCAATTTGCCCAGGCGACTCAGCATATGCAACACACCACACCACCACATGCCACTATCATCATAAAGTAATTCTTTAGTTTGTTTCTAGAGAAATATAGTTATATTCACCATGCAAAACTTACCAGGAGCTTCCCATGCACTGCAATCTATACTTGTCCAAGACAACGAACCAATCCACCATTCCACTAGACCAACTAAAATTTGGTGGAAAAACTACATAAATTTATGATCATCACAAACTTATCTATTTCGTTTTTAGAATTTTAACTATAGTGATAATGATATTCACCATGCAAACTTACCCAAAACTTGACGTACACCATATTACCAATTTGCCCAGGCGACTCACCATATGCAACACACGACATCACCATATGCCACTATCATCATAAAGTTATTATTTAGTTTGTTTCCAGAAAAATATAGTCCTTTTCACCATGGAAAACTTACCAGGAATTTCATATCCAATGCAATGTATATTTGACCAAGACAACGAATCAGTCCACCATTCCAATAGACCCCCTAAAATTTGATGTAAAACCTACATAAATTTATGATCATCACAAACTTATTTCTTTTGTTTTTTAACTCAAGTGATATTCACTAGGCAAACTTACATGGGACTCGATATCCACTAAATTGCCCAAACAATTCACCATATTCACGACATCCACCATAACTTATAAAACCTGTAGTACCTATAAAACATATAGTACCTATAAACCCATAGTACCTATAAAACCCATAGCACCTATAAAACCTATAGCATCTATGGTACCTATAAACCTATAGTACCTATAAAACCTATAGTACTTATAAGACCTATAGTACGTATAAACCTTCAGTACCTATAAAACCTTTAGTATTTATAAAGCGTATAGTACTTATAAACCTATAGTACTTATAAAACCTATGGTACCTATAAAACTTATAGTACCTATAAAACATATAGCACCTATAAAACTTATAGCACCTACAGTACCTACACAAAACCTGTAGTACTTATAGTACCTATAAAACATGTAGTACATATAAAACCTATAGTACCTACAAAACCTATAGTAGTTTTAAAACCTATAGTAGTTGTAAAACCTATAGTACCTTTAAGACATATAGTACCTATAAAACCCATAATACCTATAGTACTTATAAAACCTATAGTACCTATAAAACCTATACCATCTATGGTACCTATAAACCTATAGTACCTATAACACCTATAGTACTTATAAGACCTATAGTACCTATAAACCTATAGTACTTATAAAACCTATGGTACCTATAAAACCTATAGTACCTATAAAACCTATAGTACCTATAAAGATTATAGTACCTAAAGTACCAATAAAATATAGTACCTATAAAACCTATAGTACCTATAAAACCTATAGTACCTATGAAACCTATAGTACCTAAAAAACTATAGTACCTATACTAACTATAAAACCTATAATACCTATAGTACCTAAAAGACCTATAGTACCTATAATACCAATAGTACCTATAAACCCATAGTTCCTGTAAAACTTGTAATACTTATAAAACCTATAGTACCTATAGTAATTATAAAACCTATAGTACTTATAAAACCTATAGTACCTATAAAACCTATAGTACCTATAAAACATATAGTACCTATAAAAACTATAGTACCTATAGTAACTATAAAACCTACAGTAACTATAAAACCTATAGTACCTATAAGACCTACAGTACTTATAAAACCTATAGTACCTATAAAACCTATACCATCTATGGTACCTATAAACCTATAGTACCTATAAAACCTATAGTACTTATAAAACCTATAGTACCTATAAAACCTATAGTACCTATAAAGATTATAGTACCTAAAGTACCAATAAAATATAGTACCTATAAAACCTATAGTACCTATAAAACCTATAGTACCTATGAAACCTATAGTACCTAAAAAACTATAGTACCTATACTAACTATAAAACCTATAATACCTATAGTACCTAAAAGACCTATAGTACCTATAATACCAATAGTACCTATAAACCCATAGTTCCTGTAAAACTTGTAATACTTATAAAACCTATAGTACCTATAGTAATTATAAAACCTATAGTACTTATAAAACCTATAGTACCTATAAAACCTATAGTACCTATAAAACATATTGTACCTATAAAAACTATAGTACCTATAGTAACTATAAAACCTATAGTAACTATAAAACCTATAGTACCTTTAAGACCTACACTACTTATAAAACCTGTAGTACCTATAAAACCTATAGTACCAATAGTACCTATAGTACCTAATGTACCTATAGATATATGAATTTTTGTGGCTGCTGCAAATGACGGCAACATAAAATGATTCCCTGTTTGATCAGGATGGAAGGCATGCAGTAGCATGTATATGCTGTAAAAAATATACAAAAAATTGGCCAAAGAAAAAAATGTGCAGGTTTAAAAATACTTGACTGCCTAGCGCAGTGGGGGAATGGGTTGGGTCATCCAATGATGAATACCTGATCCAAACGTAAAATATTAACAGAGCAATTAGGTTTAGTTCCTAAAACTTAAAATTTTTAATTTTCACAACTTTAATGGAAGTTGTGTGAAGCTAGGACATTGATGAGTTGATGGTGCTGTATTTTTGAATTTTGATAAACTGCATGCTACACAAGATTTACATAACAATATCATCATAATCAACCTTGAAACAACTTCAATATTGACAATTATTGCAATCTATAATAAACAAAGAGATATAAAGTCAAATAAATTCTGTAATGTAATTCTGTATGAGCACTAATCTTCTATATGATACATCTACACAGCTTCGATCGCTGTTACTGTAGCAAGCATAAATTGGCCAGTTCACCAACCTGAATAAATGTTTTCGACTTTGAGGATACTGAGCACTCAGATATCTTGATCCAAACCTAAAATATTAGAAAAGCTACTAAGTCCCAGGCCTTGGATTTCACCATAGTGACCAGCAAGCAGGGTATTGACGGCCAATGGCTTCTGCTGAATTCAAGGCCTGTTAACCCTACTAGAATGTTTCTTCACGGCCTTCACCGATTTTTGCAGTGCTCTAGCGTGTTCATTATACAATCTACAGAAATTATCCTTTCGCAGGCGGAAATACCAGGGTTTTAGCTTTCGATTGTCATCGTTTTTGTGAAATTTGAAGAAAGATTGGGCAAATACGAATCAAATGAAAATAGCCGGTCGAAATCGCATATTTTCACCGTTGGGAGTTTATTGAGAATCTGTTGAAATTTAAACCCATTAGGGAATTAAATTACAAAATTAATTGACCAATTTTAGCTTAGTTAGTAAACTTCTGGCATTTTATTAGCGATGTTAATTGTTTCTCCTAACAGATAAAGGATTAATGAAATTTCTTTCCTTATTCGCTGCCCTAGTAATGCTCAGAGGTGAAAATATGCGATTTCGACCGGCTAGTTTCATTTGATTCGTATCTGCCCAATCTTTCTTCAAATTTCACAAAAACGATGACAATCGAAAGCTAAAAGCCTGGTCTTTCCGCCTACAAAAGAATGATTTCTGTAGATTGTATAATAAACGCGCTAGAGCACTGCTTATTTATGTAGCAGATTATTTATGATAATTTCACATGTGAAAATTATTGCCTTTCAAACAATCATCAACATAGCTTGTGGATATTTTATATTGGTAGAAAACACTTGTAGTTTATATAATAAACAGAAAATATATAAGTTCTTGTTGCAAATTAGGTTACGAGGCGGTTTGAACAAGAAATGCGAACACAACTTGTTTTCGCATCAGTACTGTGTTGTCCTTAAAATACAAAGTCAAAATCATTCATTTCAAAGACAGCATTACCTATAATTGACATATTTTTTCGATCAATTGAAGGATTCGCTTCAGATAGCTAAATTCTCCCTGTCCACGTGCGCAGCAAGGACATCGGCTATAAGCCTAAAACTTCCCGTCGAAACTGAGATTTACGAGAAGGCTCAACATTTTCGTCCGGTTAACGTTCTTCCCTAACGAAATCGGTCATTTTCGCTTCTCCTGTTCAAGAAACCGACCTGTTTTTGATAGTTTTTTTCAACACCCTCCGAAGAACACGAAATTAAACACTTTTTAATTCGTACAACCACGGTGAAAGTTATACAAATAAACGGAAACAAATATCGTACACAATTACCAATATTTAAACAAGTAAATGGACAACTGATGAACAAATACAACGGAATACATACATAGCGTCTCAATCGTCTTCAAGGCAGCCATCCGGCGGAGCTCATGTTGTGCAAAAGAAAAACTCAAAAATGGCCGCCAAATCAAATGTAACCGCATTAAATCGACATCCATATGGAGGCCTGGGCCGAGTTCAACGCAAAGTTCTCAGGTTAGGGCTATTTCAGATCCGTCAGAGCACCTGGTTAGGGTTAGGGTTAAATACAATTTTTGATACGACTCTTTTAGCGAGCATCCTTGGCGCAGTGGGTAGAGGCGTCCTCATCCTTAAACACATTTAAAAAATATTCAAAACGAAAAAAGCCGTTGAAATAGTTGCTACTAGTCAATATGCATATAACCTGCGAGCAGGAGGTGCTCTGACGGATCTGAAATAGCCCTGAGCTAGTTCTCACATCAAGTACATGACAGAAAGAGACTTGATATGCTTTTTAGGGTCATTTAGGGGGGTGTTTACGGTTATTTAAGGTTATATAGGTTTATTTATCCTAATTTTGGGTCATTTAGGGTCATGTAGGGTCGTTTAGGGTTTTTTAGGGTTTTTTAGGTTTGTTTAAGCATCTTTTATAGCAAAACTTGGTCCATTTCACCATGGTTATGCTCTCTTTTTTAAGCGACAATGTTAAATACCGTTTTCAAACACATTTGTTGATTGTTGTGCTGTGTCGTAGTGGTCAAGGTGAGTGTCTTCCATGTTGCAGTTTGGGGTTCAAATCCCGGCGACGTCTATTTTATACTTTTGAGTCAAAGTTGTTTTTTTTTGAGTTTTTTTTTTTATAATTAGGGTCAGGGTTAGTGTTAGGGTTATTTTTGGGGTTGATTAACAATAATATTAATGCAAAAAAATTTTTTTAAGCACCTGTAGACTCTTAAATTCAGGTATTGCAAAAACCGGGACGCCATGGTACGTCACGGTTCCGCGGTGTTAATGCACCACAATCTTTGCAAGCAGCAGAGGCTAACGTACATATATACAAACGGTGATTCTATACTATCGATGGTTGGATTCGAATCTGGAATTCCAGGGTTTTAGCGCTCACGGCCTGGGGGCCGCTTCTACCCTCCCCTAACAGTTCGAATTCGGGCCAGGGATGGTGGATACTAGGCGAAGGCAGTCAATTGGATGTTAATGTTGGCGACAACAACGTCCAATTCTGTCAGGGCGCCAAATGTCCAAAGCCATCTTTTATAACAATACTTGGTCCCTTTCACCATGGTTATGCTCTCTTTTTTAAGCGTCAATGTTAAATACCGTTTTCAAAGCCATCTTTTATAGCAATACTTGGTCCATTTCACCATGGTTATGCTCTCTTTTTTAAGCGACAATGTTAAATACCGTTTTCAAACACGGTTTGTTGATTGTTGTGGTGTGTCGTAGTGGTTGAGGTGAGTGTCTTCCATGCCGCAGTTTGGGGTTCGAATCCCGGCGACGTCTATTTTATACTTTTGAGTCAAAGTTGTTTTTTTTTGAGTTTTTTTCTTTATTATTAGGGTCAGGGTTAGTGTTAGGGTTATTTTTGGGGTTGATTGACAATAATATTAATGCAAAAAAAATTTTTTTAAGCACCTCTAGACTCTTAAATTCAGGTATTGCAAAAACCGTGATGCCATGGTACGTCACGTTTCCGCGGTGTTAATGCACCACAATCTTTGCAAGCAGCAGAGGCTAACGTACATATATACAAACGGTGATTCTATACTATCGATGATCGGACCCGAATCTGGAATTCCAGGGTTTTAGCGCTCACGGCCTGGGGGCCGCTTCTACCCTCTCCTAACAGTTCGAATTCGGGCCAGGGATGGTGGATATTAGGCGAAGGCAGTCAATTGGATGTTAATGTTGGCGACAACAACGTCCAATTCTGTCAGGGCGCCAAATGTCCAAAGCCATCTTTTATAACAATACTTGGTCCCTTTCACCATAGTTATGCTCTCTTTTTTAAGCGTCAATGTTAAATACCGTTTTCAAAGCCATCTTTTATAGCAATACTTTGTCCATTTCACCATGGTTATGCTCTCTTTTTTAAGCGACAATGTTAAATACCGTTTTCAAACACGGTTTGTTGATTGTTGTGGTGTGTCGTAGTGGTTAAGGTGAGTGTCTTCCATGCCGCAGTTTGGGGTTCGAATCCCGGCGACGTCGATTTTATACTTTTGAGTCAAAGTTGTTTTTTTTTGAGTTTTTTTCTTTATTATTAGGGTCAGGGTTAGTGTTAGGGTTATTTTTGGGGTTGATTGACAATAATATTAATGCAAAAAAAAATTTTTTTAAGCACCTCTAGACTCTTAAATTCAGGTATTGCAAAAACCGTGACGCCATGGTACGTCACGTTTCCGCGGTGTTAATGCACCACAATCTTTGCAAGCAGCAGAGGCTAACGTACATATATACAAACGGTGATTCAATACTATCGATGGTCGGATCCGAATCTGGAATCCCAGGGCCTTAGCGCCCACGGCCTGAGGGCCGCTTCTACCCTCCCCTAACAGTTCGAATTCGGGCCAGGGATGGTGGATATTGGGCAAAGGCAGCCAATTGGATGTTAATGTTGGCGACAACAACGTCCAATTCTGTCAGGGCGCCAAATGTCCAAAGCCATCTTTTATAACAATACTTGGTCCCTTTCACCATGGTTATGCTCTCTTTTTTAAGCGACAATGTTAAATACCGTTTTCAAAGCCATCTTTTATAGCAATACTTGGTCCATTTCACCATGGTTATGCTCTCTTTTTTAAGCGACAATGTTAAATACCGTTTTCAAACACGGTTTGTTGATTGTTGTGCTGTGTCGCAGTGGTCAAGGTGAATGTCTTCCATGCCGCAGTTTGGGGTTCGAATCCCGGCGACGTCTATTTTACACTTTTGATTCAAAGTTGTTTTTTTTTTTGAGTTTTTTTCTTTATAATTAGGGTCAGGGTTAGTGTTAGGGTTATTTTTGGGGTTGATTGACAATAATATTAATGCAAAAAAAATTTTTTTAAGCACCTCTAGACTCTTAAATTAAGGTATTGCAAAAACCGTGACGCCATGGTACGTCACGTTTCCGCGGTGTTAATGCACCACAATCTTTGCAAGCAGCAGAGGCTAACGTACATATATACAAACGGTGATTCTATACTATCGATGGTCGAATTCGAATCTGGAATTCCAGGGTTTTAGCACTTATGGTCTGGGGGCCGCTCCTACCCTCCCCTAACAGTTCGAATTCGGGCCAAGGATGGTGGACACAAGGCGAAGGCAGTCAATTGGATGTTAATGTTGGCGACAACAACGTCCAATTCCGCCAGGGCGCCAAATGTCCAAAGCCATCTTTTATAACAATACTTGGTCCATTTCACCATGGTTATGCTCTCTTTTTTAAGCGACAATGTTAAATACCGTTTTCAAACACGGTTTGTTCATTGTTGTGCTGTGTCGTAGTGGTCGAGGTGAATGTCTTCCATGCCGCAGTTTGAGGTTCGAATCCCGGCGATGTCTATTTTATACTTTTGAGTCAAAGTTTTTTTTTTTGAGTTTTTTTCTTTATAATTAAGGTCAGGGTTAGTGTTAGGGTTATTTTTGGGGTTGATTAACAATAATATTAATGCAAAAAAATTTTTTTAAGCACCTCTAGACTCTTAAATTCAGGTATTGCAAAAAGCGTGACGCGATGGTACGTCACGTTTCCGCGGTGTTAATGCACCACAATCTTTGCAAGCAGCAGAGGCTAACGTACATATATACAAACGAAGATTCTATACTATCGATGGTCGAATTCGAATCTGGAATTCCAGGGTTTTAGCACTCATGGTCTGGGGGCCGCTTCTACCCTCCCCTAACAGCTCGAATTTGGGCCAGGGATGGTGGATATTAGGCGAAGGCAGTCAATTGGATGTTAATGTTGGCGACAACAACGTCCAATTCCGCTAGGGCGCCAAATGTCCAAAACCATCTTTTATAACAATACTCTGTCCATTTCACAATGGTTATGCTCTCTTTTTTAAGCGACAATGTTAAATACCGTTTTCAAACACGGTTTGGTGATTGTTGTGCTGTGTCGTAGTGGTCAAGGTAAATGTCTTCCATGCCGCAGTTTGGGGTTCGAATCCCGGCGACGTCTATTTTATACTTTTGAGTCAAAGTTTTTTTTTTTGAGTTTTTTTCTTTATAATTAAGGTCAGGGTTAGTGTTAGGGTTATTTTTGGGGTTGATTGACAATAATATTAATGCAAAAAAATTTTTTTAAGCACCTCTAGACTCTTAAATTCAGGTATTGCAAAAAGCGTGACGCGATGGTACGTCACGTTTCCGCGGTGTTAATGCACCACAATCTTTGCAAGCAGCAGAGGCTAACGTACATATATACAAACGGTGATTCTATACTATCGATGGTTGAATTCGAATCTGGAATTCCAGGGTTTTAGCACTTATGGTCTGGGGGCCGCTTCTACCCTCCCCTAACAGTTCGAATTCGGGCCAGGGATGGTGGATATTAGGCGAAGGCAGTCAATTGGATGTTAATGTTGGCGACAACAACGTCCAATTCCGCCAGGGCGCCAAATGTCCAAACCCATCTTTTATAACAATACTCTGTCCATTTCACCATGGTTATGCTCTCTTTTTTAAGCGACAATGTTAAATACCGTTTTTAAACACGGTTTGTTGATTGTTGTGCTGTGTCGTACAGGTCAAGGTAAATGTCTTCCATGCCGCAGGTTGGGGTTCGAATCTCGGCGACGTCTATTTTATACTTTTGAGTCAAAGTTTTTTTTTTTGAAATTTTTTCTTTATAATTAAGGTCAGGGTTAGTGTTAGGGTTATTTTTGGGGTTGATTGACAATAATATTAATGCAAAAAAATTTTTTTAAGCACCTCTAGACTCTTAAATTCAGGTATTGCAAAAAGCGTGACGCGATGGTACGTCACGTTTCCGCGGTGTTAATGCACCACAATCTTTGCAAGCAGCAGAGGCTAACGTACATATATACAAATGGTGATTCTATACTATCGATGGTCGAATTCGAATCTGGAATTCCAGGGTTTTAGCACTTATGGTCTGGGGGCCGCTTCTACCCCCCCCCCTAACAGTTCGAATTCGGGCCAGGGATGGTGGTTACAAGGCGAAGGCAGTCAATTGGATGTTAATGTTGGCGACAACAACGTCCAATTCCGCCAGGGCGCCAAATGCCCAAAGCCATCTTTTATAACAATACTTGGTCCATTTCACCATGGTTATGCTCTCTTTTTTAAGCGACAATGTTAAATACCGTTTTCAAAGCCATCTTTTATAGCAATACTTGGTCCATTTCACCATGGTTATGCTCTCTTTTTTAAGCGACAATGTTAAATACCGTTTTCAAACACGGTTTGTTGATTGTTGTGCCGTGTCGTAGTGGTCGAGGTGAATGTCTTCCATGCCGCAGTTTGGGGTTCGAATCCCGGCGACGTCTATTTTATACTTTTGAGTCAAAGTTTTTTTTTTTGAGTTTTTTTCTTTATAATTAAGGTCAGGGTTAGTGTTAGGGTTATTTTTGGGGTTGATTGACAATAATATTAATGAAAAAAAATTTTTTTAAGCACCTCTAGACTCTTAAATTCAGGTATTGCAAAAAGCGTGACGCGATGGTACGTCACGTTTCCGCGGTGTTAATGCACCACAATCTTTGCAAGCAGCAGAGGCTAACGTACATATATACAAACGGTGATTCTATACTATCGATGGTCGAATTCGAATCTGGAATCCCAGGGTTTTAGCACTCATGGTCTGGGGGCCGCTTCTACCCTCCCCTAACAGTTCGAATTCGGGCCAGGGATGGTGGATACAAGGCGAAGGATGTCAATTGGATGTTAATGTTGGCGACAACAACGTCCAATTCCGCCAGGGCGCCAAATGTCCAAAGCCATCTTTTATAGCAATACTTGGTCAATTTCACCATGGTTATGCTCTCTTTTTAAGCGACAATGTTAAATACCGTTTTCAAACACGGTTTGGTGATTGTTGTGCTGTGTCGTAGTGGTCAAGGTAAATGTCTTCCATGCCGCAGTTTGGGGTTCGAATCCCGGCGACGTCTATTTTATACTTTTGAGTCAAAGTTTTTTTTTTTGAGTTTTTTCTTTATAATTAAGGTCAGGGTTAGTGTTAGGGTTATTTTTGGGGTTGATTGACAATAATATTAATGCAAAAAAATTTTTTTAAGCACCTCTAGACTCTTAAATTCAGGTATTGCAAAAAGCGTGACGCGATGGTACGTCACGTTTCCGCGGTGTTAATGCACCACAATCTTTGCAAGCAGCAGAGGCTAACGTACATATATACAAACGGTGATTCTATACTATCGATGGTCGAATTCGAATCTGGAATTCCAGGGTTTTAGCACTTATGGTCTGGGGGCCGCTTCTACCCTCCCCTAACAGTTCGAATTCGGGCCAGGGATGGTGGATATTAGGCGAAGGCAGTCAATTGGATGTTAATGTTGGCGACAACAACGTCCAATTCCGCCAGGGCGCCAAATGTCCAAAGCCATCTTTTATAGCAATACTTGGTCAATTTCACCATGGTTATGCTCTCTTTTTAAGCGACAATGTTAAATACCGTTTTCAAACACGGTTTGTTGATTGTTGTGCTGTGTCGCAGTGGTCAAGGTGAATGTCTTCCATGCCGCAGTTTGGGGTTCGAATCCCGGCGACGTCTATTTTACACTTTTGATTCAAAGTTGTTTTTTTTTTTGAGTTTTTTTCTTTATAATTAGGGTCAGGGTTAGTGTTAGGGTTATTTTTGGGGTTGATTGACAATAATATTAATGCAAAAAAAATTTTTTTAAGCACCTCTAGACTCTTAAATTAAGGTATTGCAAAAACCGTGACGCCATGGTACGTCACGTTTCCGCGGTGTTAATGCACCACAATCTTTGCAAGCAGCAGAGGCTAACGTACATATATACAAACGGTGATTCTATACTATCGATGGTCGAATTCGAATCTGGAATTCCAGGGTTTTAGCACTTATGGTCTGGGGGCCGCTCCTACCCTCCCCTAACAGTTCGAATTCGGGCCAAGGATGGTGGACACAAGGCGAAGGCAGTCAATTGGATGTTAATGTTGGCGACAACAACGTCCAATTCCGCCAGGGCGCCAAATGTCCAAAGCCATCTTTTATAACAATACTTGGTCCATTTCACCATGGTTATGCTCTCTTTTTTAAGCGACAATGTTAAATACCGTTTTCAAACACGGTTTGTTCATTGTTGTGCTGTGTCGTAGTGGTCGAGGTGAATGTCTTCCATGCCGCAGTTTGAGGTTCGAATCCCGGCGATGTCTATTTTATACTTTTGAGTCAAAGTTTTTTTTTTTGAGTTTTTTTCTTTATAATTAAGGTCAGGGTTAGTGTTAGGGTTATTTTTGGGGTTGATTAACAATAATATTAATGCAAAAAAATTTTTTTAAGCACCTCTAGACTCTTAAATTCAGGTATTGCAAAAAGCGTGACGCGATGGTACGTCACGTTTCCGCGGTGTTAATGCACCACAATCTTTGCAAGCAGCAGAGGCTAACGTACATATATACAAACGAAGATTCTATACTATCGATGGTCGAATTCGAATCTGGAATTCCAGGGTTTTAGCACTCATGGTCTGGGGGCCGCTTCTACCCTCCCCTAACAGCTCGAATTTGGGCCAGGGATGGTGGATATTAGGCGAAGGCAGTCAATTGGATGTTAATGTTGGCGACAACAACGTCCAATTCCGCTAGGGCGCCAAATGTCCAAAACCATCTTTTATAACAATACTCTGTCCATTTCACAATGGTTATGCTCTCTTTTTTAAGCGACAATGTTAAATACCGTTTTCAAACACGGTTTGGTGATTGTTGTGCTGTGTCGTAGTGGTCAAGGTAAATGTCTTCCATGCCGCAGTTTGGGGTTCGAATCCCGGCGACGTCTATTTTATACTTTTGAGTCAAAGTTTTTTTTTTTGAGTTTTTTTCTTTATAATTAAGGTCAGGGTTAGTGTTAGGGTTATTTTTGGGGTTGATTGACAATAATATTAATGCAAAAAAATTTTTTTAAGCACCTCTAGACTCTTAAATTCAGGTATTGCAAAAAGCGTGACGCGATGGTACGTCACGTTTCCGCGGTGTTAATGCACCACAATCTTTGCAAGCAGCAGAGGCTAACGTACATATATACAAACGGTGATTCTATACTATCGATGGTTGAATTCGAATCTGGAATTCCAGGGTTTTAGCACTTATGGTCTGGGGGCCGCTTCTACCCTCCCCTAACAGTTCGAATTCGGGCCAGGGATGGTGGATATTAGGCGAAGGCAGTCAATTGGATGTTAATGTTGGCGACAACAACGTCCAATTCCGCCAGGGCGCCAAATGTCCAAACCCATCTTTTATAACAATACTCTGTCCATTTCACCATGGTTATGCTCTCTTTTTTAAGCGACAATGTTAAATACCGTTTTTAAACACGGTTTGTTGATTGTTGTGCTGTGTCGTACAGGTCAAGGTAAATGTCTTCCATGCCGCAGGTTGGGGTTCGAATCTCGGCGACGTCTATTTTATACTTTTGAGTCAAAGTTTTTTTTTTTGAAATTTTTTCTTTATAATTAAGGTCAGGGTTAGTGTTAGGGTTATTTTTGGGGTTGATTGACAATAATATTAATGCAAAAAAATTTTTTTAAGCACCTCTAGACTCTTAAATTCAGGTATTGCAAAAAGCGTGACGCGATGGTACGTCACGTTTCCGCGGTGTTAATGCACCACAATCTTTGCAAGCAGCAGAGGCTAACGTACATATATACAAATGGTGATTCTATACTATCGATGGTCGAATTCGAATCTGGAATTCCAGGGTTTTAGCACTTATGGTCTGGGGGCCGCTTCTACCCCCCCCCCTAACAGTTCGAATTCGGGCCAGGGATGGTGGTTACAAGGCGAAGGCAGTCAATTGGATGTTAATGTTGGCGACAACAACGTCCAATTCCGCCAGGGCGCCAAATGCCCAAAGCCATCTTTTATAACAATACTTGGTCCATTTCACCATGGTTATGCTCTCTTTTTTAAGCGACAATGTTAAATACCGTTTTCAAAGCCATCTTTTATAGCAATACTTGGTCCATTTCACCATGGTTATGCTCTCTTTTTTAAGCGACAATGTTAAATACCGTTTTCAAACACGGTTTGTTGATTGTTGTGCCGTGTCGTAGTGGTCGAGGTGAATGTCTTCCATGCCGCAGTTTGGGGTTCGAATCCCGGCGACGTCTATTTTATACTTTTGAGTCAAAGTTTTTTTTTTTGAGTTTTTTTCTTTATAATTAAGGTCAGGGTTAGTGTTAGGGTTATTTTTGGGGTTGATTGACAATAATATTAATGAAAAAAAATTTTTTTAAGCACCTCTAGACTCTTAAATTCAGGTATTGCAAAAAGCGTGACGCGATGGTACGTCACGTTTCCGCGGTGTTAATGCACCACAATCTTTGCAAGCAGCAGAGGCTAACGTACATATATACAAACGGTGATTCTATACTATCGATGGTCGAATTCGAATCTGGAATCCCAGGGTTTTAGCACTCATGGTCTGGGGGCCGCTTCTACCCTCCCCTAACAGTTCGAATTCGGGCCAGGGATGGTGGATACAAGGCGAAGGATGTCAATTGGATGTTAATGTTGGCGACAACAACGTCCAATTCCGCCAGGGCGCCAAATGTCCAAAGCCATCTTTTATAGCAATACTTGGTCAATTTCACCATGGTTATGCTCTCTTTTTAAGCGACAATGTTAAATACCGTTTTCAAACACGGTTTGGTGATTGTTGTGCTGTGTCGTAGTGGTCAAGGTAAATGTCTTCCATGCCGCAGTTTGGGGTTCGAATCCCGGCGACGTCTATTTTATACTTTTGAGTCAAAGTTTTTTTTTTTGAGTTTTTTCTTTATAATTAAGGTCAGGGTTAGTGTTAGGGTTATTTTTGGGGTTGATTGACAATAATATTAATGCAAAAAAATTTTTTTAAGCACCTCTAGACTCTTAAATTCAGGTATTGCAAAAAGCGTGACGCGATGGTACGTCACGTTTCCGCGGTGTTAATGCACCACAATCTTTGCAAGCAGCAGAGGCTAACGTACATATATACAAACGGTGATTCTATACTATCGATGGTCGAATTCGAATCTGGAATTCCAGGGTTTTAGCACTTATGGTCTGGGGGCCGCTTCTACCCTCCCCTAACAGTTCGAATTCGGGCCAGGGATGGTGGATATTAGGCGAAGGCAGTCAATTGGATGTTAATGTTGGCGACAACAACGTCCAATTCCGCCAGGGCGCCAAATGTCCAAAGCCATCTTTTATAGCAATACTTGGTCAATTTCACCATGGTTATGCTCTCTTTTTAAGCGACAATGTTAAATACCGTTTTCAAACACGGTTTGTTGATTGTTGTGCTGTGTCGTAGTGGTCAAGGTAAATGTCTTCCATGCCGCAGTTTCGGGTTCGAATCCCGGCGACGTCTATTTTATACTTTTGAGTCAAAGTTTTTTTTTTTGAGTTTTTTTCTTTATAATTAAGGTCAGGGTTAGTGTTAGGGTTATTTTTGGGGTTGATTGACAATAATATTAATGCAAAAAAATTTTTTTAAGCACCTCTAGACTCTTAAATTCAGGTATTGCAAAAAGCGTGACGCGATGGTACGTCACGTTTCCGCGGTGTTAATGCACCACAATCTTTGCAAGCAGCAGAGGCTAACGTACATATATACAAACGGTGATTCTATACTATCGATGGTCGAATTCGAATCTGGAATTCCAGGGTTTTAGCACCTATGGTCTGGGGGCCGCTTCTACCCTCCCCTAACAGTTCGAATTCGGGCCAGGGATGGTGGACATTAGGCGAAGGCAGTCAATTGGATGTTAATGTTGGCGACAACAACGTCCAATTCCGCCAGGGCGCCAAATGTCCAAAGCCATCTTTTATAACAATACTCTGTCCATTTCACCATGGTTATGCTCTCTTTTTTAAGCGACAATGTTAAATACCGTTTTTAAACACGGTTTGTTGATTGTTGTGCTGTGTCGTAGTGGTCAAGGTAAATGTCTTCCATGCCGCAGTTTGGGGTTCGAATCCCGGCGACGTCTATTTTATACTTTTGAGTCAAAGTTGTTTTTTTTGAGTTTTTTTCTTTATAATTAAGGTCAGGGTTAGTGTTAGGGTTATTTTTGGGGTTGATTGACAATAATATTAATGCAAAAAAATTTTTTTAAGCACCTCTAGACTCTTAAATTCAGGTATTGCAAAAAGCGTGACACGATGGTACGTCACGTTTCCGCGGTGTTAATGCACCACAATCTTTGCAAGCAGCAGAGGCTAACGTACATATATACAAACGGTGATTCTACACTATCGATGGTCGAATTCGAATCTGGAATTCCAGGGTCTTAGCACTTATGGTCTGGGGGCCGCTTCTACCCTCCCCTAACAGTTCGAATTCAGGCCAGGGATGGTGGATACAAGGCGAAGGCAGTCAATTGGATGTTAATGTTGGCGACAACAACGTCCAATTCCGCCAGGGCGCCAAATGTCCAAAGCCATCTTTTATAACAATACTTGGTCCATTTCACCATGGTTATGCTCTCTTTTTTAAGCGACAATGTTAAATACCGTTTTCAAACACGGTTTGTTGATTGTTGTGCTGTGTCGTAGTGGTCGAGGTGAATGTCTTCCATGCCGCAGTTTGGGGTTCGAATCCCGGCGACGTCTATTTTATACTTTTGAGTCAAAGTTTTTTTTTTTGAGTTTTTTTCTTTATAATTAAGGTCAGGGTTAGTGTTAGGGTTATTTTTGGGGTTGATTGACAATAATATTAATGCAAAAAAATTTTTTTAAGCACCTCTAGACTCTTAAATTCAGGTATTGCAAAAAGCGTGACGCGATGGTACGTCACGTTTCCGCGGTGTTAATGCACCACAATCTTTGCAAGCAGCAGAGGCTAACGTACATATAAACAAACGGTGATTCTATACTATCGATGGTCGAATTCGAATCTGGAATTCCAGGGTTTCAGCACTCATGGTCTGGGGGCCGCTTCTACCCTCCCCTAACAGTTCGAATTCGGGCCAGGGATGGTGGATATTAGGCGAAGGCCGTCAATTGGATGTTAATGTTGGCGACAACAACGTCCAATTCCGCCAGGGCGCCAAATGTCCAAAGCCATCTTTTATAACAATACTTGGTCCATTTCACCATGGTTATGCTCTCTTTTTTAAGCGACAATGTTAAATACCGTTTTCAAACACGGTTTGTTGATTGTTGTCCTGTGTCGTAGTGGTCGAGGTGAATGTCTTCCATGCCGCAGTTTGGGGTTCGAATCCCGGCGACGTCTATTTTATACTTTTGAGTCAAAGTTTTTTTTTTGAGTTTTTTTCTTTATAATTAAGGTCAGGGTTAGTGTTAGGGTTATTTTTGGGGTTGATTGACAATAATATTAATGCAAAAAAATTTTTTTAAGCACCTCTAGACTCTTAAATTCAGGTATTGCAAAAAGCGTGACGCGATGGTACGTCACGTTTCCGCGGTGTTAATGCACCACAATCTTTGCAAGCAGCAGAGGCTAACGTACATATATACAAACGGTGATTCTATACTATCGATGGTCGAATTCGAATCTGGAATTCCAGGGTTTTAGCACCCATGGTCTGGGGGCCGCTTCTACCCTCCCCTAACAGTTCGAATTCGGGCCAGGGATGGTGGATATTAGGCGAAGGCAGTCAATTGGATGTCAATGTTAACGACAACAACGTCCAATTCTGTCAGGGCGCCAAATGTCCAAAGCCATCTTTCATAACAATACTTGGTCCATTTCACCATGGTTATGCTCTCTTTTTTAAGCGACAATGTTAAATACCGTTTTCAAAGCCATTTTTTATAGCAATACTTGGTCAATTTCACCATGGTTATGCTCTCTTTTTAAGCGACAATGTTAAATACCGTTTTCAAACACGGTTTAGTGATTGTTGTGCTGTGTCGTAGTTTTTTTCTTTATAATTAAGGTCAGGGTTAGTGTTAGGGTTATTTTTGGGGTTGATTGACAATAATATTAATGCAAAAAAATTTTTTTAAGCACCTCTAGACTCTTAAATTCAGGTATTGCAAAAAGCGTGACGCGATGGTACGTCACGTTTCCGCGGTGTTAATGCACCACAATCTTTGCAAGCAGCAGAGGCTAACGTACATATATACAAACGGTGATTCTATACTATCGATGGTCGAATTCGAATCTGGAATTCCAGGGTTTCAGCACTCATGGCCTGGGGGCCGCTTCTACCCTCCCATAACAGTTCGAATTCGGGCCAGGGATGGTGGATATTAGGCGAAGGCCGTCAATTGGATGTTAATGTTGGCGACAACAACGTCCAATTCCGCCAGGGCGCCAAATGTCCAAAGCCATCTTTTATAACAATACTTGGTCCATTTCACCATGGTTATGCTCTCTTTTTTAAGCGACAATGTTAAATACCGTTTTCAAACACGGTTTGTTGATTGTTGTCCTGTGTCGTAGTGGTCGAGGTGAATGTCTTCCATGCCGCAGTTTGGGGTTCGAATCCCGGCGACGTCTATTTTATACTTTTGAGTCAAAGTTTTTTTTTTTGAGTTTTTTTCTTTATAATTAAGGTCAGGGTTAGTGTTAGGGTTATTTTTGGGGTTGATTGACAATAATATTAATGCAAAAAAATTTTTTTAAGCACCTCTAGACTCTTAAATTCAGGTATTGCAAAAAGCGTGACGCGATGGTACGTCACGTTTCCGCGGTGTTAATGCACCACAATCTTTGCAAGCAGCAGAGGCTAACGTACATATATACAAACGGTGATTCTATACTATCGATGGTCGAATTCGAATCTGGAATTCCAGGGTTTTAGCACCCATGGTCTGGGGGCCGCTTCTACCCTCCCCTAACAGTTCGAATTCGGGCCAGGGATGGTGGATATTAGGCGAAGGCAGTCAATTGGATGTCAATGTTAACGACAACAACGTCCAATTCTGTCAGGGCGCCAAATGTCCAAAGCCATCTTTCATAACAATACTTGGTCCATTTCACCATGGTTATGCTCTCTTTTTTAAGCGACAATGTTAAATACCGTTTTCAAAGCCATTTTTTATAGCAATACTTGGTCAATTTCACCATGGTTATGCTCTCTTTTTAAGCGACAATGTTAAATACCGTTTTCAAACACGGTTTAGTGATTGTTGTGCTGTGTCGTAGTTTTTTTCTTTATAATTAAGGTCAGGGTTAGTGTTAGGGTTATTTTTGGGGTTGATTGACAATAATATTAATGCAAAAAAATTTTTTTAAGCACCTCTAGACTCTTAAATTCAGGTATTGCAAAAAGCGTGACGCGATGGTACGTCACGTTTCCGCGGTGTTAATGCACCACAATCTTTGCAAGCAGCAGAGGCTAACGTACATATATACAAACGGTGATTCTATACTATCGATGGTCGAATTCGAATCTGGAATTCCAGGGTTTTAGCACTCATGGTCTGGGGGCCGCTTCTACCCTCCCCTAACAGTTCGAATTCGGGCCAGGGATGGTGGATATTAGGCGAAGGCAGTCAATTGGATGTTAATGTTGGCGACAACGACGTCCAATTCCGCCAGGGCGCCAAATGTCCAAAGCCATCTTTTATAGCACTACTTGGTCAATTTCACCATGGTTATGCTCTCTTTTTAAGCGACAATGTTAAATACCGTTTTCAAACACGGTTTGGTGATTGTTGTGCTGTGTCGTAGTGGTCAAGGTAAATGTCTTCCATGCCGCAGTTTGGGGTTCGAATCCCGGCGACGTCTATTTTATACTTTTGAGTCAAAGTTTTTTTTTTTGAGTTTTTTTCTTTATAATTAAGGTCAGGGTTAGTGTTAGGGTTATTTTTGGGGTTGATTGACAATAATATTAATGCAAAAAAATTTTTTTAAGCACCTCTAGACTCTTAAATTCAGGTATTGCAAAAAGCGTGACGCGATGGTACGTCACGTTTCCGCGGTGTTAATGCACCACAATCTTTGCAAGCAGCAGAGGCTAACGTACATATATACAAACGGTGATTCTATACTATCGATGGTCGAATTCGAATCTGGAATTCCAGGGTTTTAGCACTCATGGTCTGGGGGCCGCTTCTACCCTCCCCTAACGGTTCGAATTCGGGCCAGGGATGGTGGATATTAGGCGGAGGCAGTCAATTGGATGTTAATCTTGGCGACAACAACGTCCAATTCCGCCAGGGCGCCAAATGTCCAAAGCCATCTTTTATAACAATACTCTGTCCATTTCACCATGGTTATGCTCTCTTTTTTAAGCGACAATGTTAAATACCGTTTTCAAACACGGTTTGGTGATTGTTGTGCTGTGTCGTAGTGGTCAAGGTAAATGTCTTCCATGCCGCAGTTTGGGGTTCGAATCCCGGCGACGTCTATTTTATACTTTTGAGTCAAAGTTTTTTTTTTTGAGTTTTTTTCTTTATAATTAAGGTCAGGGTTAGTGTTAGGGTTATTTTTGGGGTTGATTGACAATAATATTAATGCAAAAAAATTTTTTTAAGCACCTCTAGACTCTTAAATTCAGGTATTGCAAAAAGCGTGACGCGATGGTACGTCACGTTTCCGCGGTGTTAATGCACCACAATCTTTGCAAGCAGCAGAGGCTAACGTACATATATACAAACGGTGATTCTATACTATCGATGGTCGAATTCGAATCTGGAATTCCAGGGTTTTAGCACCTATGGTCTGGGGGCCGCTTCTACCCTCCCCTAACAGTTCGAATTCGGGCCAGGGATGGTGGACATTAGGCGAAGGCAGTCAATTGGATGTTAATGTTGGCGACAACAACGTCCAATTCCGCCAGGGCGCCAAATGTCCAAAGCCATCTTTTATAACAATACTCTGTCCATTTCACCATGGTTATGCTCTCTTTTTTAAGCGACAATGTTAAATACCGTTTTTAAACACGGTTTGTTGATTGTTGTGCTGTGTCGTAGTGGTCAAGGTAAATGTCTTCCATGCCGCAGTTTGGGGTTCGAATCCCGGCGACGTCTATTTTATACTTTTGAGTCAAAGTTTTTTTTTTTGAGTTTTTTTCTTTATAATTAAGGTCAGGGTTAGTGTTAGGGTTATTTTTGGGGTTGATTGACAATAATATTAATGCAAAAAAATTTTTTTAAGCACCTCTAGACTCTTAAATTCAGGTATTGCAAAAAGCGTGACACGATGGTACGTCACGTTTCCGCGGTGTTAATGCACCACAATCTTTGCAAGCAGCAGAGGCTAACGTACATATATACAAACGGTGATTCTATACTATCGATGGTCGAATTCGAATCTGGAATTCCAGGGTCTTAGCACTCATGGTCTGGGGGCCGCTTCTACCCTCCCCTAACAGTTCGAATTCGGGCCAGGGATGGTGGATACAAGGCGAAGGCAGTCAATTGGATGTTAATGTTGGCGACAACAACGTCCAATTCCGCCAGGGCGCCAAATGTCCAAAGCCATCTTTTATAACAATACTTGGTCCATTTCACCATGGTTATGCTCTCTTTTTTAAGCGACAATGTTAAATACCGTTTTCAAACACGGTTTGTTGATTGTTGTGCTGTGTCGTAGTGGTCGAGGTGAATGTCTTCCATGCCGCAGTTTGGGGTTCGAATCCCGGCGACGTCTATTTTATACTTTTGAGTCAAAGTTTTTTTTTTTGAGTTTTTTTCTTTATAATTAAGGTCAGGGTTAGTGTTAGGGTTATTTTTGGGGTTGATTGACAATAATATTAATGCAAAAAAATTTTTTTAAGCACCTCTAGACTCTTAAATTCAGGTATTGCAAAAAGCGTGACGCGATGGTACGTCACGTTTCCGCGGTGTTAATGCACCACAATCTTTGCAAGCAGCAGAGGCTAACGTACATATATACAAACGGTGATTCTATACTATCGATGGTCGAATTCGAATCTGGAATTCCAGGGTTTCAGCACTCATGGTCTGGGGGCCGCTTCTACCCTCCCCTAACAGTTCGAATTCGGGCCAGGGATGGTGGATACAAGGCGAAGGCAGTCAATTGGATGTTAATGTTGGCGACAACAACGTCCAATTCCGCCAGGGCGCCAAATGTCCAAAGCCATCTTTTATAACAATACTTGGTCCATTTCACCATGGTTATGCTCTCTTTTTTAAGCGACAATGTTAAATACCGTTTTCAAACACGGTTTGTTGATTGTTGTCCTGTGTCGTAGTGGTCGAGGTGAATGTCTTCCATGCCGCAGTTTGGGGTTCGAATCCCGGCGACGTCTATTTTATACTTTTGAGTCAAAGTTTTTTTTTTTGAGTTTTTTTCTTTATAATTAAGGTCAGGGTTAGTGTTAGGGTTATTTTTGGGGTTGATTGACAATAATATTAATGCAAAAAAATTTTTTTAAGCACCTCTAGACTCTTAAATTCAGGTATTGCAAAAAGCGTGACGCGATGGTACGTCACGTTTCCGCGGTGTTAATGCACCACAATCTTTGCAAGCAGCAGAGGCTAACGTACATATATACAAACGGTGATTCTATACTATCGATGGTCGAATTCGAATCTGGAATTCCAGGGTTTTAGCACCCATGGTCTGGGGGCCGCTTCTACCCTCCCCTAACAGTTCGAATTCGGGCCAGGGATGGTGGATATTAGGCGAAGGCAGTCAATTGGATGTCAACGTTAACGACAACAACGTCCAATTCTGTCAGGGCGCCAAATGTCCAAAGCCATCTTTCATAACAATACTTGGTCCATTTCACCATGGTTATGCTCTCTTTTTTAAGCGACAATGTTAAATACCGTTTTCAAAGCCATTTTTTATAGCAATACTTGGTCAATTTCACCATGGTTATGCTCTCTTTTTAAGCGACAATGTTAAATACCGTTTTCAAACACGGTTTAGTGATTGTTGTGCTGTGTCGTAGTTTTTTTCTTTATAATTAAGGTCAGGGTTAGTGTTAGGGTTATTTTTGGGGTTGATTGACAATAATATTAATGCAAAAAAATTTTTTAAGCACCTCTAGACTCTTAAATTCAGGTATTGCAAAAAGCGTGACGCGATGGTACGTCACGTTTCCGCGGTGTTAATGCACCACAATCTTTGCAAGCAGCAGAGGCTAACGTACATATATACAAACGGTGATTCTATACTATCGATGGTCGAATTCGAATCTGGAATTCCAGGGTTTTAGCACTCATGGTCTGGGGGCCGCTTCTACCCTCCCCTAACAGTTCGAATTCGGGCCAGGGATGGTGGATATTAGGCGAAGGCAGTCAATTGGATGTTAATGTTGGCGACAACAACGTCCAATTCCGCCAGGGCGCCAAATGTCCAAAGCCATCTTTTATAGCACTACTTGGTCAATTTCACCATGGTTATGCTCTCTTTTTAAGCGACAATGTTAAATACCGTTTTCAAACACGGTTTGGTGATTGTTGTGCTGTGTCGTAGTGGTCAAGGTAAATGTCTTCCATGCCGCAGTTTGGGGTTCGAATCCCGGCGACGTCTATTTTATACTTTTGAGTCAAAGTTTTTTTTTTTGAGTTTTTTTCTTTATAATTAAGGTCAGGGTTAGTGTTAGGGTTATTTTTGGGGTTGATTGACAATAATATTAATGCAAAAAAATTTTTTTAAGCACCTCTAGACTCTTAAATTCAGGTATTGCAAAAAGCGTGACGCGATGGTACGTCACGTTTCCGCGGTGTTAATGCACCACAATCTTTGCAAGCAGCAGAGGCTAACGTACATATATACAAACGGTGATTCTATACTATCGATGGTCGAATTCGAATCTGGAATTCCAGGGTTTTAGCACTCATGGTCTGGGGGCCGCTTCTACCCTCCCCTAACGGTTCGAATTCGGGCCAGGGATGGTGGATATTAGGCGAAGGCAGTCAATTGGATGTTAATGTTGGCGACAACAACGTCCAATTCCGCCAGGGCGCCAAATGTCCAAAGCCATCTTTTATAACAATACTCTGTCCATTTCACCATGGTTATGCTCTCTTTTTTAAGCGACAATGTTAAATACCGTTTTCAAACACGGTTTGTTGATTGTTGTGCTGTGTCGTAGTGGTCAAGGTAAATGTCTTCCATGCCGCAGTTTGGGGTTCGAATCCCGGCGACGTCTATTTTATACTTTTGAGTCAAAGTTTTTTTTTTTGAGTTTTTTTCTTTATAATTAAGGTCAGGGTTAGTGTTAGGGTTATTTTTGGGGTTGATTGACAATAATATTAATGCAAAAAAATTTTTTTAAGCACCTCTAGACTCTTAAATTCAGGTATTGCAAAAAGCGTGACGCGATGGTACGTCACGTTTCCGCGGTGTTAATGCACCACAATCTTTGCAAGCAGCAGAGGCTAACGTACATATATACAAACGGTGATTCTATGCTATCGATGGTCGAATTCGAATCTGGAATTCCAGGGTTTTAGCACCTATGGTCTGGGGGCCGCTTCTACCCTCCCCTAACAGTTCGAATTCGGGCCAGGGATGGTGGACATTAGGCGAAGGCAGTCAATTGGATGTTAATGTTGGCGACAACAACGTCCAATTCCGCCAGGGCGCCAAATGTCCAAAGCCATCTTTTATAACAATACTCTGTCCATTTCACCATGGTTATGCTCTCTTTTTTAAGCGACAATGTTAAATACCGTTTTTAAACACGGTTTGTTGATTGTTGTGCTGTGTCGTAGTGGTCAAGGTAAATGTCTTCCATGCCGCAGTTTGGGGTTCGAATCCCGGCGACGTCTATTTTATACTTTTGAGTCAAAGTTTTTTTTTTTGAGTTTTTTTCTTTATAATTAAGGTCAAGGTTAGTGTTAGGGTTATTTTTGGGGTTGATTGACAATAATATTAATGCAAAAAAATTTTTTTAAGCACCTCTAGACTCTTAAATTCAGGTATTGCAAAAAGCGTGACGCGATGGTACGTCACGTTTCCGCGGTGTTAATGCACCACAATCTTTGCAAGCAGCAGAGGCTAACGTACATATATACAAACGGTGATTCTATACTATCGATGGTCGAATTCGAATCTGGAATTCCAGGGTTTTAGCACCTATGGTCTGGGGGCCGCTTCTACCCTCCCCTAACAGTTCGAATTCGGGCCAGGGATGGTGGACATTAGGCGAAGGCAGTCAATTGGATGTTAATGTTGGCGACAACAACGTCCAATTCCGCCATGGCGCCAAATGTCCAAAGCCATCTTTTATAACAATACTCTGTCCATTTCACCATGGTTATGCTCTCTTTTTTAAGCGACAATGTTAAATACCGTTTTTAAACACGGTTTGTTGATTGTTGTGCTGTGTCGTAGTGGTCAAGGTAAATGTCTTCCATGCCGCAGTTTGGGGTTCGAATCCCGGCGACGTCTATTTTATACTTTTGAGTCAAAGTTTTTTTTTTTGAGTTTTTTTCTTTATAATTAAGGTCAGGGTTAGTGTTAGGGTTATTTTTGGGGTTGATTGACAATAATATTAATGCAAAAAAATTTTTTTAAGCACCTCTAGACTCTTAAATTCAGGTATTGCAAAAAGCGTGACACGATGGTACGTCACGTTTCCGCGGTGTTAATGCACCACAATCTTTGCAAGCAGCAGAGGCTAACGTACATATATACAAACGGTGATTCTATACTATCGATGGTCGAATTCGAATCTGGAATTCCAGGGTTTCAGCACTCATGGTCTGGGGGCCGCTTCTACCCTCCCCTAACAGTTCGAATTCGGGCCAGGGATGGTGGACATTAGGCGAAGGCAGTCAATTGGATGTTAATGTTGGCGACAACAACGTCCAATTCCGCCAGGGCGCCAAATGTCCAAAGCCATCTTTTATAACAATACTCTGTCCATTTCACCATGGTTATGCTCTCTTTTTTAAGCGACAATGTTAAATACCGTTTTTAAACACGGTTTGTTGATTGTTGTGCTGTGTCGTAGTGGTCAAGGTAAATGTCTTCCATGCCGCAGTTTGGGGTTCGAATCCCGGCGACGTCTATTTTATACTTTTGAGTCAAAGTTTTTTTTTTGAGTTTTTTTCTTTATAATTAAGGTCAAGGTTAGTGTTAGGGTTATTTTTGGGGTTGATTGACAATAATATTAATGCAAAAAAATTTTTTTAAGCACCTCTAGACTCTTAAATTCAGGTATTGCAAAAAGCGTGACGCGATGGTACGTCACGTTTCCGCGGTGTTAATGCACCACAATCTTTGCAAGCAGCAGAGGCTAACGTACATATATACAAACGGTGATTCTATACTATCGATGGTCGAATTCGAATCTGGAATTCCAGGGTTTTAGCACCTATGGTCTGGGGGCCGCTTCTACCCTCCCCTAACAGTTCGAATTCGGGCCAGGGATGGTGGACATTAGGCGAAGGCAGTCAATTGGATGTTAATGTTGGCGACAACAACGTCCAATTCCGCCAGGGCGCCAAATGTCCAAAGCCATCTTTTATAACAATACTCTGTCCATTTCACCATGGTTATGCTCTCTTTTTTAAGCGACAATGTTAAATACCGTTTTTAAACACGGTTTGTTGATTGTTGTGCTGTGTCGTAGTGGTCAAGGTAAATGTCTTCCATGCCGCAGTTTGGGGTTCGAATCCCGGCGACGTCTATTTTATACTTTTGAGTCAAAGTTTTTTTTTTTGAGTTTTTTTCTTTATAATTAAGGTCAGGGTTAGTGTTAGGGTTATTTTTGGGGTTGATTGACAATAATATTAATGCAAAAAAATTTTTTTAAGCACCTCTAGACTCTTAAATTCAGGTATTGCAAAAAGCGTGACACGATGGTACGTCACGTTTCCGCGGTGTTAATGCACCACAATCTTTGCAAGCAGCAGAGGCTAACGTACATATATACAAACGGTGATTCTATACTATCGATGGTCGAATTCGAATCTGGAATTCCAGGGTTTCAGCACTCATGGTCTGGGGGCCGCTTCTACCCTCCCCTAACAGTTCGAATTCGGGCCAGGGATGGTGGATACAAGGCGAAGGCAGTCAATTGGATGTTAATGTTGGCGACAACAACGTCCAATTCCGCCAGGGCGCCAAATGTCCAAAGCCATCTTTTATAACAATACTTGGTCCATTTCACCATGGTTATGCTCTCTTTTTTAAGCGACAATGTTAAATACCGTTTTCAAACACGGTTTGTTGATTGTTGTCCTGTGTCGTAGTGGTCGAGGTGAATGTCTTCCATGCCGCAGTTTGGGGTTCGAATCCCGGCGACGTCTATTTTATACTTTTGAGTCAAAGTTTTTTTTTTTGAGTTTTTTTCTTTATAATTAAGGTCAGGGTTAGTGTTAGGGTTATTTTTGGGGTTGATTGACAATAATATTAATGTAAAAAAATTTTTTTAAGCACCTCTAGACTCTTAAATTCAGGTATTGCAAAAAGCGTGACGCGATGGTACGTCACGTTTCCGCGGTGTTAATGCACCACAATCTTTGCAAGCAGCAGAGGCTAACGTACATATATACAAACGGTGATTCTATACTATCGATGGTCGAATTCGAATCTGGAATTCCAGGGTTTTAGCACCCATGGTCTGGGGGCCGCTTCTACCCTCCCCTAACAGTTCGAATTCGGGCCAGGGATGGTGGATATTAGGCGAAGGCAGTCAATTGGATGTCAACGTTAACGACAACAACGTCCAATTCTGTCAGGGCGCCAAATGTCCAAAGCCATCTTTCATAACAATACTTGGTCCATTTCACCATGGTTATGCTCTCTTTTTTAAGCGACAATGTTAAATACCGTTTTCAAAGCCATTTTTTATAGCAATACTTGGTCAATTTCACCATGGTTATGCTCTCTTTTTAAGCGACAATGTTAAATACCGTTTTCAAACACGGTTTAGTGATTGTTGTGCTGTGTCGTAGTTTTTTTCTTTATAATTAAGGTCAGGGTTAGTGTTAGGGTTATTTTTGGGGTTGATTGACAATAATATTAATGCAAAAAAATTTTTTAAGCACCTCTAGACTCTTAAATTCAGGTATTGCAAAAAGCGTGACGCGATGGTACGTCACGTTTCCGCGGTGTTAATGCACCACAATCTTTGCAAGCAGCAGAGGCTAACGTACATATATACAAACGGTGATTCTATACTATCGATGGTCGAATTCGAATCTGGAATTCCAGGGTTTTAGCACTCATGGTCTGGGGGCCGCTTCTACCCTCCCCTAACAGTTCGAATTCGGGCCAGGGATGGTGGATATTAGGCGAAGGCAGTCAATTGGATGTTAATGTTGGCGACAACAACGTCCAATTCCGCCAGGGCGCCAAATGTCCAAAGCCATCTTTTATAGCACTACTTGGTCAATTTCACCATGGTTATGCTCTCTTTTTAAGCGACAATGTTAAATACCGTTTTCAAACACGGTTTGGTGATTGTTGTGCTGTGTCGTAGTGGTCAAGGTAAATGTCTTCCATGCCGCAGTTTGGGGTTCGAATCCCGGCGACGTCTATTTTATACTTTTGAGTCAAAGTTTTTTTTTTTGAGTTTTTTTCTTTATAATTAAGGTCAGGGTTAGTGTTAGGGTTATTTTTGGGGTTGATTGACAATAATATTAATGCAAAAAAATTTTTTTAAGCACCTCTAGACTCTTAAATTCAGGTATTGCAAAAAGCGTGACGCGATGGTACGTCACGTTTCCGCGGTGTTAATGCACCACAATCTTTGCAAGCAGCAGAGGCTAACGTACATATATACAAACGGTGATTCTATACTATCGATGGTCGAATTCGAATCTGGAATTCCAGGGTTTTAGCACTCATGGTCTGGGGGCCGCTTCTACCCTCCCCTAACGGTTCGAATTCGGGCCAGGGATGGTGGATATTAGGCGAAGGCAGTCAATTGGATGTTAATGTTGGCGACAACAACGTCCAATTCCGCCAGGGCGCCAAATGTCCAAAGCCATCTTTTATAACAATACTCTGTCCATTTCACCATGGTTATGCTCTCTTTTTTAAGCGACAATGTTAAATACCGTTTTCAAACACGGTTTGTTGATTGTTGTGCTGTGTCGTAGTGGTCAAGGTAAATGTCTTCCATGCCGCAGTTTGGGGTTCGAATCCCGGCGACGTCTATTTTATACTTTTGAGTCAAAGTTTTTTTTTTTGAGTTTTTTTCTTTATAATTAAGGTCAGGGTTAGTGTTAGGGTTATTTTTGGGGTTGATTGACAATAATATTAATGCAAAAAAATTTTTTTAAGCACCTCTAGACTCTTAAATTCAGGTATTGCAAAAAGCGTGACGCGATGGTACGTCACGTTTCCGCGGTGTTAATGCACCACAATCTTTGCAAGCAGCAGAGGCTAACGTACATATATACAAACGGTGATTCTATACTATCGATGGTCGAATTCGAATCTGGAATTCCAGGGTTTTAGCACCTATGGTCTGGGGGCCGCTTCTACCCTCCCCTAACAGTTCGAATTCGGGCCAGGGATGGTGGACATTAGGCGAAGGCAGTCAATTGGATGTTAATGTTGGCGACAACAACGTCCAATTCCGCCAGGGCGCCAAATGTCCAAAGCCATCTTTTATAACAATACTCTGTCCATTTCACCATGGTTATGCTCTCTTTTTTAAGCGACAATGTTAAATACCGTTTTTAAACACGGTTTGTTGATTGTTGTGCTGTGTCGTAGTGGTCAAGGTAAATGTCTTCCATGCCGCAGTTTGGGGTTCGAATCCCGGCGACGTCTATTTTATACTTTTGAGTCAAAGTTTTTTTTTTTGAGTTTTTTTCTTTATAATTAAGGTCAAGGTTAGTGTTAGGGTTATTTTTGGGGTTGATTGACAATAATATTAATGCAAAAAAATTTTTTTAAGCACCTCTAGACTCTTAAATTCAGGTATTGCAAAAAGCGTGACGCGATGGTACGTCACGTTTCCGCGGTGTTAATGCACCACAATCTTTGCAAGCAGCAGAGGCTAACGTACATATATACAAACGGTGATTCTATACTATCGATGGTCGAATTCGAATCTGGAATTCCAGGGTTTTAGCACCTATGGTCTGGGGGCCGCTTCTACCCTCCCCTAACAGTTCGAATTCGGGCCAGGGATGGTGGACATTAGGCGAAGGCAGTCAATTGGATGTTAATGTTGGCGACAACAACGTCCAATTCCGCCAGGGCGCCAAATGTCCAAAGCCATCTTTTATAACAATACTCTGTCCATTTCACCATGGTTATGCTCTCTTTTTTAAGCGACAATGTTAAATACCGTTTTTAAACACGGTTTGTTGATTGTTGTGCTGTGTCGTAGTGGTCAAGGTAAATGTCTTCCATGCCGCAGTTTGGGGTTCGAATCCCGGCGACGTCTATTTTATACTTTTGAGTCAAAGTTTTTTTTTTTGAGTTTTTTTCTTTATAATTAAGGTCAGGGTTAGTGTTAGGGTTATTTTTGGGGTTGATTGACAATAATATTAATGCAAAAAAATTTTTTTAAGCACCTCTAGACTCTTAAATTCAGGTATTGCAAAAAGCGTGACACGATGGTACGTCACGTTTCCGCGGTGTTAATGCACCACAATCTTTGCAAGCAGCAGAGGCTAACGTACATATATACAAACGGTGATTCTATACTATCGATGGTCGAATTCGAATCTGGAATTCCAGGGTCTTAGCACTTATGGTCTGGGGGCCGCTTCTACCCTCCCCTAACAGTTCGAATTCGGGCCAGGGATGGTGGATACAAGGCGAAGGCAGTCAATTGGATGTTAATGTTGGCGACAACAACGTCCAATTCCGCCAGGGCGCCAAATGTCCAAAGCCATCTTTTATAACAATACTTGGTCCATTTCACCATGGTTATGCTCTCTTTTTTAAGCGACAATGTTAAATACCGTTTTCAAACACGGTTTGTTGATTGTTGTGCTGTGTCGTAGTGGTCGAGGTGAATGTCTTCCATGCCGCAGTTTGGGGTTCGAATCCCGGCGACGTCTATTTTATACTTTTGAGTCAAAGTTTTTTTTTTTGAGTTTTTTTCTTTATAATTAAGGTCAGGGTTAGTGTTAGGGTTATTTTTGGGGTTGATTGACAATAATATTAATGCAAAAAAATTTTTTTAAGCACCTCTAGACTCTTAAATTCAGGTATTGCAAAAAGCGTGACGCGATGGTACGTCACGTTTCCGCGGTGTTAATGCACCACAATCTTTGCAAGCAGCAGAGGCTAACGTACATATATACAAACGGTGATTCTATACTATCGATGGTCGAATTCGAATCTGGAATTCCAGGGTTTCAGCACTCATGGTCTGGGGGCCGCTTCTACCCTCCCCTAACAGTTCGAATTCGGGCCAGGGATGGTGGATATTAGGCGAAGGCCGTCAATTGGATGTTAATGTTGGCGACAACAACGTCCAATTCCGCCAGGGCGCCAAATGTCCAAAGCCATCTTTTATAACAATACTCTGTCCATTTCACCATGGTTATGCTCTGTTTTTTAAGCGACAATGTTAAATACCGTTTTCAAACACGGTTTGTTGATTGTTGTGCTGTGTCGTAGTGGTCAAGGTAAATGTCTTCCATGCCGCAGTTTGGGGTTCGAATCCCGGCGACGTCTTATTTATACTTTTTTTTTTGAGTTTTTTTCTTTATAATTAAGGTCAGGGTTAGTGTTAGGGTTATTTTTGGGGTTGATTGACAATAATATTAATGCAAAAAAATTTTTTTAAGCACCTCTAGACTCTTAAATTCAGGTATTGCAAAAATTCGAATCTGGAATTCCAGGGTTTTAGCACCCATGGTCTGGGGGCCGCTCCTACCCTCCCCTAACAGTTCGAATTCGGGCCAGGGATGGTGGATACAAGGCGAAGGCAGTCAATTGGATGTTAATGTTGGCGACAACAACGTCCAATTCCGCCAGGGCGCCAAATGCTTAAAGCCATCTTTTATAGCAATACTTGGTCAATTTCACCATGGTTATGCTCTCTTTTTAAGCGACAATGTTAAATACCGTTTTCAAACACGGTTTGGTGATTGTTGTGCTGTGTCGTAGTGGTCAAGGTAAATGTCTTCCATGCCGCAGTTTGGGGTTCGAATCCCGGCGACGTCTATTTTATACTTTTGAGTCAAAGTTTTTTTTTTTTGAGTTTTTTTCTTTATAATTAAGGTCAGGGTTAGTGTTAGGGTTATTTTTGGGGTTGATTGACAATAATATTAATGCAAAAAAATTTTTTTAAGCACCTCTAGACTCTTAAATTCAGGTATTGCAAAAAGCGTGACGCGATGGTACGTCACGTTTCCGCGGTGTTAATGCACCACAATCTTTGCAAGCAGCAGAGGCTAACGTACATATATACAAACGGTGATTCTATACTATCGATGGTCGAATTCGAATCTGGAATCCCAGGGTTCTAGCACTTATGGTCTGGGGGCCGCTTCTACCCTCCCCTAACAGTTCGAATTCGGGCCAGGGATGGTGGATACAAGGCGAAGGCAGTCAATTGGATGTTAATGTTGGCGACAACAACGTCCAATTCCGCCAGGGCGCCAAATGTCCAAAGCCATCTTTTATAACAATACTCTGTCCATTTCACCATGGCTATGCTCTCTTTTTTAAGCGACAATGTTAAATACCGTTTTCAAACACGGTTTGTTGATTGTTGTGCTGTGTCGTAGTGGTCAAGGTAAATGTCTTCCATGCCGCAGTTTGGGGTTCGAATCCCGGCGACGTCTATTTTATACTTTTGAGTCAAAGTTTTTTTTTTGAGTTTTTTTCTTTATAATTAAGGTCAGGGTTAGTGTTAGGGTTAGTTTTTGGGTTGATTGACAATAATATTAATGCAAAAAAATTTTTTTAAGCACCTCTAGACTCTTAAATTCAGGTATTGCAAAAAGCGTGACGCGATGGTACGTCACGTTTCCGCGGTGTTAATGCACCACAATCTTTGCAAGCAGCAGAGGCTAACGTACATATATACAAACGGTGATTCTATACTATCGATGGTCGAATTCGAATCTGGAATTCCAGGGTTCTAGCACTTATTGTCTGGGGGCCGCTTCTACCCTCCCCTAACAGTCCGAATTCGGGCCAGGGATGGTGGATACAAGGCGAAGGCAGTCAATTGGATGTTAATGTTGGCGACAACAACGTCCAAATTCCGCCAGGGCGCCAAATGTCCAAAGCCATCTTTTATAACATTACTTGGTCCATTTCACCATGGTTATGCTCTCTTTTTTAAGCGACAATGTTAAATACCGTTTTCAAACACGGTTTGTTGATTGTTGTGCTGTGTCGTAGTGGTCGAGGTGAATGTCTTCCATGCCGCAGTTTGGGGTTCGAATCCCGGCGACGTCTATTTTATACTTTTGAGTCAAAGTTGTTTTTTTTTGAGTTTTTTTCTTTGTAATTAAGGTGAGGGTTAGTGTTAGGGTTATTTTTGGGGTTGATTGACAATAATATTAATGCAAAAAAAATTTTTTTAAGCACCTCTAGACTCTTAAATTCTGGTATTGCAAAAAGCGTGACGCCATGGTACGTCACGTTTCCGCGGTGTTAATGCACCACAATCTTTGCAAGCAGCAGAGGCTAACGTACATATATACAAACGGTGATTCTATACTATCGATGGTCGAATTCGAATCTGGAATTCCAGGGTTTTAGCACTTATGGTCTGGGGGCCGCTCCTACCCCCCCCCCCCTAACAGCTCGAATTCGGGCCAGGGATGGTGGATATTAGGCGAAGGCAGTCAATTGGATGTTAATGTTGGCGACGACAACGTCCAATCCTGTCAGGGCGCCAAATGTCCAAAGCCATCTTTTATGACAACACTTGGTCCATTTCACCATGGTTATGCTCTCTTTTTTAAGCGACAATGTTAAATACCGTTTTCAAACACGGTTTGTTGATTGTTGTGCTGTGTCGTAGTAGTCAAGGTGAATGTCTTCCATGCCGCAGTTTGGGGTTCGAATAATGGCGACGTCTATTTTATACTTTTGAGTCAAAGTTTTTTTTTTTTGAGTTTTTTTCTTTATAATTAGGGTCAGGGTTAGTGTTAGGGTTATTTTTGGGGTTAATTGACAATAATATTAATGCAAAAAAAATTTTTTTATGCACCTCTAGACTCTTAAATTCAGGTATTGCAAAAAGCGTGACGCTATGGTACGTCACGTTTCCGCGGTGTTAATGCACCACAATCTTTGCAAGCAGCAGAGGCTAACGTACATATATACAAACGGTGATTCTATACTGTCGATGGTCGGATTCGAATCTGGAATTCCAGGGTTTTAGCACTTATGGTCTGGGGGCCGCTTCCACCCTCCCCTAACAGTTCGAACCCGGACCAGGGATGGTGGATATTAGGCGAAGGCAGTCAATTGGATGTTAATGTTGGCGACAACAACGCCCAATTCTGTCAGGGCGCCAAATGTCCAAAGCCATCTTTTATAACAATACTTGGTCCATTTCACCATGGTTATGCTCTCTTTTTTAAGCGACAATGTTAAATACCGTTTTCAAAGCCATCTTTTATAGCAATACTTGGTCCATTTAACCATGGTTATGCTATCTTTTTTAAGCGACAATGTTAAATACCGTTTTCAAACACGGCTTGTTGATTGTTGTGCTGTGTCGTAGTGGTCAAGGTAAATGTCTTCCATGCCGCAGTTTGGGGTTCGAATCCTGGCGATGTCTATTTTATACTTTTTAGTCAAAGTTTGTTTTTTTAGCACTAAAAGTGCTAAGTGTTACTCCTAGATCCACCTGGATTATGTATGTTACATCATTTTGTAAAAAAGATGGTATATTATATAACCCTCAAATAATATAAATAAAGTTAACTGCTATAATAGTATCCATTTTTAAGTATTAAAAAAGGGATTTGAAATACAATATGTGTTTTCTAGACTGTTCCTTTTGTTTTAAATTTTGGGGCGAAAGTTTTTAATTATGAACGAGAATTCGTCTTATCTAGGTGATCTGAAAACACCGAAAAGTACTGGCACTAGTTGTCAAATAGAAATCCATTTTATATTCTTTGCTGAACATAATAACAAAGTTTCAACAAGTTTTATGAAGGAAAATAAAGGTTATAAGTTATTAAAAACAGCAATTGCAAAATGGTGGCTAGTTCCAGGCCGTTTATTCACGGTCAGATCAACTGGATGATTATGCTGATATATTTCGTGATGCGTGTCGTGGAATAATTAGCGAAATCGTAAAATATTTAATTTGAGAATTTTGGAAATTATGTGTTGAACTTTTGAGTTAAAAAATTGCACTAAATTATTATGCAGTCGCACGATGATGCGGTTATGGCAACGAATGACGATGCATCTATTTGTAAAAGGTATCCTCAACTATTTTGTTAGATGGTAGTATCCAAAATTAGTTGACAAATTTTGAGAATATTATGCCATATTTAATAATGGTAACACAGAAACATGTGTTACTGGTTCTTCGGTTTGGGTTTTACTTGAAATGTATTTTGTAAAACATGTGTTCAGTGCTCAAGCCCCACTTTATTACGAGAGATGACTTATTTAGTCAATTGGATTAAGTTTAGTGGTTTTGAGACATGTCAAGGTAGCGTAATGCGGGGCAAAACGAGACAGTGGGGCTAAATGAGACATTTTGGCTTAAATGAATATAGCGAGTGATCTACCGCTATTTGCCTAATAAGGAATTGCGGGCTCATTCGTGATGCTTCTTGGCTTGTTTTGAAAGTTATTACAAATCAAAGGCTAATTTCTGACGAGAATTATCCTGAATTTTGTGAGTGACATTGGATCCTGTCTGGTTAAATTAAGGTACATTATTATTTTATATTTTAAATAGTATTTCTTTTCTCTCGCAGGTCGTAACGATCGAATAAAACCTTATTTATTTAAGAGGCATTAGCATGTGCCCTTTCATGTCAGATGTATATTTTGTTAATGTTGACTGTAATTTTTCGCATTGCACGACTTTTAATTCACTCAGGCAGTTGGGGCAAAATGAGACAAGCCTACAGCCTTTTAAGTTTGTATACTTATGTGAACCTTTTCGTTTGTCGTTATCTGTTGTTGTGTTTACTAAATGATTCTGCACAACAGCACAATATTAATGTTGTCTCAATAAAGCAAAGTCACCAATTCTTTATGGATTTATTGCCAGTGTAACATGTAAATAGGTCACCAAATTCTGGTGTGATACCAGTTACACATCATCCAATTCAAGTTGTGTGAAATTTTGCCTACAGTAGAAATGTTGCACCAATGGTCATTAGTATATGACTTTACTGCAAAATAAGCAATATTAACAACAATTTTAAATTTGGCTGCAAACTCATTGGTCATGATTTTTTGCCGATCAACCCAAAGGACAACCCTGATCTGTCATTTCGAAAACCACTTGTGACTGATGTATATAGTGTGAATAAAACGCCTGTCCACTGTATTATAATACTGGTGCAACTGTGTTAAATAAGCTGTCTGTGAGTAGCTTATAAATACTCAAATGTTGTGAAAATAGTTTAATAAATGTACATATGTCAGTGACAGTTATAGTCTCGAAGATGTTATAAAGCGGCATGTCTCTTGTTAGCGACCAGTGGTAGACATGGTCGAACAACCATAATATTATTCTATTTGTATTCAGTGACATGTGTCAGTGGTGTTAAGTTTGTCCCACCAGTGATGAACTTGAAAGAAAAAACAAGTCTGCTTTGATCGACCATGCTTCAGACCCTGCTGGCCTCTGTTCTCCAACAAGTGAATAGACTATGACTGGTTTCTGATGTTTCATCAACATTTTGTCATCCAACCCTAGCCTGCAAAATGTTCCTAAGATCTGACACTGAGCATGTGCAAGATATACCAAATGTCATGTGTGTGATGTGTTCTGGTCCAAGTCTGCTGCAGGCAAGGAGTGAGATAAATGCTCCTTGTTTGAACATTATGGTAACAGGAAAACTGTCAATCCATGGTAGTCATCTGAAATGCAACCTGTGATTTGTTTATATATTAAGAAACTGATAGTTAATGTATTGTTACATTTAGTTAAATCATTTGATTAAAAATTTTTTTATTTTTGAACATTTTTGTAGCATTTTATTTGCCTGTCTCATTTTGTCCCACATGCTGGGGCAAAATGAGACAATAATGACTTGTTGTTTTTGTTCTCATAACACGACAGCCGTGTCTCCAAAAGAGTTTTTCTTCTCTGTATTGCTAGTCATGAGTCTATTTAACATATTCATTATGAAAAAAGTACTTGATTTTGCTTTCATGCTTTTTTATAGCAAGTGAAATCCTTAAGTGTCTCGTTTTGCCCCGCATTACGCTACTGAAGTCTGAAACTAAGCCAAGATACCCATAGTCCATAGACAGTGGTGAAGCCAGCCTGACATTTGGTCATGCAAATGCAAATTTTTCAGTGTTTATAAACCGTATAAGGAATTAATTCCTAAAGAAATGATTAATGATAATGATTTAAATTTGCATAGCATGACCAAATTGACAGGCTGGCTTCGCTACTGCCCATAGAACATAGATGAAACTTCGCAAACTTATTAAAATTTGTTTTTAGTTGCAAAACTATTTTTGCAAAGAAGACTTATTCAGTTATTTGTGCAAGGTTTCAAATTATTTCACAACATAATGTGATGTATGTTACATTATAGACTTGGCACAAGTTTCCGGCAACTGTTCAGGCAACACGGGCATAATTGTATTGGGGACAGGACAGAGTTAATTGGGGAGGGGTGTACACTTGCATCCCAGCTCACGAATGTCTTTTGAAGTCAACTCTAATCACAGCGGATTTCAAAAGGCATTTGTTTAGGCAGAACATGGTATGAATATGCACCCCTCTGCCAATAACATTCAACTGGGTGAATGAAAAAGCCTGAACAAATCTGGAATTGCTCTCTTCTTTGCAAAATGCCTCGATTTTTTTATTGAAATAGAGTGTTTGTGTGCTTATAATGTAGAATAAACAGAAAAATTAAGAAATTTAAAACTTCAAAACCTGGAGTCTTGCAGGAAGTTAAATATGGCTTGTGTGCAAAACTTTAATGCTTAAAAGTAATGTTGTGCACAAGCCATTTTTAATGTGTTTGAATACACACCCCCTGGGTTGTAAGCATTTAAATTTCAGATTTTTTCATTCATTCTACAACATAAGTACCCAAGCAATCTCTATATTAAAAAAACTTTATAATTATATATATTTCAGGGGTTTTTTGGGGCATTGAGTGTGATTAGTCTTTATGAGAATTTTTTTTATCAGCCTGTAGCTGTGTCCCTGCTTGTGGAAACTGTAAGGAAAACAGACTTTGAGAATGTCTACCTCATGTTGCCAGAATGAGTCAAGATCTCCATTGTCCACTTGGTTAGATTTTCTATATAATTTTCAGATTTTCAGTTCAGTTGGGATATTGACAAGATTACCGTACATCCAACATTTTGTTAAGACTGTTGAAAGAAAGGCACCCGAGATTAACAGAGGTTTGTTAGTAATTTGATTCCTAACTATACATCATATCATTGGCTGATAGAATTGTCTGTTCTCGATAGAAATATTTCAATATTTTGAAACAAGATAGATTGCACAGGCACCAAGAGGACAAGCAATTCGTCTTATTGATTTTCTATCTTGAACTTAGTTCTAAGAACTATATAGTTCTAATTTGTATATTCCATGAAGCAGTTTGTTGATGTGTGATTCAGATTTGTCATCTTAATTTTCCTCAGGTTATTATTCTCATGTGAAAGGAATGGAAACTATCTCACTGCAGTTTCTTGAGTTCACCGACAACAATTGTCAAGTCATAAACCTTGGATCTGGCTTTGATACTCGTTATTGGCAACTGAAGGTATTAGTTTCCACAGCCAGGCCTCACTCAAAATATGTCCTCAGCTCTTTAATCTATTAATTGGTTGATTACTATTTGATGTTTTGAGGAAGATTGTCACTCTCCAAAGATGTTTTATGAAGTTGATTTTGGAGCTGTCACTAGCAGAAAATGTATGGTTATAAGGTAAGAAAATTAATTAACTGCAGAATTAGAACTTGAATTCTATAACTTAATAGATATATATGCTTTCTGATTTGAGATAATGGTCTTGATTGACAGTAATTGATAGTGGGTGTTTTACAGTGGTGTTGATGGTAATAGCAGTAAGAAATATTATTATTTATTGAAAATATTTTAGGAGTTTTGATTGGTTAAGAGCTAAAGGTGAAATCGTCATATCTGCTTGGTAGTTGCCCAAATTTGGGGTTGAAAATAAATATACAACATTATGAGTCATTTCGTCGCATGTTGAAGCAAGATATGACGTCACGCTATAATTTATGCGACTTTTAGTGTCTTCTTACTTACAAAGCAAGCATTTAAACTGAGTTTAAAATATTTTCAAAAAATAATAAAACAATTATTGAATTCGGTTCTTGCTGGATAAGACGAATTATTAAGGCCTTGGTTTGTGTTATCTACCTCAGCCTTTGGCTTTGGTGGATAATACAAACCTCCACCTCAATAATTCCTCATATCCTGCTCGACCTCATTCAATAATTGTCTAATGTCATTCAGTGTGGCAGTGCAAAGGTGATTAGTATATCCAAAATTTTATATAAGTTATAATAAGCTATAAGTGGATAAAGTTAGTACACCAGTGGTATAAACTGCCCAACAATGAGGGGCCATCTGAGGGGTCTGCATATTGTTCCAAGTGTGCCAAATGTTTTAACAACCGTGAAACAATTCTGTTGCATAACTGTTCAAAATCGAGCAAGAACTGCACATGCAGGTACTGTGATTGTGTGTGTACCATCTGAACAGAGCTGGGCAAGCATATGGAGGATCACATGAATGAGAGGCCCTTCAAGTGCTGCTACTGTCCTCGTAGTTTTAATAATTCTGGTGCACTCAACATACATGTCTGTATCCATGGCCAGAGCGTGACACCTAAGATCTTACTCGCTCAACCTTGTGATAAAGTGAATGACCATTACTGATCACGTGATATATCTGGACTGAATCCAACATACCATTTTCTAAACGGGTTAAAAACTAACTTTCTCTAAGTCCATTATAATATTGCTTTCCGTAATTTCTGTTATAGATAAGCAAAATTTTTTCTCCGCTTAGAAATGTTTTATAGTAAATGCTGTAGCTTCATAATTGGTTCATTTCACAGCACTATAACACTGTTCTCTGTATTCCAAAAAAAAGTTTCTTTAAAGTTTGCCTAAATGTAGAAATCATTTTCCCTGTTCAAATCAAATTATATATAATTTAATTTGCATAAACTGTGGAGTTATCCTTATCCATGACAACATTATCTCTGGATATATTATTGTAGGAGAAAAAACTTTTCTATTTATGAAGACAACCAGTAGAGCTATGCAATGAACTGATTAGCTTTGCATGTACAATATAAAAGATTCTATGGCAATTTTCCATGGAGCAAAGTACCTATTGTGCAATGTAGCATCATGATTTAGATTATTGAGTCACCTTAAACTTTAAAGTCTGAATACCAGTAGTACTGTTCCAATCACTTCTATTCCTTAAATGCAAAACACAGTGTTCGATTATAATGCAGGCAATGACATACGTACATGTTTTCTACTTTCTATGTACATCTTTAATGGGGTTTATGCAGTGGGTTAATCTAGTATATACTGTAGGTAATAAGGGAGGGGGGGGGTTAATTTGTATGGAAAATTAAAGTTAAAACTTACAAACTTCATGTGTGCTTGTCTTTGATTATAATTCTATGATGAAAAACAGTAATAAATAATCTATTAGTCTTTATGAGAATGTACAAGTTGTCCCTTCTTAATCACATGTTTTATCACATGATCATGTCCACCAAACTGGTAAATTAAATGTTTCCATCTAGAAAACATAAAAAAATATTGATTAAAGAAGGCATGTTTCAAACATTGCCCTTACTTTGACATATTTTACCTCGGGCAGTCCAGAATCAGCATATCAGCAAATTTGCCAATCTCCAATGATCCATGAGAATGAGATCTCTTTATTGACGCAGCAGCGTTGATTGTACTGGCCACAAGTGCTTCATTCATGGTCATACTAAATGTCACACACGCCAGATGCATTACCAGTGGCATTAATAGAACTAGTGGAAGTTATTATAAATGTTTACAATATTGATTCAAGCACATGCGGTAATTTCATTGCTGATGGGATGAATTAATGGTGCAGTGTGAAGGGGGGTTCACTCAAGGGCAATGCTTGGTGGCATGCAGCTTTATGCCTTATGGAAGTGAGCAAAAGCCTTTCAATGGTACATATGTGCTACCAAACACAAGGTCAATACCAATGATAAATACTTAACTTGATCCAATAATGGTGTTTCTATTTGAAGTTAAGCACCAAGCATTATAATACCATCATGTGGCTGAAACCCAGCCATATGGTCATCAGTGGCAAATGGGCACACCTTTTCACCATACAGCACAGTTTTGGTCTAATTTAATGACTGAGATAACGCTGCCATCGTGAAATAGCATTACTATCTATCGTAACAGTTGTGTTTCTCATGGTTAGAAATTTGGGGTTGGAGTAGACTTACCTTCATTGCAAATTCATATACTCTATCCCCTGCAAAAACAGGGTGAGTGTGAGCATCAACCAAACCTGAAAAATCCAGAGAATAATGCAACCTTTAAGAATAATACAAATTGCTTTGCCAGAAATGATGTACAGTTATTTTGCTATAATTGTTATCAGTTTCAAGTACTATCGGAGTACCATAATCTTTACTCTAGCCCTGTTCTATATGACGTATCCTTACCTGGCATAACACAACAGCAGGGCCGAAACTAAAGCGTTAATTGGGGGGGTGTATATTCATATATTCACGTTCTGCCCGACGAATTTCTTTTGGAATCAGTTGTCATTACCGTTGATTTCAAAAGAAATTCGTCGGGCAGAACGCGAATATATGAATATGCACCCCCCCAATTAACGCTTTAGTTTCGGCCCTGCACAACAGTCCGTTGCTTCTAAGATCGTTGCGAATTCTTTCTCTTCAAATTTCTGAGAAACGGCTATAGAATCTTCAGCAATTATGCAATGTTCCCCTCAGAGTTTACTACCATGCTAACTGGCCCAGTCAATATGCGCACATTATTCATGGCAGTTCCTTTAAGCACTTTCTCGCATGGCAGTTCCTATAATGCACCTCGTCTTCACTAAAGAGAAAAGCAAGTCAACTATTGCAAGGTAGTTTTTGTGAGGCTAACATGGATGAAGAGTGCAAAAAGATCGCCAGAAAGTGTTTCGAAGATCGTTCAAAAAGATCGTTCAGAAGTGTTTCGCGTGAGGTTGCAACGAGTGCAGAATGTAAAACCAAGACAGACGTTAAAGAAAATTTTAATAAAGTAAAGTCTGGCTCTGATCAGCTAATTGTTATTCAGACAGATTCCACCAAGATAGTTGTTTCGTACAAATCTGATTTTAAAGTTTACCGTCTATGGAATATGACTGCTATTTTGTATTTACCAACGTAGCGTGTATAATAAATCCAATTAGTTATTAGCTATTAAAGATTTGTAGTGCTTATTGTATTGTGTGAAACTGTGTTTTTGAGGCGCTTATTTTCACTCTTCAATATATAAGATAAAACGCCTTTACGGAGCTGGCTGCAATAATTTTCATATTGCAGTGTGGCATTTAGCGCGTATATTATTTACCCCTGGTAATTTCCCTACAATCAAAAAAGACCGCTCCCGTTTTTCCTAAGAATCTAACCCTATTACACCATTTGCCCCTCATTAAGCTAAAAAAGAATGTCATTAAGATCATTTTACAACTTCACGTGTACAAATCGGAATTTCAATAACAAATTGTGTGCAAGTCAATAAGCGTGAAGGGATATTCAATAGCAACAATTGACGCAAGTATGCATGAAAATTGAAAGCCATTAATCAAACATGGAAATTCAATAAGAATACAAAGAACATTCAAAAACACAAAAGAAGTTTTTGTTTGAATACAAGAAACGCTCAATTAGATAAAAATGTATGTTCAACGAAGTTGTCATGTGAACACCAACATGCTCAAAGAAAAGAAAAGGGCTGTTGAAAAATATTCTTTATTCCGGCAAATATTTGGCTTTGCTGAATTGTTCTAAAAGTTTTTGAATAACGTGAAATGTTACAAAGGTGTCGAAACGAAGTGAAATCTTGTACAGTGTACCACTGTAGAAAGCAAGCAAGGCTCCAGACAGGATGGGTGGCAAGCACAGCAGAGTTATGGCAACGCCACGTACAAACTTAGACTGATAAAACTTGATAATGAACGTTCCATTTTTTTGTTTTTGGGGTTAATATGATTGCGTGTCTATAAAGTAAACCTAGGTTTTATTGAACATACATTTTTATCTAATTGAGCGTTTCTTGTATTCAAACAAGAACTTCTTTTGTGTTTTTGAATGTTCTTTGTATTCTTATTGAATTTCCATCTTTGATTAATGGATTTCAATTTTTATGCATACTTGAGTCAATTGTTGCTATTGAATATCCCTTCACGCTTATTGACTTGCACACAATGTGTCATTGAAATTCCGATTTGTATTTGTGAAGCTGCAAAATGATCTTCATGACATTCTTTTCTCGCTTAATGAGGGGCAAATGGTGTAATGATTCTGTCATATAATGCAGAGTGAGAACAATAGGTTATTATGAGCGTCAGTAATTATATTCTAATTGATCTGCGCGTGTGCATTGCGTGTTTATAATCGGACACCTTGTTTTTCCGTTTTAGGATTTTGAAAACTCAGATTTTCGGACGTGATCTATGATATTCCGTGATTCTAGGGCGAGTTCTAGTCAATTTAGTGGCTGAATGGATCCAGTTCGGGATCCAAGTAATCGAGCAAGTGAGTTGATTTAATTTGGAGGCCAGTGGAAAAGCCCGAGAAGTTTTGATCACGTGAACAGCTCGCAGCGGCATGTGCACGGGAAGTGAGCAAGGGACGATTGGCAATATTTCTACGCGAGGAAAAACGCAAAATAATGGCTGTAAGTTTGGTATTTTACTATATTTGAAGTAAATAAACATGTTGGAAGTAGCTATGGTTGTTTAGTGATGAATTTTGAAGAGTTTTGCCTTTCACAATACGATATTTCACTGCCGCTTTTGACATGTTGTAGGTCAATTGTATTCCATGTGTTGTATTCTTCAATATTATATCAAGAGTACTTGTTGTTATTTGTCAGCAAATTATATGCCTCATTTAACTTTGTTTTTGGTTCAAAATGACGGTCAAGTTCATCAAAACATTAGACAATTGTAAAGTTGTGTAGCCAATGTTTGACATATGGCTTGTGTATTTAAATCCCTCAAAATACTATAATTATGAATTCCTTAAAGAAAGCAATAACTATTCTCCGCATTCAGCTGTGACTGAAAATATTTATTGTGAGCTTTTAGTTATTAGACCATCAAGCCTTTAACAGGTATGGACTCAATACCTGTTGAATGCTGAAAATCATGATAAATACACAATTTCAGTTACAGAATGCATCACAATTATGAGTACTTATTTTTTCACAGCATTCTTGCAGGTTGTTAGTTTTACCTCCTTGTTAAAAAATGTCGACAAGTTGTAACAAACTTGTTGATTTCTTCAAAACAAGCTTGTTGCAACTTGCCATCTGCAGACTTCTTCCAACTTGTTGAAACAACTTGCAGCAAGCCTGTGGATAACAAGTTTTGACAATCAACTTGCAACAAGTCTGTTGTCAGTAAGCTGTTGCAAGCCGTGCCACTACAGATAACTTAATGTGGATCAAGTCTGTTCAATAATATCAAGATGTTGTCACGTGCTGCAAAATTTCTTGCAACTTGCATTGAAAATTCTCCTCTTAAGAGATGTTGAATTGGCAAATATGTACCTACAGTAATTACGTTTTGCTGATGTCTTCTTTACATATCAGGCAATTTTTCCTGATTAACATCTTGTATGTCCTAGAAATATTACAGTGTGCGATGGTGATTATGCATCCATTAATTGTCACCTTGGACTCAATCTTTACCTGTATGTGTATTGCAGTTTCAGTGCTTTACCATCATGGCCACAGGCCCCTGGTTCAAAATTTGTGAACCCCCCTGCCCTACTACAAACTAGAAATGGTGAAATTTCATTTCCCTGGACTTTTGGAGGGGAAGATGTCACAGAATTATGTCAAAATTGTTTTGATATTCATTAGTCAGTAAAGTGAGAAATTGAACTTACCAAAATACATCTCCTGTTGCCAAAATCATTGTTTGTTTGTCGTTCTCCCATTTTTTGGCACTTGTGTTTGCTTGAAGAATGTGAGGCACTATACGTCAGCAATGTCAGCTTTTGTCTTGAAAAATGACAATACCAGGGCCCTCCCTTAAGGCTTTTGTGGCTGGAGATCACCCAGTGTGCCCCGTCCGAGCGCATATTAGTGATGCCACTGTGCAGTTTCCAGCTTCAAACATATTGAGAGGATTTTTAATATTGCCCTAATGACTACTTCCATCCCCTTCTCGTAGTTAATTGAGTAAAACTTATTAGAATAACTATGTAACTCATTATCTATGTTGGTCAACGTTTATGCAAAATATGGTTTTTCATCGTCACATGTGTAGTGTGTTTTTACCAAATCTACCAATAGCAATTCTTGAATTACCCTATTGTTCAAGTTGCAGGTGGCTAACTTTTCTAAAACATTGTTATTGGTTCGTTAGGTCTAATTACAATATGCATGTGATGATGAAGGACCTTATTTCTGCATAAATCAGAACAAAAACATGGATAATGACTTGTATTGTAGTTGTAATGAGTTTCCAAACCTTATAGCTCTATTAACTATGCCCTTCTTGACTGCTTATTCTCATCTGTATAAATATGTCAGCCATCTTTTTTTTGTGTTGGTATATTTTCCTTGTGTTATAATGTTGCCTTTTCATTTAAGGAGGATTCGTCAAGCACTATCGCAACCAGTCCAAGCCGAGACCCCCAAGATGATGTACGTTATGATCGAACAGATGCGTTGACGACCAGTCCTGCTCGGCATTTGGCTCCACTTGAGGATTAGTCAGATGCTATTTTGGGAAATGATTAAAGTGGTGTGGAAGACGAGGCCGACGATGGAATTGATTTGATGGGAGACAATATGGAAGAGTATGTTTATTTGTCAAGTTCATTTTACAAATTGTTTATGAACTTAAAAAACAATTTTTTTTTCTCTTTCTAGTGACTATCGTGCAATCCCTCGACTTGATGTGTGACCTAACAGCACTTGATGATGAAGAATATGATCAGATGGACATTGGGGCTCGACAAGAAGCTGAGAAAGTGACGGGAAGGAGAGACAGACAGGAGGCTTTAACATCTGGAAGACTGAGACGAGGACTTCGTTATGGTACTATACAGTTTGTTCATTTATTTTTTGGCAAAATGGCAGACAGCCACACCACATTAAGCCAGTATTGCATAGCCGACCTGACAATTTTCCCTGTGGGAGAAAAGTGCTGACTTTTGACAGAGCATTGACTTGAAATACTTTTTCGTATGGGTTCAAATTGCATTTAGAAGCTCCTTTAGAAGCACATTTTTAGGTTGTGCTTGTTGGGATTTGATGTGATCTATTTCTGTTCAGTATAAATTTCCAGGTGACTATTGATTTTCCTGCATTCTGATTGGTCAAGATTTGCTTTCTCGGAAGTGATAGTCACTGACCAGTGACTATTGCTTTTTGCTTTTGTATACAGTTATGAATTTGAAGTTAATTTTTCAAAAGGGAAATTTATACTAAAACAATTAGTTGCCTCAGGCGAGGTGAATATAGGCTTGTAATTACCTCGCCTTGGACGACTAATCGCTAAATAATCATACATCAAAAGGCATGTGATATCACCAGTCCATTTTCTTGTGTTCTAAACTTAAACAAGTTAGAAACTATTTATATATTTTCCCTCAGATGAAACTGATGAAGATGACATGCCCAGGGTGACATTGACCTAGGCAATGACATGGTAGAAAGTGTAGAGAATTGTAGGATATGAAGGGACACACCATACGAGAGTGGGTGTGTCTGCAGGCGCCGAGAAATGAAATCAAAAACAGATTCAAACTATTTGTAAAGACATTTGTGGATCATCATGGCAAGAGTGTGTACAGAGACACAATCAAATTGATGTGTGAAGGTATGGCTGTTGATACCGGGATACAAGTTACGATACGGTACACTTGTTAATCAGAAATTGTGCCTGGCTCACGAGGAATGAGAACTATTATAACCTTTGAAATGCTAGCCCAGTGCTTAACCCGCTGAGAGATAGGTGGTGAGGTCGATTCTGTATATGATACTTTGCAATTCAGTGTAGTCCCTTAATGTCAATAACGTCATTGTAAATTTTGAACATTATCTTGAATGTAAAGGCCGCATGAATTAAGTACGTACACAAAAATTCCCTTTTTGCGCGCACACACGATTAAGTTTCCTTGCTGAAAAGCTGGTACGACTAGCTTTAAACCGGGCTCCTTCTCAAGGAAAAATTGTCATTTTTTCGCGTTCACACGAGAAAATACATTGACAAGTTTCTTGACGAGTTCTCTTACGCGTCTGCACGACAAACAATTTTTCCATGACAGACTTTATTTGTTCCTGTGTACGCGTAATTTGACAATATTTTTTCTTGACAACTTTTACGAGGCCGCATGATTTAAGTACGTAAACAAACAATTCCCTTGTCAAGTGTTCCTTGTTGCACGTACACACGAGCAAGTTTCCTTGGCGAAAAGCTGGTACGACTAGCTTTTAAACCAGGCTCCTTGTCAAGGAAAAGTTGTCAGTTTTTTCACGTACACACGAGCAAATAAAACTTGTCAAGGACAACTTGCTTGTCCGTACGGGGCTTTAGGGATTATAGCTAATGCTTAGAATCATCAAACGTATTTTATATATGGCCGTTGTACTATGTATTGTACGAAATTTTAAAGGCCCACATCTTTTTTCTTCCAGGAAACCTTCAGACTCTCGTAACTGACTACAATGTTCTCGCGTGTGAACAACCTCTGCAAGTTTTGGCCTATTTCTTACCCGAAGCACCAGCAGAAATGTTGAAGATTTTTGACGAGGCTGCGAAGGAGGTTGTGTTGTCAATGTACGAAAGATATGATCAGACTACAAACGACATTTATGTCAGAATTGCCGAGTTGCCCTTAATGGAAGAAATCCGTACACTCAGGTAAGTTGCACTGGATAACTGATAAACATTTTGCGCCATGTAGTTAACAGCTAGTTTCGTTTCTCCTCTGTTTAAGACCCCGTTCACACGATGCCGGTATGTGACTCTGCTGGTAAAAATCATTAGGTTTTCAAATGTCCACACGATACCGGTAGAGTGATATCGCGTTTTGGTGTTGCGTTCACACGAAACCGGATCAATGTCGGATTTGAGTCGTTGAATTGTCGGAAATTCTCTCGCCATTGCTCTTCCACAACAAGGTTATTTCTAAAACTCTGCCACCAAGAAGAAGTTCGTCCTGGCATCGACCAGAATCGGCGTTGTCTTCTCTTTTTTTCCTTTTCGTTTTTTTTTTGTATCCAGTAATAAAACTGTGAGAATACGACGTCCTTTTCAATTTCTACCCAACGTTTTTGTAACAAGCTTAAATTTATTGACAATGTGCTGTACAAACCAGTTAAAATAGACAGAATATAATATCCAACAAAAACTTTTGTTAATTTCATTATTTTGTATTAATCGTAATGAAACACTAACGGTTAGGCGTTCACACGGTAGTCTGACGGTTGAATTTCACTACGGTTTCAAGCTTTTACGGTACGTATACCGTTTTCAAACTCTTACGTTTGGCATTACGGTTTCACACAATTTCATACCGGCATCGTGTGAACGCAGCCCCTAAATGTAAGAATTTCATACCGTTTTCAAACTCTGTCGGCCGGTATCGTGTGAGCGGGGTCTAAAGCTGGACAATTGAAGATTGACTTGAATCATGTCCTTCAATGCTTCTTGTTTTCTTTCGTTTTCGTCCACTACAGGATTGTAAATTCTACCATAGTACAAAACGCAGTTGTAAATGAGATGCTTCTATCGTATCGTGTTACTGATACATGCAGTAATATACTTTATGTCACGTAAATGGGTTTTTTATGCATACTGTACTTAGTGTAGTGTGTACTTAGCTTCTCACATGCCTGGCTTTTCTGCGATTTTCGGGTACTGCGTCTTCTTTGACTGCAGGCAATGACCGTACAATGAAATTATAGGCAGGAATTGATCCTAGCCACGTTTGTTGAGACATTTGTACTTGACCACTGGGCTACGTTGGTTATGACGCTTTGGCAAGGTGGTTTAAGTTGTCCAAGCGTTCTGGCCTATATAGTTCTTTAAAGTGACCAAAGCCAAGAGGATTTTTGGCAAAGCCAGGTGTTGATCGCGGCCTCAGTGACAGATTCTGATTGATACACATATGCATTGTCTTTACCACTGGAATATGTTCGCTACCACATTCTTCCAACGTGGTTCAAATTGTGTAACCATTTTTTGTGGCCCATTCTGTTAAAAACTGGTAAATAATTTAAACCACATTGGACGAGTGTAGCAGCCAACGTGGTCAGGTGGTCAGGCAAAGTGGTGTAAATAAAAAACGCAGCTGAACGATAATTCCCTTCCTCTGAATTAACCAATAAATAATGAATTAAAACACAGGGGTACGTCAAGAGCATAAAGGACAAACAGACATCCAAAACCAGTTGATGATAACATCATACATGATGTTGCAAACGTCAAATGAGTTAACTTCCATCGCTGGCCCTGTCTTGGTTCTTGAAATAATCTAATAATTGACCATATATGTTCAAATTGACATAGACCTGCGCCAAATTTTTTGACATTGATTTGACGAGACTCAGGTAATACAAATATTGTATAAAGAAATGCACAAAAATGTAACGATGTTATCAGCCAATATGGTGCGACATAACCAGCTTTCTCAATCCACCATCCACTTGATAGGTGACTTATCATTCCACTTATGAAAGCAACTGCTTCAAGTATACCAAGTCGCAATGCACGCTGATCAGGGAGGGTTACATCAGCTATATATGAAAACACTGACAGTATTATTGTGGGGAAATAACCACACATACCACCAATAAAGCTCGATAGGATGAGAGAAAATATTGGCAGTTTAAAACATATTATAATCAATATAAGTGTACTCTCCGTAATGCTTCCAAATATCACAATTGCTGTAACAGTTCGACGTCCAACGTTATCTGACCATGACCCAAGCATGAGGGTCATGAATAATGTTTGGATAGTTGCAGTAACTATAGTGGCTAGGAGGATAAGTGAGGATTCACTTTGTGTATCCTTCATTATCCTCTGAAGTTCAGGATTATCGTGTGCAGTATGGTTGTCACAATTACTATGATGTTCCGTCTTATTAGTTACCAGCCCTTTTGATTCTCCAACACGGTGGTATATATACTGTTGAATGATAGGCACATGAAGCAATATACCAAAAGCGTAACGAAATATGACGTCAAGGTAGAAGTATTGTCCTTGTCAATGGAGTACACACTTTCTTTATTAGGTTGTTCCAAATGTTCATAACTTGAGTCCAGGGTTGCGTCTGTTATCATATCTCAGAAGTTTACTTGCAGTTGCTTATTATTGTTTGACGCTAGTAAGAAACAGCATAATTGCATGAATATACGTCCTAATTTCCATTCTTTAATCAACAGTCCCTGAGGTTATTGGTGATTGAGTTTCACAATTTTTTTTTATTTTTTAGGGCAAAACAAGTGAGCGAGAGTGACATTCAGTGAACTTTCAGGTAATAACTTATTCTAAATTAAGGGTTTATTCTGGGATTTACAGCAAAATTTGAAAAGTGAGCTTTTTAATGCTTCTCTGTGATATTTTAAGAAGCATTAATCACAATTTCACAACAGCTTGCTTACATGATTCAATTTTTTTAAAGACATCATTTACCAATCATATTGTCTCGTTTTTCGTTCAAAACATGAAAAAGTGATAAAATAAAAGCAATAATTTTGAAAAAAGTTAATAAATTCAAACAATGATACAATTCATTGTTCATGTTTCATCGTTTTAATGCCATTCAGAGACGGTCGCAAATCAAAACTGAGAGGGATAATTTTCTTAACGTACGCATAGTCTGTACGGTATTCGTGAGTGTAAATGGAAGTCAGATATTCAGCAAGTTACAGATGATTGAAAAATGAAAAGAACAGATGGGTCAGTTTCGGAAGATCGATTAGCGAAGGAAAAATATTCGCGTGCTGCATCATTAATTTTGTTTCAAATCGATTGTTTTTACACTTTGGGAACACATGCGTATATAACTATGGATCCCCTCAATTATCGATTCTTCGCAGCCCCTCAAAACACATTTCTTATAAATTATGTTAAAGTATCAGACCAGGTCAAACGAGCACGAGAGTTTGCAGTCACGCGACATTGGTTAACAGCTCCACTTGATCCTTTCGGCTAGATTATAGAATATCCGGCCACTTTTGGTGTTTGTTTTTTTCGGGGGGGGGGGGGGGGATACGCAGTCATGAATATTTTACTGATACGGGATACACAGTCATTGAAATGACGTAAATATTCGAGTACTTTAATCAGATAACTATATTATGTATTTCATGACTTTCGCTCATTTTTTAAAATACACGCTCACATGCATGTATTTGCTTCGTTCTTTATAAGCTCATCACATTGGACTCGTGAATATTATGTAAGTCATGATATAGACGCATGCAGTGATTTACTCGTATAAATATATCATGTATTTTCATGAGTTTTAGGGTTAGGGACACTGTCACAATGCCAGAGCTCAAAACATTGAGCAACTTTAAGTTAAACAAGTTTTGCTAACCTTTAAAATGGCAAATGCCGAATAAATAAGAAAACATGCTTTCCAATGCTTTTTAAATATTTGTCTGAGCAGCTATGATGCATAGATAACAATGCATACTTTTTACAATCACAGTTTATAAATCTCTCTACCTGCTCGCTATAGTACATATTAAACTACTTCAAAACTTACGTCATTCAATCATTGCTTATCGTCGTATAACAGTCACACATTCTCCTCTTAGTGTTTGAACCATTAAACTACTCATATAGTTCTGTCATTTTAATGACTGCTTATCCCCGTATCCCCTAAAACCAAAAACTGTTTAGAGTGGCCGGGAATTCTGTAATCGCTCCGAGGTGACACCATTAGTGTTTATTCTGTTGTTCTTGTATGCGACAGCAATAGTTCAGTTCATTGTTTATTGAGGGGTTTACCAAATGAATAGTTAGTGTAATTACAATAACTAGAAAATTTACTGAAGAAATGTGCTAGTGGGCCTGATCTATAACCAGTAGAAATATTTCGAGATGTTTTCCTTATCCCTTTCAAACTGGTTCTATTGGTTAGATTTATTTCTCTGGTTAATTTTATAGCTTAAACAGAAGTTTCCAGTTTTGATTATCGTGCATGGAACCGTGCAAATATTTCTTTCCATTGCGCAGTAGCTTTCATTGTTTTCAATCACTCAAGATGTTATTATCGCACACGTTCCGCACACACTACAGTAAATGGCGTATCCACGAACGTGGCACTACAATTGAGCGATGGAATTTCATGTAGTAAACTCACAAAACAAAATGGCGATCTAACTTGTTGATTGCAAAATTCCATCTTTCACCTCTTTAAAAAATGTTTTACTATAAATATTAGTTATTTGTATAACCCTGATCCCTTTTAGCAAGTAAATTTGCCTTCGTAAGTTTCCTTTGTGCTCTCGATGCTGTTTCAAGGAAGTAATTCCGTGTTTAGAGGTGAAAATAAGTAATTACTTAACATCCCTGCGCGCTCATAGTTTACAGTTGAACCTTCATTGATTTAGCCTTGCATATGTGTCTAGAATATTTTTTCAAATAATTCCACGTATTTTCCAGTGGTCAGCGTTATTATGTTCAACGCTAAGGCGAGAGAAGGGTCTACCGATCTTAGTCGAGTTACTCCGAGTCGATGACGATGCTGTCATTCGGGCAGACACCACAGCACTTCGGAATCTGGCGTTGGACACAAGGAATAAAGTTGTTATAGGTATGAGACCTGGTTTGCAGTTTGCTATGCGAGAGTCCGTTTGCTTCACTTCTGCGTCTTCCTTTTGTCAGGCAAACACGCGATGAAGGATCTTGTTTACAGGCTGCCACCCGGAGAAGGGAGCCAGGGTGTCACAGAACCAACCTACGGTGCTATTATATGCACTATACATCAATTGGTTGATCAGGACTCGCAAAATGCAAAGTAAGTTTTTCACATCCTGCATGCATATGTTTTATCAAAACAGCCCTCAATTCACAACATAATTCATCTTCACAATGTATTCAACACATTTTATACAATATGAGGTTTCCAACTCTATACCAGGAGGAATTGTTTTCTGACTGGAAATAAGAACCAGTTAAGAACCACGTGAGCCTGTATTTTTTCCTAATATAGGGGTATATTTTTTCCTAAGTACCTGTTATATAAGAAACACTTCAGCCTGAAGTCAAAATTAACTGGTTCTTTTATGTGACTTATTTTACTCAGTAGACCAGAATGATAATTGTCTGTGTATATTCAATTTTTACAACCGTACGGGATGTCGGTGTATATTCAATTTTTAGAGCCGTTTTGAGCCAGTCAAACTCATTTTTGGAAGTTTTCAGAATTTCACCCTTGTTTAAGTCCCAATCCATGATTTGGTTTGTGGGGAAGTCTGGTGTGAAATATGGTAACTTGTCAAAATGGCTTTAAATCACTTGAAACTTTGCAAAAATGATCGCGTATGCCTTTTTTCATGAAAAATATCGTTTTTAGCCAGTCAAACTCATTTTTGTAAGTTTTCAGAATTTCACCCTTGTCTAAGTCCCAATCCATGATTTGGTTTGTGGGGAAGTCTGGTGTGAAATGTGGTAACTTTTCAAAATGGCTTTAAATCACCTGAAACTTTGCAAAAATGATCGCGTATGCCTTCTTTCATGAAAAATATCGTTTTGAGCCATTCAAACTCATTTTTGTAAGTTTTCAGAATTTCACCCTTGTCTAAGTCCCAATCCATGATTTGGTTTGTGGGGAAGTCTGGTGTGAAATATGGTAACTTGTCAAAATGGCTTGAAAGCACTTGAAACTTTGCAAAAATGATCGCGTATGCCTTTCTTCATGAAAAATATCGTTTTGAGGCATTCAAACTCATTTTTGTAAGTTTTCAGAATTTCACCCTTGTCTAAGTCCCAATCCATGATTTGGTTTGTGGGGAAGTCTGATGTGAAATATGGTAACTTGTCAAAATGGCTTGAAATCACTTGAAACTTTGTAAAAATGATCGCGTATGCGTTTTTTCATGAAAAAAATCGTTTTAAGCCAGTCAAACTCATTTTTGTAAGTTTTCAGAATTTCGCCCTTGTCTAAGTCCGAATCCATGATTTGGTTTGTGGGGAAGTCTGATGTGAAATATGGTAACTTGTCAAAATGGCTTGAAATCACTTGAAACTTTGTAAAAATGATCACGTATGCCTTTTTTCATGAAAAAAATCGTTTTAAGCCAGTCAAACTCATTTTTGTAAGTTTTCAGAATTTCACCCTTGTCTAAGTCCCAATCCATGATTTGGTTTGTGGGGAAGTCTGATGTGAAATATGGTAACTTGTCAAAATGGCTTGAAATCACTTGAAACTTTGTAAAAATGATAGCGTATGCCTTTTTTCATGAAAAAAATCGTTTTAAGCCAGTCAAACTCATTTTTGTAAGTTTTCAGAATTTCGCCCTTGTCTAAGTCCCAATCCATGATTTGGTTTGTGGGGAAGTCTGGTGTAAAATATGGTAACTTGTCAAAATGGCTTTAAATCACTTGAAACTGTGAAAAAATGATCGCGTATGCCTTTTTTCATGAAAAATATCGTTTTGAGCCATTCAAACTCATTTTTGTAAGTTTTCAGAATTTCACTTTTGTCTAAGTCCCAATCCATGATTTGGTTTGTGGGGAAGTCTGGTGTGAAATATGGTAACTTGTCAAAATGGCTTGAAATCACTTGAAACTTTTCAAAAAAGATCGCGTATGCCTTTTTTCTTAAAAAATATCGTTTTGAGCCATTCAAACTCATTTTTGTAAGTTTTCAGAATTTCACCCTTGTCTAAGTCCCAATCCATGATTTGGTTTGTGGGGAAGTCTGATGTGAAATATTGTAACTTGTCAAAATGGCTTTAAATCACTTGAAACTTTGCAAAAATGATCGCGTATGCCTTCTTTCATGAAAAATATCGTTTTGAGCTATTCAAACTCATTTTTGTAAGTTTTCAGAATTTCACCCTTGTCTAAGTCCCAATCCATAATTTGGTTTGTGGGGAACTCTGGTGTGAAATATGGTAACTTGTCAAAATGGCTTTAAATCACTTGAAACTTTGCAAAAATGATCGCGTATGCCTTCTTTCATGAAAAATATCGTTTTGAGCCATTCAAACTCATTTTTGTAAGTTTTCAGCATTTCACCCTTGTCTAAGTCCCAATCCATGATTTGGTTTGTGGGGAAGTCTGGTGTGAAACATGGTAACTTGTCAAAATGGCTTTAAATCACTTGAAACTTTTCAAAAATGATCGCGTATGCCTTCTTTCATGAAAAAAATCGTTTTGAGCCATTCAAACTCATTTTTGTAAGTTTTCAGAATTTCACCCTTGTCTAAGTCCCAATCCATGATTTGGTTTGTGGGGAAGTCTGGTGTGAAATATGGTAACTTGTCAAAATGGCTTTAAATCACTTGAAACTTTGCAAAAATGATCGCGTATGCCTTTTTTCATGAAAAAATCGTTTTAAGCCAGTCAAACCCATTTTTGTAAGTTTTCAGAATTTCGCCCTTGTCTAAAACCCAATCCATGATTTGGTTTGTGGGGAAGTCTGGTGTGAAATATGGTAACTTGTCAAAATGGCTTTAAATCACTTGAAACTTTGCAAAAATGATCGCGTATGCCTTCTTTCATGAAAAATATCGTTTTGAGCCATTCAAACTCATTTTTGTAAGTTTTCAGAATTTCACCCTTGTCTAAGTCCCAATCCATGATCTGGTTTGTGGGGAAGTCTGGTGTGAAATATGGTAACTTGTCAAATTGGCTTTAAATCACTTGAAACTTTGCAAAAATGATCGCGTATGCCTTCTTTCATGAAAAATATCGTTTTGAGCCATTCAAACTCATTTTTGTAAGTTTTCAGAATTTCCCCCTTGTCTAAGTCCCAATCCATGATTTGGTTTGTGGGGAAGTCTGGTGTGAAACATGGTAACTTGTCAAAATGGCTTTAAATCACTTGAAACTTTTCAAAAATGATCGCGTATGCCTTTTTTCATGAAAAAAATCGTTTTGAGCCATTCAAACTCATTTTTGTAAGTTTTCAGAATTTCACCCTTGTCTAAGTCCCAATCCATGATTTGGTTTGTGGGGAAGTCTGATGTGAAATATGGTAACTTGTCAAAATGGCTTGAAATCACTTGAAACTTTGTAAAAATGATCGCGTATGCCTTTTTTCATGAAAAAAATCGTTTTAAGCCAGTCAAACTCATTTTTGTAAGTTTTCAGAATTTCGCCCTTGTCTAAGTCCCAATCCATGATTTGGTTTGTGGGGAAGTCTGGTGTAAAATATGGTAACTTGTCAAAATGGCTTTAAATCACTTGAAACTGTGCAAAAATGATCGCGTATGCCTTTTTTCATGAAAAATATCGTTTTGAGCCATTCAAACTCATTTTTGTAAGTTTTCAGAATTTCACCCTTGTCTAAGTCCCAATCCATGATTTGGTTTGTGGGGAAGTCTGATGTGAAATATGGTAACTTGTCAAAATGGCTTTAAATCACTTGAAACTTTGCAAAAATGATCGCGTATGCCTTCTTTCATGAAAAATATCGTTTTGAGCTATTCAAACTCATTTTTGTAAGTTTTCAGAATTTCACCCTTGTCTAAGTCCCAATCCATAATTTGGTTTGTGGGGAAGTCTGGTGTGAAATATGGTAACTTGTCAAAATGGCTTTAAATCACTTGAAACTTTGCAAAAATGATCGCGTATGCCTTCTTTCATGAAAAATATCGTTTTGAGCCATTCAAACTCATTTTTGTAAGTTTTCAGAATTTCACCCTTGTCTAAGTCCCAATCCATGATTTGGTTTGTGGGGAAGTCTGGTGTGAAACATGGTAACTTGTCAAAATGGCTTTAAATCACTTGAAACTTTTCAAAAATGATCGCGTATGCCTTCTTTCATGAAAAAAATCGTTTTGAGCCATTCAAACTCATTTTTGTAAGTTTTCAGAATTTCACCCTTGTCTAAGTCCCAATCCATGATTTGGTTTGTGGGGAAGTCTGGTGTGAAATATGGTAACTTGTCAAAATGGCTTTAAATCACTTGAAACTTTGCAAAAATGATCGCGTATGCCTTTTTTCATGAAAAAAATCGTTTTAAGCCAGTCAAACCCATTTTTGTAAGTTTTCAGAATTTCGCCCTTGTCTAAAACCCAATCCATGATTTGGTTTGTGGGGAAGTCTGGTGTGAAATATGGTAACTTGTAAAAATGGCTTTAAATCACTTGAAACTTTGCAAAAATGATCGCGTATGCCTTCTTTCATGAAAAATATCGTTTTGAGCCATTCAAACTCATTTTTGTAAGTTTTCAGAATTTCACCCTTGTCTAAGTCCCAATCCATGATTTGGTTTGTGGGGAAGTCTGATGTGAAATATGGTAACTTGTCAAAATGGCTTGAAATCACTTGAAACTTTGTAAAAATGATCGCGTATGCGTTTTTTCATGAAAAAAATCGTTTTAAGCCAGTCAAACTCATTTTTGTAAGTTTTCAGAATTTCGCCCTTGTCTAAGTCCCAATCCATGATTTGGTTTGTGGGGAAGTCTGGTGTGAAACATGGTAACTTGTCAAAATGGCTTTAAATCACTTGAAACTTTTCAAAAATGATCGCGTATGCCTTCTTTCATGAAAAAAATCGTTTTGAGCCATTCAAACTCATTTTTGTAAGTTTTCAGAATTTCACCCTTGTCTAAGTCCCAATCCATGATTTGGTTTGTGGGGAAGTCTGGTGTGAAATATGGTAACTTGTCAAAATGGCTTTAAATCACTTGAAACTTTGCAAAAATGATCGCGTATGCCTTTTTTCATGAAAAAATCGTTTTAAGCCAGTCAAACCCATTTTTGTAAGTTTTCAGAATTTCGCCCTTGTCTAAAACCCAATCCATGATTTGGTTTGTGGGGAAGTCTGGTGTGAAATATGGTAACTTGTCAAAATGGCTTTAAATCACTTGAAACTTTGCAAAAATGATCGCGTATGCCTTCTTTCATGAAAAATATCGTTTTGAGCTATTCAAACTCATTTTTGTAAGTTTTCAGAATTTCACCCTTGTCTAAGTCCCAATCCATGATCTGGTTTGTGGGGAAGTCTGGTGTGAAATATGGTAACTTGTCAAATTGGCTTTAAATCACTTGAAACTTTGCAAAAATGATCGCGTATGCCTTCTTTCATGAAAAATATCGTTTTGAGCCATTCAAACTCATTTTTGTAAGTTTTCAGAATTTCCCCCTTGTCTAAGTCCCAATCCATGATTTGGTTTGTGGGGAAGTCTGGTGTGAAACATGGTAACTTGTCAAAATGGCTTTAAATCACTTGAAACTTTTCAAAAATGATCGCGTATGCCTTTTTTCATGAAAAAAATCGTTTTGAGCCATTCAAACTCATTTTTGTAAGTTTTCAGAATTTCACCCTTGTCTAAGTCCCAATCCATGATTTGGTTTGTGGGGAAGTCTGATGTGAAATATGGTAACTTGTCAAAATGGCTTGAAATCACTTGAAACTTTGTAAAAATGATCGCGTATGCCTTTTTTCATGAAAAAAATCGTTTTAAGCCAGTCAAACTCATTTTTGTAAGTTTTCAGAATTTCGCCCTTGTCTAAGTCCCAATCCATGATTTGGTTTGTGGGGAAGTCTGGTGTAAAATATGGTAACTTGTCAAAATGGCTTTAAATCACTTGAAACTGTGCAAAAATGATCGCGTATGCCTTTTTTCATGAAAAATATCGTTTTGAGCCATTCAAACTCATTTTTGTAAGTTTTCAGAATTTCACCCTTGTCTAAGTCCCAATCCATGATTTGGTTTGTGGGGAAGTCTGATGTGAAATATGGTAACTTGTCAAAATGGCTTTAAATCACTTGAAACTTTGCAAAAATGATCGCGTATGCCTTCTTTCATGAAAAATATCGTTTTGAGCTATTCAAACTCATTTTTGTAAGTTTTCAGAATTTCACCCTTGTCTAAGTCCCAATCCATAATTTGGTTTGTGGGGAAGTCTGGTGTGAAATATGGTAACTTGTCAAAATGGCTTTAAATCACTTGAAACTTTGCAAAAATGATCGCGTATGCCTTCTTTCATGAAAAATATCGTTTTGAGCCATTCAAACTCATTTTTGTAAGTTTTCAGAATTTCACCCTTGTCTAAGTCCCAATCCATGATTTGGTTTGTGGGGAAGTCTGGTGTGAAACATGGTAACTTGTCAAAATGGCTTTAAATCACTTGAAACTTTTCAAAAATGATCGCGTATGCCTTCTTTCATGAAAAAAATCGTTTTGAGCCATTCAAACTCATTTTTGTAAGTTTTCAGAATTTCACCCTTGTCTAAGTCCCAATCCATGATTTGGTTTGTGGGGAAGTCTGGTGTGAAATATGGTAACTTGTCAAAATGGCTTTAAATCACTTGAAACTTTGCAAAAATGATCGCGTATGCCTTTTTTCATGAAAAAAATCGTTTTAAGCCAGTCAAACCCATTTTTGTAAGTTTTCAGAATTTCGCCCTTGTCTAAAACCCAATCCATGATTTGGTTTGTGGGGAAGTCTGGTGTGAAATATGGTAACTTGTAAAAATGGCTTTAAATCACTTGAAACTTTGCAAAAATGATCGCGTATGCCTTCTTTCATGAAAAATATCGTTTTGAGCCATTCAAACTCATTTTTGTAAGTTTTCAGAATTTCACCCTTGTCTAAGTCCCAATCCATGATTTGGTTTGTGGGGAAGTCTGATGTGAAATATGGTAACTTGTCAAAATGGCTTGAAATCACTTGAAACTTTGTAAAAATGATCGCGTATGCGTTTTTTCATGAAAAAAATCGTTTTAAGCCAGTCAAACTCATTTTTGTAAGTTTTCAGAATTTCGCCCTTGTCTAAGTCCCAATCCATGATTTGGTTTGTGGGGAAGTCTGATGTGAAATATGGTAACTTGTCAAAATGGCTTGAAATCACTTGAAACTTTGTAAAAATGATCGCGTATGCCTTTTTTCATGAAAAAAATCGTTTTAAGCCAGTCAAACTCATTTTTGTAAGTTTTCAGAATTTCACCCTTGTCTAAGTCCCAATCCATGATTTGGTTTGTGGGGAAGTCTGATGTGAAATATGGTAACTTGTCAAAATGGCTTGAAATCACTTGAAACTTTCTAAAAATGATCGCGTATGCCTTTTTTCATGAAAAAAATCGTTTTAAGCCAGTCAAACTCATTTTTGTAAGTTTTCAGAATTTCGCCCTTGTCTAAAACCCAATCCATGATTTGGTTTGTGGGGAAGTCTGGTGTGAAATATGGTAACTTGTCAAAATGGCTTTAAATCACTTGAAACTTTGCAAAAATGATCGCGTATGCCTTCTTTCATGAAAAATATCGTTTTGAGCCATTCAAACTCATTTTTGTAAGTTTTCAGAATTTCACCCTTGTCTAAGTCCCAATCCATGATCTGGTTTGTGGGGAAGTCTGGTGTGAAATATGGTAACTTGTCAAATTGGCTTTAAATCACTTGAAACTTTGCAAAAATGATCGCGTATGCCTTCTTTCATGAAAAATATCGTTTTGAGCCATTCAAACTCATTTTTGTAAGTTTTCAGAATTTCACCCTTGTCTAAGTCCCAATCCATGATTTGGTTTGTGGGGAAGTCTGGTGTGAAACATGGTAACTTGTCAAAATGGCTTTAAATCACTTGAAACTTTTCAAAAATGATCGCGTATGCCTTTTTTCATGAAAAAAATCGTTTTGAGCCATTCAAACTCATTTTTGTAAGTTTTCAGAATTTCACCCTTGTCTAAGTCCCAATCCATGATTTGGTTTGTGGGGAAGTCTGATGTGAAATATGGTAACTTGTCAAAATGGCTTGAAATCACTTGAAACTTTGTAAAAATGATCGCGTATGCCTTTTTTCATGAAAAAAATCGTTTTAAGCCAGTCAAACTCATTTTTGTAAGTTTTCAGAATTTCGCCCTTGTCTAAGTCCCAATCCATGATTTGGTTTGTGGGGAAGTCTGGTGTAAAATATGGTAACTTGTCAAAATGGCTTTAAATCACTTGAAACTGTGCAAAAATGATCGCGTATGCCTTTTTTCATGAAAAATATCGTTTTGAGCCATTCAAACTCATTTTTGTAAGTTTTCAGAATTTCACCCTTGTCTAAGTCCCAATCCATGATTTGGTTTGTGGGGAAGTCTGATGTGAAATATGGTAACTTGTCAAAATGGCTTTAAATCACTTGAAACTTTGCAAAAATGATCGCGTATGCCTTCTTTCATGAAAAATATCGTTTTGAGCTATTCAAACTCATTTTTGTAAGTTTTCAGAATTTCACCCTTGTCTAAGTCCCAATCCATAATTTGGTTTGTGGGGAAGTCTGGTGTGAAATATGGTAACTTGTCAAAATGGCTTTAAATCACTTGAAACTTTGCAAAAATGATCGCGTATGCCTTCTTTCATGAAAAATATCGTTTTGAGCCATTCAAACTCATTTTTGTAAGTTTTCAGAATTTCACCCTTGTCTAAGTCCCAATCCATGATTTGGTTTGTGGGGAAGTCTGGTGTGAAACATGGTAACTTGTCAAAATGGCTTTAAATCACTTGAAACTTTTCAAAAATGATCGCGTATGCCTTCTTTCATGAAAAAAATCGTTTTGAGCCATTCAAACTCATTTTTGTAAGTTTTCAGAATTTCACCCTTGTCTAAGTCCCAATCCATGATTTGGTTTGTGGGGAAGTCTGGTGTGAAATATGGTAACTTGTCAAAATGGCTTTAAATCACTTGAAACTTTGCAAAAAGGATCGCGTATGCCTTTTTTCATGAAAAAAATCGTTTTAAGCCAGTCAAACCCATTTTTGTAAGTTTTCAGAATTTCGCCCTTGTCTAAAACCCAATCCATGATTTGGTTTGTGGGGAAGTCTGGTGTGAAATATGGTAACTTGTAAAAATGGCTTTAAATCACTTGAAACTTTGCAAAAATGATCGCGTATGCCTTCTTTCATGAAAAATATCGTTTTGAGCCATTCAAACTCATTTTTGTAAGTTTTCAGAATTTCACCCTTGTCTAAGTCCCAATCCATGATCTGGTTTGTGGGGAAGTCTGGTGTGAAATATGGTAACTTGTCAAAATGGCTTTAAATCACTTGAAACTTTGCAAAAATGATCGCGTATGCCTTCTTTCATGAAAAATATCGTTTTGAGCCATTCAAACTCATTTTTGTAAGTTTTCAGAATTTCACCCTTGTCTAAGTCCCAATCCATGATTTGGTTTGTGGCGAAAGTCTGGTGTGAAACATGGTAACTTGTCAAAATGGCTTTAAATCACTTGAAACTTTTCAAAAATGATCGCGTATGCCTTTTTTCATGAAAAAAATCGTTTTGAGCCATTCAAACTCATTTTTGTAAGTTTTCAGAATTTCACCCTTGTCTAAGTCCCAATCCATGATTTGGTTTGTGGGGAAGTCTGGTGTGAAATATGGTAACTTGTCAAAATGGCTTTAAATCACTTGAAACTTTGCAAAAATGATCGCGTATGCCTTCTTTCATGAAAAAAATCGTTTTTAGCCAGTCAAATTCATTTTTGTAAGTTTTCAGAATTTCACCCTTGTCTAAGTCCCAATCCATGATTTGGTTTGTGGGGAAGTCTGGTGTGAAATATGGTAACTTGTCAAAATGGCTTTAAATCACTTGAAACTTTTCAAAAATGATCGCGTATGCCTTCTTTCATGAAAAAAATCGTTTTGAGCCATTCACACTCATTTTTGTAAGTTTTCAGAATTTCACCCTTGTCTAAGTCCCAATCCATGATTTGGTTTGTGGGGAAGTCTGGTGTGAAATATGGTAACTTGTCAAAATGGCTTTAAATCACTTGAAACTTTGCAAAAATGATCGCGTATGCCTTTTTTCATGAAAAAATCGTTTTAAGCCAGTCAAACCCATTTTTGTAAGTTTTCAGAATTTCGCCCTTGTCTAAAACCCAATCCATGATTTGGTTTGTGGGGAAGTCTGGTGTGAAATATGGTAACTTGTAAAAATGGCTTTAAATCACTTGAAACTTTGCAAAAATGATCGCGTATGCCTTCTTTCATGAAAAATATCGTTTTGAGCCATTCAAACTCATTTTTGTAAGTTTTCAGAATTTCACCCTTGTCTAAGTCCCAATCCATGATCTGGTTTGTGGGGAAGTCTGGTGTGAAATATGGTAACATGTCAAAATGGCTTTAAATCACTTGAAACTTTGCAAAAATGATCGCGTATGCCTTCTTTCATGAAAAATATCGTTTTGAGCCATTCAAACTCATTTTTGTAAGTTTTCAGAATTTCACCCTTGTCTAAGTCCCAATCCATGATTTGGTTTGTGGGGAAGTCTGGTGTGAAACATGGTAACTTGACAAAATGGCTTTAAATCACTTGAAACTTTGCAAAAATGATCGCGTATGCCTTCTTTCATGAAAAATATCGTTTTGAGCTATTCAAACTCATTTTTGTAAGTTTTCAGAATTTCACCCTTGTCTAAGTCCCAATCCATGATTTGGTTTGTGGGGAAGTCTGGTGTGAAACATGGTAACTTGTCAAAATGGCTTTAAATCACTTGAAACTTTTCAAAAATGATCGCGTATCCCTTTTTTCATGAAAAAAATCGTTTTGAGCCATTCAAACTCATTTTTGTAAGTTTTCAGAATTTCACCCTTGTCTAAGTCCCAATCCATGATTTGGTTTGTGGGGAAGTCTGGTGTGAAATATGGTAACTTGTCAAAATGGCTTTAAATCACTTGAAACTTTGCAAAAATTATCGCGTATGCCTTCTTTCATGAAAAAAATCGTTTTTAGCCAGTCAAATTCATTTTTGTAAGTTTTCAGAATTTCACCCTTGTCTAAGTCCCAATCCATGATTTGGTTTGTGGGGAAGTCTGGTGTGAAATATGGTAACTTGTCAAAATGGCTTGAAAGCACTTGAAACTTTGCAAAAATGATCGCGTATGCCTTCTTTCATGAAAAAAATCGTTTTGAGCCATTCAAACTCATTTTTGTAAGTTTTCAGAATTTCACCCTTGTCTAAGTCCCAATCCATGATCTGGTTTGTGGGGAAGTCTGGTGTGAAATATGGTAACTTGTCAAAATGGCTTTAAATCACTTGAAACTTTGCAAAAATGATCGCGTATGCCTTCTTTCATGAAAAATATCGTTTTGAGCCATTCAAACTCATTTTTGTAAGTTTTCAGAATTTCACCGTTGTCTAAGTCCCAATCCATGATTTGGTTTGTGGGAAAGTCTGGTGTGAAACATGGTAACTTGTCAAAATGGCTTTAAATCACTTGAAACTTTTCAAAAATGATCGCGTATGCCTTTTTTCATGAAAAAAATCGTTTTGAGCCATTCAAACTCATTTTTGTAAGTTTTCAGAATTTCACCCTTGTCTAAGTCCCAATCCATGACTTGGTTTGTGGGGAAGTCTGGTGTGAAATATGGTAACTTGTCAAAATGGCTTTAAATCACTTGAAACTTTGCAAAAATGATCGCGTATGCCTTCTTTCATGAAAAAAATCGTTTTTAGCAAGTCAAATTCATTTTTGTAAGTTTTCAGAATTTCACCCTTGTCTAAGTCCCAATCCATGATTTGGTTTGTGGGGAAGTCTGGTGTGAAATATGGTAACTTGTCAAAATGGCTTTAAGTCACTTGAAACTTTTCAAAAATGATCGCGTATGCCTTCTTTCATGAAAAAAATCGTTTTGAGCCATTCAAACTCATTTTTGTAAGTTTTCAGAATTTCACCCTTGTCTAAGTCCCAATCCATGATTTGGTTTGTGGGGAAGTCTGGTGTGAAATATGGTAACTTGTCAAAATGGCTTTAAATCACTTGAAACTTTGCAAAAATGATCGCATATGCCTTTTTTCATGAAAAAAATCGTTTTAAGCCAGTCAAACCCATTTTTGTAAGTTTTCAGAATTTCGCCCTTGTCTAAAACCCAATCCATGATTTGGTTTGTGGGGAAGTCTGGTGTGAAATATGGTAACTTGTAAAAATGGCTTTAAATCACTTGAAACTTTGCAAAAATGATCGCGTATGCCTTCTTTCATGAAAAATATCGTTTTGAGCCATTCAAACTCATTTTTGTAAGTTTTCAGAATTTCACCCTTGTCTAAGTCCCAATCCATGATCTGGTTTGTGGGGAAGTCTGGTGTGAAATATGGTAACTTGTCAAAATGGCTTTAAATCACTTGAAACTTTGCAAAAATGATCGCGTATGCCTTCTTTCATGAAAAATATCGTTTTGAGCCATTCAAACTCATTTTTGTAAGTTTTCAGAATTTCACCCTTGTCTAAGTCCCAATCCATGATTTGGTTTGTGGGGAAGTCTGGTGTGAAACATGGTAACTTGTCAAAATGGCTTTAAATCACTTGAAACTTTTCAAAAATGATCGCGTATGCCTTTTTTCATGAAAAAAATCGTTTTGAGCCATTCAAACTCATTTTTGTAAGTTTTCAGAATTTCACCCTTGTCTAAGTCCCAATCCATGATTTGGTTTGTGGGGAAGTCTGGTGTGAAATATGGTAACTTGTCAAAATGGCTTGAAAGCACTTGAAACTTTGCAAAAATGATCGCGTTTGCCTTCTTTCATGAAAAAAATCGTTTTTAGCCAGTCAAATTCATTTTGGTAAGTTTTCAGAATTTCACCCTTGTCTAAGTCCCAATCCATGATTTGGTTTGTGGGGAAGTCTGGTGTGAAATATGGTAACTTGTCAAAATGGCTTGAAAGCACTTGAAACTTTGCAAAAATAATCGCGTATGCCTTTCTTCATGAAAAATATCGTTTTGAGGCATTCAAACTCATTTTTGTAAGTTTTCAGAATTTCACCCTTGTCTAAGTCCCAATCCATGATTTGGTTTGTGGGGAAGTCTGGTGTAAAATATGGTAACTTGTCAAAATGGCTTTAAATCACTTGAAACTGTGCAAAAATGATCGCGTATGCCTTTTTTCATGAAAAATATCGTTTTGAGCCATTCAAACTCATTTTTGTAAGTTTTCAGAATTTCACTTTTGTCTAAGTCCCAATCCATGATTTGGTTTGTGGGGAAGTCTGGTGTGAAATATGGTAACTTGTCAAAATGGCTTTAAATCACTTGAAACTTTGCAAAAATGATCGCGTATGCCTTCTTTCATGAAAAATATCGTTTTGAGCCATTCAAACTCATTTTTGTAAGTTTTCAGAATTTCACCCTTGTCTAAATCCCAATCCATGATCTGGTTTGTGGGGAAGTCTGGTGTGAAATATGGTAACTTGTCAAAATGGCTTTAAATCACTTGAAACTTTGCAAAAATGATCGCGTATGCCTTCTTTCATGAAAAATATCGTTTTGAGCCATTCAAACTCATTTTTGTAAGTTTTCAGAATTTCACCCTTGTCTAAGTCCCAATCCATGATTTGGTTTGTGGGGAAGTCTGGTGTGAAACATGGTAACTTGTCAAAATGGCTTTAAATCACTTGAAACTTTTCAAAAATGATCGCGTATGCCTTTTTTCATGAAAAAAATCGTTTTGAGCCATTCAAACTCATTTTTGTAAGTTTTCAGAATTTCACCCTTGTCTAAGTCCCAATCCATGATTTGGTTTGTGGGGAAGTCTGATGTGAAATATGGTAACTTGTCAAAATGGCTTGAAATCACTTGAAACTTTGTAAAAATGATCGCGTATGCCTTTTTTCATGAAAAAAATCGTTTTAAGCCAGTCAAACTCATTTTTGTAAGTTTTCAGAATTTCGCCCTTGTCTAAGTCCCAATCCATGATTTGGTTTGTGGGGAAGTCTGGTGTAAAATATGGTAACTTGTCAAAATGGCTTGAAATCACTTGAAACTTTTCAAAAAAGATCGCGTATGCCTTTTTTCATGAAAAATATCGTTTTGAGCCATTCAAACTCATTTTTGTAAGTTTTCAGAATTTCACCCTTGTCTAAGTCCCAATCCATGATTTGGTTTGTGGGGAAGTCTATTGTGAAATATGGTAACTTGTCAAAATGGCTTTAAATCACTTGAAACTTTGCAAAAATGATCGCGTATGCCTTCTTTCATGAAAAATATCGTTTTGAGCTATTCAAACTCATTTTTCTAAGTTTTCAGAATTTCACCCTTGTCTAAGTCCCAATCCATAATTTGGTTTGTGGGGAAGTCTGGTGTGAAATATGGTAACTTGTCAAAATGGCTTTAAATCACTTGAAACTTTGCAAAAATGATCGCGTATGCCTTCTTTCATGAAAACTATCGTTTTGAGCCATTCAAACTCATTTTTGTAAGTTTTCAGAATTTCACCCTTGTCTAAGTCCCAATCCATGATTTGGTTTGTGGGAAAGTCTGGTGTGAAACATGGTAACTTGTCAAAATGGCTTTAAATCACTTGAAACTTTTCAAAAATGATCGCGTATGCCTTCTGTCATGAAAAAAATCGTTTTGAGGCGTTCAAACTCATTTTTGTAAGTTTTCAGAATTTCACCCTTGTCTAAGTCCCAATCCATGATTTGGTTTGTGGGGAAGTCTGGTGTGAAATATGGTAACTTGTCAAAATGGCTTTAAATCACTTGAAACTTTGCAAAAATGATCGCGTATGCCTTTTTTCATGAAAAAAATCGTTTTAAGCCAGTCAAACCCATTTTTGTAAGTTTTCAGAATTTCGCCCTTGTCTAAAACCCAATCCATGATTTGGTTTGTGGGGAAGTCTGGTGTAAAATATGGTAACTCTTCAAAATGGCTTTAAATCACTTGAAACTGTGCAAAAATGATCGCGTATGCCTTTTTTCATGAAAAATATCGTTTTGAGCCATTCAAACTCATTTTTGTAAGTTTTCAGAATTTCACTTTTGTCTAAGTCCCAATCCAGGATTTGGTTTGTGGGGAAGTCTGGTGTGAAATATGGTAACTTGTCAAAATGGCTTTAAATCACTTGAAACTTTGCAAAAATGATCGCGTATGCCTTCTTTCATGAAAAATATCGTTTTGAGCCATTCAAACTCATTTTTGTAAGTTTTCAGAATTTCACCCTTGTCTAAATCCCAATCCATGATCTGGTTTGTGGGGAAGTCTGGTGTGAAATATGGTAACTTGTCAAAATGGCTTTAAATCACTTGAAACTTTGCAAAAATGATCGCGTATGCCTTCTTTCATGAAAAATATCGTTTTGAGCCATTCAAACTCATTTTTGTAAGTTTTCAGAATTTCACCCTTGTCTAAGTCCCAATCCATGATTTGGTTTGTGGGGAAGTCTGGTGTGAAACATGGTAACTTGTCAAAATGGCTTTAAATCACTTGAAACTTTTCAAAAATGATCGCGTATGCCTTTTTTCATGAAAAAAATCGTTTTGAGCCATTCAAACTCATTTTTGTAAGTTTTCAGAATTTCACCCTTGTCTAAGTCCCAATCCATGATTTGGTTTGTGGGGAAGTCTGATGTGAAATATGGTAACTTGTCAAAATGGCTTGAAATCACTTGAAACTTTGTAAAAATGATCGCGTATGCCTTTTTTCATGAAAAAAATCGTTTTAAGCCAGTCAAACTCATTTTTGTAAGTTTTCAGAATTTCGCCCTTGTCTAAGTCCCAATCCATGATTTGGTTTGTGGGGAAGTCTGGTGTAAAATATGGTAACTTGTCAAAATGGCTTTAAATCACTTGAAACTGTGCAAAAATGATCGCGTATGCCTTTTTTCATGAAAAATATCGTTTTGAGCCATTCAAACTCATTTTTGTAAGTTTTCAGAATTTCACTTTTGTCTAAGTCCCAATCCATGATTTGGTTTGTGGGGAAGTCTGGTGTGAAATATGGTAACTTGTCAAAATGGCTTGAAATCACTTGAAACTTTTCAAAAAAGATCGCGTATGCCTTTTTTCATGAAAAATATCGTTTTGAGCCATTCAAACTCATTTTTGTAAGTTTTCAGAATTTCACCCTTGTCTAAGTCCCAATCCATGATTTCGTTTGTGGGGAAGTCTGATGTGAAATATGGTAACTTGTCAAAATGGCTTTAAATCACTTGAAACTTTGCAAAAATGATCGCGTATGCCTTCTTTCATGAAAAATATCGTTTTGAGCTATTCAAACTCATTTTTCTAAGTTTTCAGAATTTCACCCTTGTCTAAGTCCCAATCCATAATTTGGTTTGTGGGGAAGTCTGGTGTGAAATATGGTAACTTGTCAAAATGGCTTTAAATCACTTGAAACTTTGCAAAAATGATCGCGTATGCCTTCTTTCATGAAAAATATCGTTTTGAGCCATTCAAACTCATTTTTGTAAGTTTTCAGAATTTCACCCTTGTCTAAGTCCCAATCCATGATTTGGTTTGTGGGGAAGTCTGGTGTGAAACATGGTAACTTGTCAAAATGGCTTTAAATCACTTGAAACTTTTCAAAAATGATCGCGTATGCCTTCTTTCATGAAAAAAATCGTTTTGAGCCATTCAAACTCATTTTTGTAAGTTTTCAGAAATTCACCCTTGTCTAAGTCCCAATCCATGATTTGGTTTGTGGGGAAGTCTGGTGTGAAATATGGTAACTTGTCAAAATGGCTTTAAATCACTTGAAACTTTGCAAAAATGATCGCGTATGCCTTTTTTCATGAAAAAAATCGTTTTAAGCCAGTCAAACCCATTTTTGTAAGTTTTCAGAATTTCGCCCTTGTCTAAAACCCAATCCATGATTTGGTTTGTGGGGAAGTCTGGTGTGAAATATGGTAACTTGTCAAAATGGCTTTAAATCACTTGAAACTTTGCAAAAATGATCGCGTATGCCTTCTTTCATGAAAAATATCGTTTTGAGCCATTCAAACTCATTTTTGTAAGTTTTCAGAATTTCACCCTTGTCTAAGTCCCAATCCATGATTTGGTTTGTGGGGAAGTTTGATGTGAAATATGGTAACATGTCAAAATGGCTTGAAATCACTTGAAACTTTGTAAAAATGATCGCGTATGCCTTTTTTCATGAAAAAAATCGTTTTAAGCCAGTCAAACTCATTTTTGTAAGTTTTCAGAATTTCGCCCTTGTCTACGTCCCAATCCATGATTTGGTTTGTGGGGAAGTCTGGTGTAAAATATGGTAACTTGTCAAAATGGCTTTAAATCACTTGAAACTGTGCAAAAATGATCGCGTATGCCTTTTTTCATGAAAAATATCGTTTTGAGCCATTCAAACTCATTTTTGTAAGTTTTCAGAATTTCACTTTTGTCTAAGTCCCAATCCATGATTTGGTTTGTGGGGAAGTCTGGTGTGAAATATGGTAACTTGTCAAAATGGCTTGAAATCACTTGAAACTTTTCAAAAAAGATCGCGTATGCCTTTTTTCATGAAAAATATCGTTTTGAGCCATTCAAACTCATTTTTGTAAGTTTTCAGAATTTCACCCTTGTCTAAGTCCCAATCCATGATTTGGTTTGTGGGGAAGTCTGGTGTGAAATGTAATAACTTTTCAAAATGGCTTTAAATCACCTGAAACTTTGCAAAAATGATCGCGTATGCCTTCTTTCATGAAAAATATCGTTTTGAGCCATTCAAACTCATTTTTGTAAGTTTTCAGAATTTCACCCTTGTCTAAGTCCCAATCCATGATTTGGTTTGTGGGGAAGTCTGGTGTGAAATATGGTAACTTGTCAAAATGGCTTGAAAGCACTTGAAACTTTGCAAAAATGATCGCGTATGCCTTTCTTCATGAAAAATATCGTTTTGAGGCATTCAAACTCATTTTTGTAAGTTTTCAGAATTTCACCCTTGTCTAAGTCCCAATCCATGATTTGGTTTGTGGGGAAGTCTGATGTGAAATATGGTAACTTGTCAAAATGGCTTGAAATCACTTGAAACTTTGTAAAAATGATCGCGTATGCGTTTTTTCATGAAAAAAATCGTTTTAAGCCAGTCAAACTCATTTTTGTAAGTTTTCAGAATTTCGCCCTTGTCTAAGTCCCAATCCATGATTTGGTTTGTGGGGAAGTCTGATGTGAAATATGGTAACTTGTCAAAATGGCTTGAAATCACTTGAAACTTTGTAAAAATGATCGCGTATGCCTTTTTTCATGAAAAAAATCGTTTTAAGCCAGTCAAACTCATTTTTGTAAGTTTTCAGAATTTCACCCTTGTCTAAGTCCCAATCCATGATTTGGTTTGTGGGGAAGTCTGATGTGAAATATGGTAACTTGTCAAAATGGCTTGAAATCACTTGAAACTTTGTAAAAATGATCGCGTATGCGTTTTTTCATGAAAAAAATCGTTTTAAGCCAGTCAAACTCATTTTTGTAAGTTTTCAGAATTTCGCCCTTGTCTAAGTCCCAATCCATGATTTGGTTTGTGGGGAAGTCTGATGTGAAATATGGTAACTTGTCAAAATGGCTTGAAATCACTTGAAACTTTGTAAAAATGATCGCGTATGCCTTTTTTCATGAAAAAAATCGTTTTAAGCCAGTCAAACTCATTTTTGTAAGTTTTCAGAATTTCACCCTTGTCTAAGTCCCAATCCATGATTTGGTTTGTGGGGAAGTCTGATGTGAAATATGGTAACTTGTCAAAATGGCTTGAAATCACTTGAAACTTTGTAAAAATGATCGCGTATGCCTTTTTTCATGAAAAAAATCGTTTTAAGCCAGTCAAACTCATTTTTGTAAGTTTTCAGAATTTCGCCCTTGTCTAAGTCCCAATCCATGATTTGGTTTGTGGGGAAGTCTGGTGTAAAATATGGTAACTTGTCAAAATGGCTTTAAATCACTTGAAACTGTGCAAAAATGATCGCGTATGCCTTTTTTCATGAAAAATATCGTTTTGAGCCATTCAAACTCATTTTTGTAAGTTTTCAGGATTTCACTTTTGTCTAAGTCCCAATCCATGATTTGGTTTGTGGGGAAGTCTGGTGTGAAATATGGTAACTTGTCAAAATGGCTTGAAATCACTTGAAACTTTTCAAAAAAGATCGCGTATGCCTTTTTTCATGAAAAATATCGTTTTGAGCCATTCAAACTCATTTTTGTAAGTTTTCAGAATTTCACCCTTGTCTAAGTCCCAATCCATGATTTGGTTTGTGGGGGAAGTCTGATGTGAAATATTGTAACTTGTCAAAATGGCTTTAAATCACTTGAAACTTTGCAAAAATGATCGCGTATGCCTTCTTTCATGAAAAATATCGTTTTGAGCTATTCAAACTCATTTTTGTAAGTTTTCAGAATTTCACCCTTGTCTAAGTCCCAATCCATAATTTGGTTTATGGGGAAGTCTGGTGTGAAATATGGTAACTTGTCAAAATGGCTTTAAATCACTTGAAACTTTGCAAAAATGATCGCGTATGCCTTCTTTCATGAAAAATATCGTTTTGAGCCATTCAAACTCATTTTTGTAACTTTTCAGAATTTCACCCTTGTCTAAGTCCCAATCCATGATTTGGTTTGTGGGGAAGTCTGGTGTGAAATATGGTAACTTGTCAAAATGGCTTTAAATCACTTGAAACTTTGCAAAAATGATCGCGTATGCCTTTTTTCATGAAAAAAATCGTTTTAAGCCAGTCAAACCCATTTTTGTAAGTTTTCAGAATTTCGCCCTTGTCTAAAACCCAATCCATGATTTGGTTTGTGGGGAAGTCTGGTGTGAAATATGGTAACTTGTCAAAATGGCTTTAAATCACTTGAAACTTTGCAAAAATGATCGCGTATGCCTTTTTTCATGAAAAAAATCGTTTTAAGCCAGTCAAACTCATTTTTGTAAGTTTTCAGAATTTCGCCCTTGTCTAAAACCCAATCCATGATTTGGTTTGTGGGGAAGTCTGGTGTGAAATATGGTAACTTGTCAAAATGGCTTTAAATCACTTGAAACTTTGCAAAAATGATCGCGTATGCCTTCTTTCATGAAAAATATCGTTTTGAGCCAGTCAAACTCATTTTTGTAAGTTTTCAGAATTTCACCCTTGTCTAAGTCCCAATCCATGATCTGGTTTGTGGGGAAGTCTGGTGTGAAATATGGTAACTTTTCAAATTGGCTTTAAATCACTTGAAACTTTGCAAAAATGATCGCGTATGCCTTCTTTCATGAAAAATATCGTTTTGAGCCATTCAAACTCATTTTTGTAAGTTTTCAGAATTTCACCCTTGTCTAAGTCCATACCCATGATTTGGTTTGTGGGGAAGTCTGGGGTGAAATATGGTAACTTGTCAAAATGGCTTTAAATCACTTGAAACTTTGCAAAAATGATCGCGTATGCCTTCTTTCTTGAAAAATATCGTTTTGAGCAATTCAAACTCATTTTTGTAAGTTTTCAGAATTTCACCCTTGTCTAAGTCCCAATCCATGATTTGGTTTGTGTGGAAGTCTGGTGTGAAATATGGTAACTTGTCAAAATTGCTTTAAATCACTTGAAACTTTGCAAAAATTATCGCGTATGCCTTCTTTCATGTAAAAAATCGTTTTGAGCCAGTCAAACTCATTTTTGGAAGTTTTTATAATTTCACCCTTGTCTAAATCCCAATCAATGATTTGGTTTGTGGGGAAGTCTGGTGTGAAATAGGTAACTTGTCAAAATGGCTTTAAATCACTTGAAACTTTTCAAAAATGATTGCGTATGCCTTCTTTCACGAAAAAAATCGTTTTGAGCAATTCAAACTCATTTTTGTAAGTGTTCAGAATTTCACCGTTGTCTAAGTCCCAATCCATGATTTGGTTTGTGGGGAAGTCTGGTGTGAAATATGGTAACTTGTCAAAATGGCTTTAAATCACTTGAAACTTTGCAAAAATGATTGCGTATGCCTTCTTTCATGTAAATAATCGTTTTGAGCCAGTCAAACTCATTTTTGGAAGTTTTTATAATTTCACCCTTGTCTAAGTCCCAATCAATGATTTGGTTTGTGGGGAAGTCTGGTGTGAAATATGGTAACTTGTCAAAATGGCTTTAAATCACTTAAAACTGTGCAAAAATGATCGCGTATGCCTTCTTTCACGAAAAAAATCGTTTTGAGCCAGTCAAACTCATTTTTGTAAGTTTTTCAGAATTTCACCCTTGTCTAAGTTCCAATCCATGGTTTGGTTTGTGGGGAAGTCTTGTGTGAAATATGGTAATTTTCAAAATGGCTTTAAATCACTTGAAACTTTTCAAAAATGATCGCGTATGCCTTTTTCATAAAAAAAATCGTTTTGGGCCAGTCAAACTCATTTTTGTAAATTTTCAGAATTTCACCCTTGTCTAAGTCCCAATCCATGATTTGGTTTGTGGGGAAGTCTGGTGTGAAATATGGTAACTTGTCAAAATGGCTTTAAATCACTTGAAACTTTGTAAAAATGATCGCGTATGCCTTCTTTCATGAAAAAAATCGTTTTGAGCCAGTCAAACTCGTTTGTGTAAGTTTTCAGAATTTCACCCTTGTCTAAGTCCCAATCCATGATTTTGTTTGTGTGGAAGTCTTGTGTGAAGTATAGTAACTTGTCAAAATGGCTTTAAATCACTTGAAACTTTGCAAAAATGATCGCCTATGCCTTCTTTCACGAAAAAAATCGTTTTGAGCCAGTCAAACTCATTTTTGGAAGTTTTTATAATTTCACCCTTGTCTAAATCCCAATCAATGATTTGGTTTGTGGGGAAGTCTGGTGTGAAATATGGTAACTTGTCAAAATTGCTTTAAATCACTTGAAACTTTTCAAAAATGATTGCGTATGCCTTCTTTCACGAAAAAAATCGTTTTGAGCCAGTCAAACTCATTTTTGTAAGTTTTCAGAATTTCACCCTTGTCTAAGTTCCAATCCATGATTTGGTTTGTGGGGAAGTCTTGTGTGAAATATGGTAATTTTCAAAATGGCTTTAAATCACTTGAAACTTTTCAAAAGTGATCGCGTATGCCTTCTTTCATGAAAAAAATCGTTTTGGGCCAGTCAAACTCATTGTTGTAAGTTTTCAGAATTTCACCCTTGTCTAAGTCCCAATCCATGATTTGGTGTGTGGGAAAGTCTGGTGTGAAATATGGTAACTTGTCAAAATGGCTTTAAATCACTTGAAACTTTGCGAAAATGATTGTGTAGGCCTTCTTTCATGAAAAAAGTCGTTTTGAGCCAGTCAAACTCATTTTTGGAAGTTTTCAGAATTTCACCCTTGTCTAAGTCCCAATCCATGATTTGGTTCGTGGGGAAGTCTGGTGTGAAATATGGTAACTTGTCAAAATGGCTTGAAATCACTTGAAACTTTGCAAAAATGATCGTGTATGCCTTCTTTCATGAAAAAAATCGTTTTGAGCCATTCAAACTCATTTTTGTTAATTTTCAGAATTTCACCCTTGTCTAAGTGCCAATCCATGATTTGGTTTGTGGGGAAGTCTGGTGTGAAATATGGTAACTTTTCAAAATGGCTTTAAATCACTTGAAACTTTGCAAAAATGATCGCGTATGCCTTCTTTCATGAAAAATATCCTTTTGAGCAATTCAAACTCATTTTTGTAAGTTTTCAGAATTTCACCCTTGTCTAAGTCCCAATCCATGATTTGGTTTGTGTGGAAGTCTGGTGTGAAATATGGTAACTTGTCAGAATTGCTTTAAATCACTTGAAACTTTGCAAAAATGATCGCGTATGCCTTCTTTCATGTAAAAAATCGTTTTGAGCCAGTCAAACTCATTTTTGGAAGTTTTTATAATTTCACCCTTGTCTAAGTCCCAATCAATGATTTGGTTTGTGGGGAAGTCTGGTGTGAAATATGGTAACTTGTCAAAATGGCTTTAAATCACTTGAAACTTTTCAAAAATGATCGCGTATGACTTCTTTCACGAAAAAAATCGTTTTGAGCCAGTCAAACTCATTTTTGTTAGTTTTCAGAATTTCACCCTTGTCTAAGTTCCAATCCATGATTTGGTTTGTGGGGAAGTCTTGTGTGAAATATGGTAATTTTCAAAATGGCTTTAAATCACTTGAAACTTTTCAAAAGTGATCGCGTATGCCTTCTTTCATGAAAAAAATCGTTTTGGGCCGGTCAAACTCATTGTTGTAAGTTTTCAAAATTTCACCCTTGTCTAACTCCCAATCCATGATTTGGTGTGTGGGAAAGTCTGGTGTGTGGGAAAGTCTGGTGTGAAATATGGTAACTTGTCAAAATGGCTTTAAATCACTTGAAACTTTGCGAAAATGATCGTGTAGGCCTTCTTTCATGAAAAAAATCGTTTTGAGCCAGTCAAACTCATTTTTGGAAGTTTTCAGAATTTCACCCTTGTCTAAGTCCCAATCCATGAGTTGGTTTGTGTGGAAGTCTTGTGTGAAGTATGGTAACTTGTCAAAATGGCTTTAAATCACTTGAAACTTTGCAAAAATGATCGCATATGCCTTCTTTCACGAAAAAAATCGTTTTGAGCCGTCCAAACTCATTTTTGTAAGTTTTCAGAATTTCACCCTTGTCTAAGTTCCAATCCATGATTTGGTTTGTGGGGAAGTCTTGTGTGAAATATGGTAATTTTCAAAATGGCTTTAAATCACTTGAAACTTTTCAAAAGTGATCGCGTATGCCTTCTTTCATGAAAAAAATCGTTTTGGGCCAGTCAAACTCATTGTTGTAAGTTTTCAGAATTTCACCCTTGTCTAAGTCCCAATCCATGATTTGGTGTGTGGGAAAGTCTGGTGTGAAATATGGTAACTTGTCAAAATGGCTTTAAATCACTTGAAACTTTGCGAAAATGATTGTGTAGGCCTTCTTTCATGAAAAAAATCGTTTTGAGCCAGTCAAACTCATTTTTGGAAGTTTTCAGAATTTCACCCTTGTCTAAGTCCCAATCCATGATTTGGTTCGTGGGGAAGTCTGGTGTGAAATATGGTAACTTGTCAAAATGGCTTGAAATCACTTGAAACTTTGCAAAAATGATCGTGTATGCCTTCTTTCATGAAAAAAATCGTTTTGAGCCATTCAAACTCATTTTTGTTAATTTTCAGAATTTCACCCTTGTCTAAGTGCCAATCCATGATTTGGTTTGTGGGGAAGTCTGGTGTGAAATATGGTAACTTTTCAAAATGGCTTTAAATCACTTGAAACTTTGCAAAAATGATCGCGTATGCCTTCTTTCATGAAAAATATCCTTTTGAGCAATTCAAACTCATTTTTGTAAGTTTTCAGAATTTCACCCTTGTCTAAGTCCCAATCCATGATTTGGTTTGTGTGGAAGTCTGGTGTGAAATATGGTAACTTGTCAGAATTGCTTTAAATCACTTGAAACTTTGCAAAAATGATCGCGTATGCCTTCTTTCATGTAAAAAATCGTTTTGAGCCAGTCCAACTCATTTTTGGAAGTTTTTATAATTTCACCCTTGTCTAAGTCCCAATCAATGATTTGGTTTGTGGGGAAGTCTGGTGTGAAATATGGTAACTTGTCAAAATGGCTTTAAATCACTTGAAACTTTTCAAAAATGATCGCGTATGCCTTCTTTCACGAAAAAAATCGTTTTGAGCCAGTCAAACTCATTTTTGTAAGTTTTTCAGAATTTCACCCTTGTCTAAGTTCCAATCCATGGTTTGGTTTGTGGGGAAGTCTTGTGTGAAATATGGTAATTTTCAAAATGGCTTTAAATCACTTGAAACTTTTCAAAAATGATCGCGTATGCCTTTTTTCATGAAAAAAATCGTTTTGGGCCAGTCAAACTCATTTTTGTAAGTTTTCAGAATTTCACCCTTGTCTAAGTCCCAATCCATGATTTGGTTTGTGGGGAAGTCTGGTGTGAAATATGGTAACTTGTCAAAATGGCTTTAAATCACTTGAAACTTTGTAAAAATGATCGCGTATGCCTTCTTTCATGAAAAAAATCGTTTTGAGCCAGTCAAACTCGTTTGTGTAAGTTTTCAGAATTTCACCCTTGTCTAAGTCCCAATCCATGATTTTGTTTGTGTGGAAGTCTTGTGTGAAGTATAGTAACTTGTCAAAATGGCTTTAAATCACTTGAAACTTTGCAAAAATGATCGCGTATGCCTTCTTTCACGAAAAAAATCGTTTTGAGCCAGTCAAACTCATTTTTGGAAGTTTTTATAATTTCACCCTTGTCTAAATCCCAATCAATGATTTGGTTTGTGGGGAAGTCTGGTGTGAAATATGGTAACTTGTCAAAATTGCTTTAAATCACTTGAAACTTTTCAAAAATGATTGCGTATGCCTTCTTTCACGAAAAAAATCGTTTTGAGCCAGTCAAACTCATTTTTGTAAGTTTTCAGAATTTCACCCTTGTCTAAGTTCCAATCCATGATTTGGTTTGTGGGGAAGTCTTGTGTGAAATATGGTAATTTTCAAAATGGCTTTAAATCACTTGAAACTTTTCAAAAGTGATCGCGTATGCCTTCTTTCATGAAAAAAATCGTTTTGGGCCAGTCAAACTCATTGTTGTAAGTTTTCAGAATTTCACCCTTGTCTAAGTCCCAATCCATGATTTGGTTCGTGGGGAAGTCTGGTGTGAAATATGGTAACTTGTCAAAATGGCTTGAAATCACTTGAAACTTTGCAAAAATGATTGTGTATGCCTTCTTTCATGAAAAAAATCGTTTTGAGCCATTCAAACTCATTTTTGTTAATTTTCAGAATTTCACCCTTGTCTAAGTGCCAATCCATGATTTGGTTTGTGGGGAAGTCTGGTGTGAAATATGTTAACTTGTCAAAATTGCTTTAAATCACTTGAAACTTTGCAAAAATGATCGCGTATGCCTTTTTTCATGAAAAAAATCGTTTTGAGCCAGTCAAACTCATTTTTGGTAGTTTTCAGAATTTCACCCTTGTCTAAGTCCATACTTATGATTTGGTTTGTGGGGAAGTCTGGTGTGAAATATGGTAACTTTTCAAAATGGCTTTAAATCACTTGAAACTTTGCAAAAATGATCGCGTATGCCTTCTTTCATGAAAAATATCCTTTTGAGCAATTCAAACTCATTTTTGTAAGTTTTCAGAATTTCACCCTTGTCTAAGTCCCAATCCATGATTTGGTTTGTGTGGAAGTCTGGTGTGAAATATGGTAACTTGTCAGAATTGCTTTAAATCACTTGAAACTTTGCAAAAATGATCGCGTATGCCTTCTTTCATGTAAAAAATCGTTTTGAGCCAGTCAAACTCATTTTTGGAAGTTTTTATAATTTCACCCTTGTCTAAATCCCAATCAATGATTCGGTTTGTGGGGAAGTCTGGTGTGAAATATGGTAACTTGTCAAAATGGCTTTAAATCACTTGAAACTTTTCAAAAATGATTGCGTATGCCTTCTTTCACGAAAAAAATCGTTTTGAGCCAGTCAAACTCATTTTTGTTAGTTTTCAGAATTTCACCCTTGTCTAAGTTCCAATCCATGATTTGGTTTGTGGGGAAGTCTTGTGTGAAATATGGTAATTTTCAAAATGGCTTTAAATCACTTGAAACTTTTCAAAAGTGATCGCGTATGCCTTCTTTCATGAAAAAAATCGTTTTGGGCCGGTCAAACTCATTGTTGTAAGTTTTTAGAATTTCACCCTTGTCTAAGTCCCAATCCATGATTTGGTGTGTGGGAAAGTCTGGTGTGTGGGAAAGTCTGGTGTGAAATATGGTAACTTGTCAAAATGGCTTTAATCACTTGAAACTTTGCGAAAATGATCGTGTAGGCCTTCTTTCATGAAAAAAATCGTTTTGAGCCAGTCAAACTCATTTTTGGAAGTTTTCAGAATTTCACCCTTGTCTAAGTCCCAATCCATGAGTTGGTTTGTGTGGAAGTCTTGTGTGAAGTATGGTAACTTGTCAAAATGGCTTTAAATCACTTGAAACTTTGCAAAAATGATCGCATATGCCTTCTTTCACGAAAAAAATCGTTTTGAGCCGTCCAAACTCATTTTTGTAAGTTTTCAGAATTTCACCCTAGTCTAAGTCCCAATCCATGACTTGGTTTGTGGGGAAGTCGGGTGTGAAATTAGGTAACTTTTAAAAATGGCTTTAAATCACTTGAAACTTTTCAAAAATGATCGCGTATGCCTTCTTTCATGAAAAAATCGTTTTAAGCCAGTCAAACTCATTTTTTTAAGTTTTCAGAATTTCACCCTTGTCTAAGTCCCAATCCATGATTTGGTTTGTGGGGAAGTCTGGTGCGAAATATGGTAACTTGTCAAAATGGCTTTAAATCACATGAAACTTTGCAAAAATGATCGTGTATGCCTTTTTTCATGAAAAAAATCGTTTTGAGCCAGTCAAATTCATTTTTGGAAGTTTCCAGAATTTCACCCTTGTCTAAGTCCCAATCCATGATTTGGTTTGTGGTTAAGTCTTTTGTGAAATATGGTAACTTGTCAAAATTGCTTTAAATCACTTGAAACTTTGCAAAAATGATCGTGTATGCCTTCTTTCATGAAAAAAATCGTTTTGAGCAATTCAAACTCATTTTTGGAAGTTTTCAGAATTTCACCCTTGTCTAAGTCCCAACCCATGATTTGGTTTGTGGGGAAGTCTGGTGTGAAATATGGTAACTTGTCAAAATGGCTTTAAATCACTTGAAACTTTGCAAAAATGATCGCGTATGCCTTCTTTCATGTAAAAAATCGTTTTGAGCCAGTCAAACTCTTTTTTGTAAGTTTTCAGAATTTCACCCTTGTCTAAGTTCCAATCCATGATTTTGTTTGTGGGAAAGTCTGGTGTGAAATATGGTAACTTGTCAAAATGGCTTTAAATCACTTGAAACTTTGCAAAAATGATCGTGTATGCCTTCTTTCATGAAAAAAATCGTTTTTAGCTAGTCAAACTCATTTTTGGAAGTTTTCAGAATTTCACCCTTGTCTAAGTCCAAATCCATGATTTTGTTTGTGGGGAAGTCTGGTGTGAAATCTGGTAACTTGTCAAAATGGCTTTAAATCACTTGAAACTTTGCAAAAATGATCGTGTATGCCTTCTTTCATGAAAAAAATCGTTTTGAGCCAGTCAAACTCATTTTTGGAAGTTTTCATAATTTCACCCTTGTCTAAGTCCCAACCCATGATTTGGTTTGTGGGGAAGTCTGGTGTGAAATATGGTAACTTGTCAAAATGGCTTTAAATCACTTGAAACTTTTCAAAAATGATCACGTATGCCTTCTTTCATGAAAAATATCGTTTTGAGCAATTCAAACTCATTTTTGTAAGTGTTCAGAATTTCACCGTTGTCTAAGTCCCAATCCATGATTTGGTTTGTGGGGAAGTCTGGTGTGAAATATGGTAACTTGTCAAAATGGCTTTAAATCACTTGAAACTTTGCAAAAATGATCGCATATACCTTCTTTCATGTAAATAATCGTTTTGAGCCAGTCAAACTCATTTTTGGAAGTTTTTATAATTTCACCCTTGTCTAAGTCCCAATCAATGATTTGGTTTGTGGGGAAGTCTGGTGTGAAATATGGTAACTTGTCAAAATGGCTTTAAATCACTTGAATTTTTTCAAAAATGATCACGTATGCCTTCTTTCATGAAAAATATCGTTTTGAGCAATTCAAACTCATTTTTGTAAGTTTTTCAGAATTTCACCCTTGTCTAAGTCCCAATCCATGATTTTGTTTGTGTGGAAGTCTTGTGTGAAGTATGGTAACTTGTCAAAATGGCTTTAAATCACTTGAAACTTTGCAAAAATGATCGCGTATGCCTTCTTTCATGAAAAATATCGTTTTGAGCCATTCAAACTCATTTTTGTAAGTTTTCAGAATTTCACCCTTGTCTAAGTCCCAATCCATGATTTGGTTTGTGGGGAAGTCTGATGTGAAATATGGTAACTTGTCAAAATGGCTTGAAATCACTTGAAACTTTGTAAAAATGATCGCGTATGCCTTTTTTCATGAAAAAAATCGTTTTAAGCCAGTCAAACTCATTTTTGTAAGTTTTCAGAATTTCGCCCTTGTCTAAGTCCCAATCCATGATTTGGTTTGTGGGGAAGTCTGGTGTAAAATATGGTAACTTGTCAAAATGGCTTTAAATCACTTGAAACTGTGCAAAAATGATCGCGTATGCCTTTTTTCATGAAAAATATCGTTTTGAGCCATTCAAACTCATTTTTGTAAGTTTTCAGAATTTCACTTTTGTCTAAGTCCCAATCCATGATTTGGTTTGTGGGGAAGTCTGGTGTGAAATATGGTAACTTGTCAAAATGGCTTGAAATCACTTGAAACTTTTCAAAAAAGATCGCGTATGCCTTTTTTCATGAAAAATATCGTTTTGAGCCATTCAAACTCATTTTTGTAAGTTTTCAGAATTTCACCCTTGTCTATGTCCCAATCCATGATTTGGTTTGTGGGGAAGTCTGGTGTGAAATGTGGTAACTTTTCAAAATGGCTTTAAATCACCTGAAACTTTGCAAAAATGATCGCGTATGCCTTCTTTCATGAAAAATATCGTTTTGAGCCATTCAAACTCATTTTTGTAAGTTTTCAGAATTTCACCCTTGTCTAAGTCCCAATCCATGATTTGGTTTGTGGGGAAGTCTGGTGTGAAATATGGTAACTTGTCAAAATGGCTTGAAAGCACTTGAAACTTTGCAAAAATGATCGCGTATGCCTTTCTTCATGAAAAATATCGTTTTGAGGCATTCAAACTCATTTTTGTAAGTTTTCAGAATTTCACCCTTGTCTAAGTCCCAATCCATGATTTGGTTTGTGGGGAAGTCTGATGTGAAATATGGTAACTTGTAAAAATGGCTTGAAATCACTTGAAACTTTGTAAAAATGATCGCGTATGCGTTTTTTCATGAAAAAAATCGTTTTAAGCCAGTCAAACTCATTTTTGTAAGTTTTCAGAATTTCGCCCTTGTCTAAGTCCCAATCCATGATTTGGTTTGTGGGGAAGTCTGACGTGAAATATGGTAACTTGTCAAAATGGCTTGAAATCACTTGAAACTTTGTAAAAATGATCGCGTATGCCTTTTTTCATGAAAAAAATCGTTTTAAGCCAGTCAAACTCATTTTTGTAAGTTTTCAGAATTTCACCCTTGTCTAAGTCCCAATCCATGATTTGGTTTGTGGGGAAGTCTGATGTGAAATATGGTAACTTGTCAAAATGGCTTGAAATCACTTGAAACTTTGTAAAAATGATCGCGTATGCCTTTTTTCATGAAAAAAATCGTTTTAAGCCAGTCAAACTCATTTTTGTAAGTTTTCAGAATTTCGCCCTTGTCTAAGTCCCAATCCATGATTTGGTTTGTGGGGAAGTCTGGTGTAAAATATGGTAACTTGTCAAAATGGCTTTAAATCACTTGAAACTGTGCAAAAATGATCGCGTATGCCTTTTTTCATGAAAAATATCGTTTTGAGCCATTCAAACTCATTTTTGTAAGTTTTCAGGATTTCACTTTTGTCTAAGTCCCAATCCATGATTTGGTTTGTGGGAAAGTCTGGTGTGAAATATAGTAACTTGTCAAAATGGCTTGAAATCACTTGAAACTTTTCAAAAAAGATCGCGTATGCCTTTTTTCATGAAAAATATCGTTTTGAGCCATTCAAACTCATTTTTGTAAGTTTTCAGAATTTCACCCTTGTCTAAGTCCCAATCCATGATTTGGTTTGTGGGGGAAGTCTGATGTGAAATATTGTAACTTGTCAAAATGGCTTTAAATCACTTGAAACTTTGCAAAAATGATCGCGTATGCCTTCTTTCATGAAAAATATCGTTTTGAGCTATTCAAACTCATTTTTGTAAGTTTTCAGAATTTCACCCTTGTCTAAGTCCCAATCCATAATTTGGTTTGTGGGGAAGTCTGGTGTGAAATATGGTAACTTGTCAAAATGACTTTAAATCACTTGAAACTTTGCAAAAATGATCGCGTATGCCTTCTTTCATGAAAAATATCGTTTTGAGCCATTCAAACTCATTTTTGTAAGTTTTCAGAATTTCACCCTTGTCTAAGTCCCAATCCATGATCTGGTTTGTGGGGAAGTCTGGTGTGAAATATGGTAACTTGTCAAAATGGCTTTAAATCACTTGAAACTTTTCAAAAATGATCGCGTATGCCTTCTTTCATGAAAAAAATCGTTTTGAGCCATTCAAACTCATTTTTGTAAGTTTTCAGAATTTCACCCTTGTCTAAGTCCCAATCCATGATTTGGTTTGTGGGGAAGTCTGGTGTGAAATATGGTAACTTGTCAAAATGGCTTTAAATCACTTGAAACTTTGCAAAAATGATCGCGTATGCCTTTTTTCATGAAAAAAATCGTTTTAAGCCAGTCAAACCCATTTTTGTAAGTTTTCAGAATTTCGCCCTTGTCTAAAACCCAATCCATGATTTGGTTTGTGGGGAAGTCTGGTGTGAAATATGTTAACTTGTCAAAATTGCTTTAAATCACTTGAAACTTTGCAAAAATGATCGCGTATGCCTTCTTTCATGAAAAAAATCGTTTTGAGCCAGTCAAACTCATTTTTGGTAGTTTTCAGAATTTCACCCTTGTCTAAGTCCATACCCATGATTTGGTTTGTGGGGAAGTCTGGGGTGAAATATGGTAACTTGTCAAAATGGCTTTAAATCACTTGAAACTTTGCAAAAATGATCGCGTATGCCTTCTTTCTTGAAAAATATCGTTTTGAGCAATTCAAACTCATTTTTGTAAGTTTTCAGAATTTCACCCTTGTCTAAGTCCCAATCCATGATTTGGTTTGTGTGGAAGTCTGGTGTGAAATATGGTAACTTGTCAAAATTGCTTTAAATCACTTGAAACTTTGCAAAAATGATCGCGTATGCCTTCTTTCATGTAAAAAATCGTTTTGAGCCAGTCAAACTCATTTTTGGAAGTTTTTATAATTTCACCCTTGTCTAAATCCCAATCAATGATTTGGTTTGTGGGGAAGTCTGGTGTGAAATAGGTAACTTGTCAAAATGGCTTTAAATCACTTGAAACTTTTCAAAAATGATTGCGTATGCCTTCTTTCACGAAAAAAATCGTTTTGAGCAATTCAAACTCATTTTTGTAAGTGTTCAGAATTTCACCGTTGTCTAAGTCCCAATCCATGATTTGGTTTGTGGGGAAGTCTGGTGTGAAATATGGTAACTTGTCAAAATGGCTTTAAATCACTTGAAACTTTGCAAAAATGATTGCGTATGCCTTCTTTCATGTAAATAATCGTTTTGAGCCAGTCAAACTCATTTTTGGAAGTTTTTATAATTTCACCCTTGTCTAAGTCCCAATCAATGATTTGGTTTGTGGGGAAGTCTGGTGTGAAATATGGTAACTTGTCAAAATGGCTTTAAATCACTTGAAACTTTTCAAAAATGATCGCGTATGCCTTCTTTCACGAAAAAAATCGTTTTCAGCCAGTCAAACTCATTTTTGTAAGTTTTTCAGAATTTCACACTTGTCTAAGTTCCAATCCATGGTTTGGTTTGTGGGGAAGTCTTGTGTGAAATATGGTAATTTTCAAAATGGCTTTAAATCACTTGAAACTTTTCAAAAATGATCGCGTATGCCTTTTTTCATGAAAAAAATCGTTTTGGGCCAGTCAAACTCATTTTTGTAAGTTTTCAGAATTTCACCCTTGTCTAAGTCCCAATCCATGATTTGGTTTGTGGGGAAGTCTTGTGTGAAATATGGTAACTTGTCAAAATGGCTTTAAATCACTTGAAACTTTGTAAAAATGATCGCGTATGCCTTCTTTCATGAAAAAAATCGTTTTGAGCCAGTCAAACTCGTTTGTGTAAGTTTTCAGAATTTCACCCTTGTCTAAGTCCCAATCCATGATTTTGTTTGTGTGGAAGTCTTGTGTGAAGTATAGTAACTTGTCAAAATGGCTTTAAATCACTTGAAACTTTGCAAAAATGATCGCGTATGCCTTCTTTCACGAAAAAAATCGTTTTGAGCCAGTCAAACTCATTTTTGGAAGTTTTTATAATTTCACCCTTGTCTAAATCCCAATCAATGATTTGGTTTGTGGGGAAGTCTGGTGTGAAATATGGTAACTTGTCAAAATTGCTTTAAATCACTTGAAACTTTTCAAAAATGATTGCGTATGCCTTCTTTCACGAAAAAAATCGTTTTGAGCCAGTCAAACTCATTTTTGTAAGTTTTCAGAATTTCACCCTTGTCTAAGTTCCAATCCATGATTTGGTTTGTGGGGAAGTCTTGTGTGAAATATGGTAATTTTCAAAATGGCTTTAAATCACTTGAAACTTTTCAAAAGTGATCGCATATGCCTTCTTTCATGAAAAAAATCGTTTTGGGCCAGTCAAACTCATTGTTGTAAGTTTTCAGAATTTCACCCTTGTCTAAGTCCCAATCCATGATTTGGTGTGTGGGAAAGTCTGGTGTGAAATATGGTAACTTGTCAAAATGGCTTTAAATCACTTGAAACTTTGCGAAAATGATTGTGTAGGCCTTCTTTCATGAAAAAAATCGTTTTGAGCCAGTCAAACTCATTTTTGGAAGTTTTCAGAATTTCACCCTTGTCTAAGTCCCAATCCATGATTTGGTTCGTGGGGAAGTCTGGTGTGAAATATGGTAACTTGTCAAAATGGCTTGAAATCACTTGAAACTTTGCAAAAATGATCGTGTATGCCTTCTTTCATGAAAAAAATCGTTTTGAGCCATTCAAACTCATTTTTGTTAATTTTCAGAATTTCACCCTTGTCTAAGTGCCAATCCATGATTTGGTTTGTGGGGAAGTCTGGTGTGAAATATGTTAACTTGTCAAAATTGCTTTAAATCACTTGAAACTTTGCAAAAATGATCGCGTATGCCTTTTTTCATGAAAAAAATCGTTTTGAGCCAGTCAAACTCATTTTTGGTAGTTTTCAGAATTTCACCCTTGTCTAAGTCCATACCCATGATTTGGTTTGTGGGGAAGTCTGGTGTGAAATATGGTAACTTTTCAAAATGGCTTTAAATCACTTGAAACTTTGCAAAAATGATCGCGTATGCCTTCTTTCATGAAAAATATCCTTTTGAGCAATTCAAACTCATTTTTGTAAGTTTTCAGAATTTCACCCTTGTCTAAGTCCCAATCCATGATTTGGTTTGTGTGGAAGTCTGGTGTGAAATATGGTAACTTGTCAGAATTGCTTTAAATCACTTGAAACTTTGCAAAAATGATCGCGTATGCCTTCTTTCATGTAAAAAATCGTTTTGAGCCAGTCAAACTCATTTTTGGAAGTTTTTATAATTTCACCCTTGTCTAAATCCCAATCAATGATTCGGTTTGTGGGGAAGTCTGGTGTGAAATATGGTAACTTGTCAAAATGGCTTTAAATCACTTGAAACTTTTCAAAAATGATTGCGTATGCCTTCTTTCACGAAAAAAATCGTTTTGAGCCAGTCAAACTCATTTTTGTTAGTTTTCAGAATTTCACCCTTGTCTAAGTTCCAATCCATGATTTGGTTTTTGGGGAAGTCTTGTGTGAAATATGGTAATTTTCAAAATGGCTTTAAATCACTTGAAACTTTTCAAAAGTGATCGCGTATGCCTTCTTTCATGAAAAAAATCGTTTTGGGCTGGTCAAACTCATTGTTGTAAGTTTTCAGAATTTCACCCTTGTCTAAGTCCCAATCCATGATTTGGTGTGTGGGAAAGTCTGGTGTGTGGGAAAGTCTGGTGTGAAATATGGTAACTTGTCAAAATGGCTTTAAATCACTTGAAACTTTGCGAAAATGATCGTGTAGGCCTTCTTTCATGAAAAAAATCGTTTTGAGCCAGTCAAACTCATTTTTGGAAGTTTTCAGAATTTTACCCTTGTCTAAGTCCCAATCCATGAGTTGGTTTGTGTGGAAGTCTTGTGTGAAGTATGGTAACTTGTCAAAATGGCTTTAAATCACTTGAAACTTTGCAAAAATGATCGCATATGCCTTCTTTCACGAAAAAAATCGTTTTGAGCCGTCCAAACTCATTTTTGTAAGTTTTCAGAATTTCACCCTAGTCTAAGTCCCAATCCATGATTTGGTTTGTGGGGAAGTCGGGTGTGAAATTAGGTAACTTGTCAAAATGGCTTTAAATCACTTGAAACTTTTCAAAAATGATCGCGTATGCCTTCTTTCATGAAAAAATCGTTTTAAGCCAGTCAAACTCATTTTTTTAAGTTTTCAGAATTTCACCCTTGTCTAAGTCCCAATCCATGATTTGGTTTGTGGGGAAGTCTGGTGCGAAATATGGTAACTTGTCAAAATGGCTTTAAATCACATGAAACTTTGCAAAAATGATCGTGTATGCCTTTTTTCATGAAAAAAATCGTTTTGAGCCAGTCAAATTCATTTTTGGAAGTTTCCAGAATTTCACCCTTGTCTAAGTCCCAATCCATGATTTGGTTTGTGGGGAAGTCTGGTGTGAAATATGGTAACTTGTCAAAATTGCTTTAAATCACTTGAAACTTTGCAAAAATGATCGTGTATGCCTTCTTTCATGAAAAAAATCGTTTTGAGCAATTCAAACTCATTTTTGGAAGTTTTCAGAATTTCACCCTTGTCTAAGTCCCAACCCATGATTTGGTTTGTGGGGAAGTCTGGTGTGAAATATGGTAACTTGTCAAAATGGCTTTAAATCACTTGAAACTTTGCAAAAATGATCGCGTATGCCTTCTTTCATGTAAAAAATCGTTTTGAGCCAGTCAAACTCTTTTTTGTAAGTTTTCAGAATTTCACCCTTGTCTAAGTTCCAATCCATCATTTTGTTTGTGGGAAAGTCTGGTGTGAAATATGGTAACTTGTCAAAATGGCTTTAAATCACTTGAAACTTTGCAAAAATGATCGTGTATGCCTTCTTTCATGAAAAAAATCGTTTTTAGCTAGTCAAACTCATTTTTGGAAGTTTTCAGAATTTCACCCTTGTCTAAGTCCAAATCCATGATTTTGTTTGTGGGGAAGTCTGGTGTGAAATATGGTAACTTGTCAAAATGGCTTTAAATCACTTGAAACTTTGCAAAAATGATCGTGTATGCCTTCTTTCATGAAAAAAATCGTTTTGAGCCAGTCAAACTCATTTTTGGAAGTTTTCATAATTTCACCCTTGTCTAAGTCCCAACCCATGATTTGGTTTGTGGGGAAGTCTGGTGTGAAATATGGTAACTTGTCAAAATGGCTTTAAATCACTTGAAACTTTTCAAAAATGATCACGTATGCCTTCTTTCATGAAAAATATCGTTTTGAGCAATTCAAACTCATTTTTGTAAGTGTTCAGAATTTCACCGTTGTCTAAGTCCCAATCCATGATTTGGTTTGTGGGGAAGTCTGGTGTGAAATATGGTAACTTGTCAAAATGGCTTTAAATCACTTGAAACTTTGCAAAAATGATCGCATATACCTTCTTTCATGTAAATAATCGTTTTGAGCCAGTCAAACTCATTTTTGGAAGTTTTTATAATTTCACCCTTGTCTAAGTCCCAATCAATGATTTGGTTTGTGGGGAAGTCTGGTGTGAAATATGGTAACTTGTCAAAATGGCTTTAAATCACTTGAAACTTTTCAAAAATGATCACGTATGCCTTCTTTCATGAAAAATATCGTTTTGAGCAATTCAAACTCATTTTTGTAAGTTTTTCAGAATTTCACCCTTGTCTAAGTCCCAATCCATGATTTTGTTTGTGTGGAAGTCTTGTGTGAAGTATGGTAACTTGTCAAAATGGCTTTAAATCACTTGAAACTTTGCAAAAATGATCGCGTATGCCTTCTTTCATGAAAAATATCGTTTTGAGCCATTCAAACTCATTTTTGTAAGTTTTCAGAATTTCACCCTTGTCTAAGTCCCAATCCATGATTTGGTTTGTGGGGAAGTCTGATGTGAAATATGGTAACTTGTCAAAATGGCTTGAAATCACTTGAAACTTTGTAAAAATGATCGCGTATGCCTTTTTTCATGAAAAAAATCGTTTTAAGCCAGTCAAACTCATTTTTGTAAGTTTTCAGAATTTCGCCCTTGTCTAAGTCCCAATCCATGATTTGGTTTGTGGGGAAGTCTGGTGTAAAATATGGTAACTTGTCAAAATGGCTTTAAATCACTTGAAACTGTGCAAAAATGATCGCGTATGCCTTTTTTCATGAATAATATCGTTTTGAGCCATTCAAACTCATTTTTGTAAGTTTTCAGAATTTCACTTTTGTCTAAGTCCCAATCCATGATTTGGTTTGTGGGGAAGTCTGGTGTGAAATATGGTAACTTGTCAAAATGGCTTGAAATCACTTGAAACTTTTCAAAAAAGATCGCGTATGCCTTTTTTCATGAAAAATATCGTTTTGAGCCATTCAAACTCATTTTTGTAAGTTTTCAGAATTTCACCCTTGTCTAAGTCCCAATCCATGATTTGGTTTGTGGGGAAGTCTGGTGTGAAATGTGGTAACTTTTCAAAATGGCTTTAAATCACCTGAAACTTTGCAAAAATGATCGCGTATGCCTTCTTTCATGAAAAATATCGTTTTGAGCCATTCAAACTCATTTTTGTAAGTTTTCAGAATTTCACCCTTGTCTAAGTCCCAATCCATGATTTGGTTTGTGGGGAAGTCTGGTGTGAAATATGGTAACTTGTCAAAATGGCTTGAAAGCACTTGAAACTTTGCAAAAATGATCGCGTATGCCTTTCTTCATGAAAAATATCGTTTTGAGGCATTCAAACTCATTTTTGTAAGTTTTCAGAATTTCACCCTTGTCTAAGTCCCAATCCATGATTTGGTTTGTGGGGAAGTCTGATGTGAAATATGGTAACTTGTCAAAATGGCTTGAAATCACTTGAAACTTTGTAAAAATGATCGCGTATGCGTTTTTTCATGAAAAAAATCGTTTTAAGCCAGTCAAACTCATTTTTGTAAGTTTTCAGAATTTCGCCCTTGTCTAAGTCCCAATCCATGATTAGGTTTGTGGGGAAGTCTGACGTGAAATATAGTAACTTGTCAAAATGGCTTTAAATCACTTGAAACTTTTCAAAAATGATCACGTATGCCTTCTTTCATGAAAAATATCGTTTTGAGCAATTCAAACTCATTTTTGTAAGTGTTCAGAATTTCACCCTTGTCTAAGTCCCAACCCATGATTTGGTTTGTGGGGAAGGCTGGTGTGAAATATGGTAACTTGTCAAAATGGCTTTAAATCACTTGAAACTTTGCAAAAATGATCGCGTATGCCTTCTTTCATGTAAAAAATCGTTTTGAGCCAGTCAAACTCTTTTTTGTAAGTTTTCAGAATTTCACCCTTGTCTAAGTTCCAATCCATGATTTTGTTTGTGGGAAAGTCTGGTGTGAAATATGGTAACTTGTCAAAATGGCTTTAAATCACTTGAAACTTTGCAAAAATGATCGTGTATGCCTTCTTTCATGAAAAAAATCGTTTTTAGCTAGTCAAACTCATTTTTGGAAGTTTTCAGAATTTCACCCTTGTCTAAGTCCAAATCCATGATTTTGTTTGTGTGGAAGTCTTGTGTGAAGTATGGTAACTTGTCAAAATGGCTTTAAATCACTTGAAACTTTGCAAAAATGATCGCGTATGCCTTCTTTCATGAAAAATATCGTTTTGAGCCATTCAAACTCATTTTTGTAAGTTTTCAGAATTTCACCCTTGTCTAAGTCCCAATCCATGATTTGGTTTGTGGGGAAGTCTGATGTGAAATATGGTAACTTGTCAAAATGGCTTGAAATCACTTGAAACTTTGTAAAAATGATCGCGTATGCCTTCTTTCATGAAAAAAATCGTTTTCAGCCAGTCAAACTCGTTTGTGTAAGTTTTCAGAATTTCACCCTTGTCTAAGTCCCAATCCATGATTTTGTTTGTGTGGAAGTCTTGTGTGAAGTATAGTAACTTGTCAAAATGGCTTTAAATCACTTCAAACTTTGCAAAAATGATCGCGTATGCCTTCTTTCATGTAAAAAATCGTTTTGAGCCAGTCAAACTCATTTTTGGAAGTTTTTATAATTTCACCCTTGTCTAAATCCCAATCAATGATTCGGTTTGTGGGGAAGTCTGGTGTGAAATATGGTAACTTGTCAAAATGGCTTTAAATCACTTGAAACTTTTCAAAAATGATTGCGTATGCCTTCTTTCACGAAAAAAATCGTTTTGAGCCAGTCAAACTCATTTTTGTTAGTTTTCAGAATTTCACCCTTGTCTAAGTTCCAATCCATGATTTGGTTTGTGGGGAAGTCTTGTGTGAAATATGGTAATTTTCAAAATGGCTTTAAATCACTTGAAACTTTTCAAAAGTGATCGCGTATGCCTTCTTTCATGAAAAAAATCGTTTTGGGCCGGTCAAACTCATTGTTGTAAGTTTTCAGAATTTCACCCTTGTCTAAGTCCCAATCCATGATTTGGTGTGTGGGAAAGTCTGGTGTGTGGGAAAGTCTGGTGTGAAATATGGTAACTTGTCAAAATGGCTTTAAATCACTTGAAACTTTTCAAAAATGATCACGTATGCCTTCTTTCATGAAAAATATCGTTTTGAGCAATTCAAACTCATTTTTGTAAGTTTTTCAGAATTTCACCCTTGTCTAAGTCCCAATCCATGATTTTGTTTGTGTGGAAGTCTTGTGTGAAGTATGGTAACTTGTCAAAATGGCTTTAAATCACTTGAAACTTTGCAAAAATGATCGCGTATGCCTTCTTTCATGAAAAATATCGTTTTGAGCCATTCAAACTCATTTTTGTAAGTTTTCAGAATTTCACCCTTGTCTAAGTCCCAATCCATGATTTGGTTTGTGGGGAAGTCTGATGTGAAATATGGTAACTTGTCAAAATGGCTTGAAATCACTTGAAACTTTGTAAAAATGATCGCGTATGCCTTTTTTCATGAAAAAAATCGTTTTAAGCCAGTCAAACTCATTTTTGTAAGTTTTCAGAATTTCGCCCTTGTCTAAGTCCCAATCCATGATTTGGTTTGTGGGGAAGTCTGGTGTAAAATATGGTAACTTGTCAAAATGGCTTTAAATCACTTGAAACTGTGCAAAAATGATCGCGTATGCCTTTTTTCATGAATAATATCGTTTTGAGCCATTCAAACTCATTTTTGTAAGTTTTCAGAATTTCACTTTTGTCTAAGTCCCAATCCATGATTTGGTTTGTGCGGAAGTCTGGTGTGAAATATGGTAACTTGTCAAAATGGCTTGAAATCACTTGAAACTTTTCAAAAAAGATCGCGTATGCCTTTTTTCATGAAAAATATCGTTTTGAGCCATTCAAACTCATTTTTGTAAGTTTTCAGAATTTCACCCTTGTCTAAGTCCCAATCCATGATTTGGTTTGTGGGGAAGTCTGGTGTGAAATGTGGTAACTTTTCAAAATGGCTTTAAATCACCTGAAACTTTGCAAAAATGATCGCGTATGCCTTCTTTCATGAAAAATATCGTTTTGAGCCATTCAAACTCATTTTTGTAAGTTTTCAGAATTTCACCCTTGTCTAAGTCCCAATCCATGATTTGGTTTGTGGGGAAGTCTGGTGTGAAATATGGTAACTTGTCAAAATGGCTTGAAAGCACTTGAAACTTTGCAAAAATGATCGCGTATGCCTTTCTTCATGAAAAATATCGTTTTGAGGCATTCAAACTCATTTTTGTAAGTTTTCAGAATTTCACCCTTGTCTAAGTCCCAATCCATGATTTGGTTTGTGGGGAAGTCTGATGTGAAATATGGTAACTTGTCAAAATGGCTTGAAATCACTTGAAACTTTGTAAAAATGATCGCGTATGCGTTTTTTCATGAAAAAAATCGTTTTAGGCCAGTCAAACTCATTTTTGTAAGTTTTCAGAATTTCGCCCTTGTCTAAGTCCCAATCCATGATTAGGTTTGTGGGGAAGTCTGACGTGAAATATGGTAACTTGTCAAAATGGCTTTAAATCACTTGAAACTTTTCAAAAATGATCACGTATGCCTTCTTTCATGAAAAATATCGTTTTGAGCAATTCAAACTCATTTTTGTAAGTGTTCAGAATTTCACCCTTGTCTAAGTCCCAACCCATGATTTGGTTTGTGGGGAAGTCTGGTGTGAAATATGGTAACTTGTCAAAATGGCTTTAAATCACTTGAAACTTTGCAAAAATGATCGCGTATGCCTTCTTTCATGTAAAAAATCGTTTTGAGCCAGTCAAACTCTTTTTTGTAAGTTTTCAGAATTTCACCCTTGTCTAAGTTCCAATCCATGATTTTGTTTGTGGGAAAGTCTGGTGTGAAATATGGTAACTTGTCAAAATGGCTTTAAATCACTTGAAACTTTGCAAAAATGATCGTGTATGCCTTCTTTCATGAAAAAAATCGTTTTTAGCTAGTCAAACTCATTTTTGGAAGTTTTCAGAATTTCACCCTTGTCTAAGTCCAAATCCATCATTTTGTTTGTGTGGAAGTCTTGTGTGAAGTATGGTAACTTGTCAAAATGGCTTTAAATCACTTGAAACTTTGCAAAAATGATCGCGTATGCCTTCTTTCATGAAAAATATCGTTTTGAGCCATTCAAACTCATTTTTGTAAGTTTTCAGAAATTCACCCTTGTCTAAGTCCCAATCCATGATTTGGTTTGTGGGGAAGTCTGATGTGAAATATGGTAACTTGTCAAAATGGCTTGAAATCACTTGAAACTTTGTAAAAATGATCGCGTATGCCTTTTTTCATGAAAAAAATCGTTTTAAGCCAGTCAAACTCATTTTTGTAAGTTTTCAGAATTTCGCCCTTGTCTAAGTCCCAATCCATGATTTGGTTTGTGGGGAAGTCTGGTGTAAAATATGGTAACTTGTCAAAATGGCTTTAAATCACTTGAAACTGTGCAAAAATGATCGCGTATGCCTTTTTTCATGAAAAATATTGTTTTGAGCCATTCAAACTCATTTTTGTAAGTTTTCAGAATTTCACTTTTGTCTAAGTCCCAATCCATGATTTGGTTTGTGGGGAAGTCTGGTGTGAAATATGGTAACTTGTCAAAATGGCTTGAAATCACTTGAAACTTTTCAAAAAAGATCGCGTATGCCTTTTTTCATGAAAAATATCGTTTTGAGCCATTCAAACTCATTTTTGTAAGTTTTCAGAATTTCACCCTTGTCTAAGTCCCAATCCATGATTTGGTTTGTGGGGAAGTCTGGTGTGAAATGTGGTAACTTTTCAAAATGGCTTTAAATCACCTGAAACTTTGCAAAAATGATCGCGTATGCCTTCTTTCATGAAAAATATCGTTTTGAGCCATTCAAACTCATTTTTGTAAGTTTTCAGAATTTCACCCTTGTCTAAGTCCCAATCCATGATTTGGTTTGTGGGGAAGTCTGGTGTGAAATATGGTAACTTGTCAAAATGGCTTGAAAGCACTTGAAACTTTGCAAAAATGATCGCGTATGCCTTTCTTCATGAAAAATATCGTTTTGAGGCATTCAAACTCATTTTTGTAAGTTTTCAGAATTTCACCCTTGTCTAAGTCCCAATCCATGATTTGGTTTGTGGGGAAGTCTGATGTGAAATATGGTAACTTGTCAAAATGGCTTGAAATCACTTGAAACTTTGTAAAAATGATCGCGTATGCGTTTTTTCATGAAAAAAATCGTTTTAAGCCAGTCAAACTCATTTTTGTAAGTTTTCAGAATTTCGCCCTTGTCTAAGTCCCAATCCATGATTTGGTTTGTGGGGAAGTCTGACGTGAAATATGGTAACTTGTCAAAATGGCTTGAAATCACTTGAAACTTTGTAAAAATGATCGCGTATGCCTTTTTTCATGAAAAAAATCGTTTTAAGCCAGTCAAACTCATTTTTGTAAGTTTTCAGAATTTCACCCTTGTCTAAGTCCCAATCCATGATTTGGTTTGTGGGGAAGTCTGATGTGAAATATGGTAACTTGTCAAAATGGCTTGAAATCACTTGAAACTTTGTAAAAATGATAGCGTATGCCTTTTTTCATGAAAAAAATCGTTTTAAGCCAGTCAAACTCATTTTTGTAAGTTTTCAGAATTTCGCCCTTGTCTAAGTCCCAATCCATGATTTGGTTTGTGGGGAAGTCTGGTGTAAAATATGGTAACTTGTCAAAATGGCTTTAAATCACTTGAAACTGTGCAAAAATGATCGCGTATGCCTTTTTTCATGAAAAATATCGTTTTGAGCCATTCAAACTCATTTTTGTAAGTTTTCAGGATTTCACTTTTGTCTAAGTCCCAATCCATGATTTGGTTTGTGGGGAAGTCTGGTGTGAAATATGGTAACTTGTCAAAATGGCTTGAAATCACTTGAAACTTTTCAAAAAAGATCGCGTATGCCTTTTTTCATGAAAAATATCGTTTTGAGCCATTCAAACTCATTTTTGTAAGTTTTCAGAATTTCACCCTTGTCTAAGTCCCAATCCATGATTTGGTTTGTGGGGGAAGTCTGATGTGAAATATTGTAACTTGTCAAAATGGCTTTAAATCACTTGAAACTTTGCAAAAATGATCGCGTATGCCTTCTTTCATGAAAAATATCGTTTTGAGCTATTCAAACTCATTTTTGTAAGTTTTCAGAATTTCACCCTTGTTTAAGTCCCAATCCATAATTTGGTTTGTGGGGAAGTCTGGTGTGAAATATGGTAACTTGTCAAAATGGCTTTAAATCACTTGAAACTTTGCAAAAATGATCGCGTATGCCTTCTTTCATGAAAAATATCGTTTTGAGCCATTCAAACTCATTTTTGTAACTTTTCAGAATTTCACCCTTGTCTAAGTCCCAATCCATGATTTGGTTTGTGGGGAAGTCTGGTGTGAAACATGGTAACTTGTCAAAATGGCTTTAAATCACTTGAATTTTTTCAAAAATGATCGCGTATGCCTTCTTTCATGAAAAAAATCGTTTTGAGCCATTCAAACTCATTTTTGTAAGTTTTCAGAATTTCACCCTTGTCTAAGTCCCAATCCATGATTTGGTTTGTGGGGAAGTCTGGTGTGAAATATGGTAACTTGTCAAAATGGCTTTAAATCACTTGAAACTTTGCAAAAATGATCGCGTATGCCTTTTTTCATGAAAAAAATCGTTTTAAGCCAGTCAAACCCATTTTTGTAAGTTTTCAGAATTTCGCCCTTGTCTAAAACCCAATCCATGATTTGGTTTGTGGGGAAGTCTGGTGTGAAATATGGTAACTTGTGAAAATGGCTTTAAATCACTTCAAACTTTGCAAAAATGATCGCGTATGCCTTCTTTCATGAAAAATATCGTTTTGACCCATTCAAACTCATTTTTGTAAGTTTTCAGAATTTCACCCTTGTCTAAGTCCCAATCCATGATCTGGTTTGTGGGGAAGTCTGGTGTGAAATATGGTAACTTTTCAAATTGGCTTTAAATCACTTGAAACTTTGCAAAAATGATCGCGTATGCCTTCTTTCATGAAAAATATCGTTTTGAGCTATTCAAACTCATTTTTGTAAGTTTTCAGAATTTCACCCTTGTTTAATTCCCAATCCATGATTTGCTTTGTGGGGAAGTCTGGTGTGAAACATGGTAACTTGTCAAAATGGCTTGAAATCACTTGAAACTTTGCAAAAATGATCGCGTATGCCTTCTTTCACGAAAAAAATCGTTTTGAGCCAGTCAAACTCATTTTTGTAAGTTTTTCAGAATTTCACCCTTGTCTAAGTTCCAATCCATGATTTGGTTTGTGGGGAAGTCTTGTGTGAAATATGGTAATTTTCAAAATGGCTTTAAATCACTTGAAACTTTTCAAAAGTGATCGCGTATGCCTTCTTTCATGAAAAAAATCGTTTTGGGCCGGTCAAACTCATTGTTGTAAGTTTTCAGAATTTCACCCTTGTCTAAGTCCCAATCCATGATTTGGTGTGTGGGAAAGTCTGGTGTGTGGGAAAGTCTGGTGTGAAATATGGTAACTTGTCAAAATGGCTTTAAATCACTTGAAACTTTGCGAAAATGATCGTGTAGGCCTTCTTTCATGAAAAAAATCGTTTTGAGCCAGTCAAACTCATTTTTGGAAGTTTTCAGAATTTCACCCTTGTCTAAGTCCCAATCCATGAGTTGGTTTCTGTGGAAGTCTTGTGTGAAGTATGGTAACTTGTCAAAATGGCTTTAAATCACTTGAAACTTTGCAAAAATGATCGCATATGCCTTCTTTCACGAAAAAAATCGTTTTGAGCCGTCCAAACTCATTTTTGTAAGTTTTCAGAATTTCACCCTAGTCTAAGTCCCAATCCATGATTTGGTTTGTGGGGAAGTCGGGTGTGAAATTAGGTAACTTGTCAAAATGGCTTTAAATCACTTGAAACTTTTCAAAAATGATCGCGTATGCCTTCTTTCATGAAAAAATCGTTTTAAGCCAGTCAAACTCATTTTTTTAAGTTTTCAGAATTTCACCCTTGTCTAAGTCCCAATCCATGATTTGGTTTGTGGGGAAGTCTGGTGCGAAATATGGTAACTTGTCAAAATGGCTTTAAATCACATGAAACTTTGCAAAAATGATCGTGTATGCCTTTTTTCATGAAAAAAATCGTTTTGAGCCAGTCAAATTCATTTTTGGAAGTTTCCAGAATTTCACCCTTGTCTAAGTCCCAATCCATGATTTGGTTTGTGGGGAAGTCTGGTGTGAAATATGGTAACTTGTCAAAATTGCTTTAAATCACTTGAAACTTTGCAAAAATGATCGTGTATGCCTTCTTTCATGAAAAAAATCGTTTTGAGCAATTCAAACTCATTTTTGGAAGTTTTCAGAATTTCACCCTTGTCTAAGTCCCAACCCATGATTTGGTTTGTGGGGAAGTCTGGTGTGAAATATGGTAACTTGTCAAAATGGCTTTAAATCACTTGAAACTTTGCAAAAATGATCGCGTATGCCTTCTTTCATGTAAAAAATCGTTTTGAGCCAGTCAAACTCTTTTTTGTAAGTTTTCAGAATTTCACCCTTGTCTAAGTTCCAATCCATGATTTTGTTTGTGGGAAAGTCTGGTGTGAAATATGGTAACTTGTCAAAATGGCTTTAAATCACTTGAAACTTTGCAAAAATGATCGTGTATGCCTTCTTTCATGAAAAAAATCGTTTTTAGCTAGTCAAACTCATTTTTGGAAGTTTTCAGAATTTCACCCTTGTCTAAGTCCAAATCCATGATTTTGTTTGTGTGGAAGTCTTGTGTGAAGTATGGTAACTTGTCAAAATGGCTTTAAATCACTTGAAACTTTGCAAAAATGATCGCGTATGCCTTCTTTCATGAAAAATATCGTTTTGAGCCATTCAAACTCATTTTTGTAAGTTTTCAGAATTTCACTTTTGTCTAAGTCCCAATCCATGATTTGGTTTGTGGGGAAGTCTGATGTGAAATATGGTAACTTGTCAAAATGGCTTGAAATCACTTGAAACTTTTCAAAAAAGATCGCGTATGCCTTTTTTCATGAAAAATATCGTTTTGAGCCAGTCAAACTCATTTTTGTAAGTTTTCAGAATTTCACCCTTGTCTAAGTCCCAATCCATGATTTGGTTTGTGGGGAAGTCTGGTGTGAAATGTGGTAACTTTTCAAAATGGCTTTAAATCACCTGAAACTTTGCAAAAATGATCGCGTATGCCTTCTTTCATGAAAAATATCGTTTTGAGCCATTCAAACTCATTTTTGTAAGTTTTCAGAATTTCACCCTTGTCTAAGTCCCAATCCATGATTTGGTTTGTGGGGAAGTCTGGTGTGAAATATGGTAACTTGTCAAAATGGCTTGAAAGCACTTGAAACTTTGCAAAAATGATCGCGTATGCCTTTCTTCATGAAAAATATCGTTTTGAGGCATTCAAACTCATTTTTGTAAGTTTTCAGAATTTCACCCTTGTCTAAGTCCCAATCCATGATTTGGTTTGTGGGGAAGTCTGATGTGAAATATGGTAACTTGTCAAAATGGCTTGAAATCACTTGAAACTTTGTAAAAATGATCGCGTATGCGTTTTTTCATGAAAAAAATCGTTTTAAGCCAGTCAAACTCATTTTTGTAAGTTTTCAGAATTTCGCCCTTGTCTAAGTCCCAATCCATGATTTGGTTTGTGGGGAAGTCTGACGTGAAATATGGTAACTTGTCAAAATGGCTTGAAATCACTTGAAACTTTGTAAAAATGATCGCGTATGCCTTTTTTCATGAAAAAAATCGTTTTAAGCCAGTCAAACTCATTTTTGTAAGTTTTCAGAATTTCGCCCTTGTCTAAGTCCCAATCCATGATTTGGTTTGTGGGGAAGTCTGGTGTAAAATATGGTAACTTGTCAAAATGGCTTTAAATCACTTGAAACTGTGCAAAAATGATCGCGTATGCCTTTTTTCATGAAAAATATCGTTTTGAGCCATTCAAACTCATTTTTGTAAATTTTCAGGATTTCACTTTTGTCTAAGTCCCAATCCATGATTTGGTTTGTGGGGAAGTCTGGTGTGAAATATGGTAACTTGTCAAAATGGCTTGAAATCACTTGAAACTTTTCAAAAAAGATCGCGTATGCCTTTTTTCATGAAAAATATCGTTTTGAGCCATTCAAACTCATTTTTGTAAGTTTTCAGAATTTCACCCTTGTCTAAGTCCCAATCCATGATTTGGTTTGTGGGGAAGTCTGGTGTGAAATGTGGTAACTTTTCAAAATGGCTTTAAATCACCTGAAACTTTGCAAAAATGATCGCGTATGCCTTCTTTCATGAAAAATATCGTTTTGAGCCATTCAAACTCATTTTTGTAAGTTTTCAGAATTTCACCCTTGTCTAAGTCCCAATCCATGATTTGGTTTGTGGGGAAGTCTGGTGTGAAATATGGTAACTTGTCAAAATGGCTTGAAAGCACTTGAAACTTTGCAAAAATGATCGCGTATGCCTTTCTTCATGAAAAATATCGTTTTGAGGCATTCAAACTCATTTTTGTAAGTTTTCAGAATTTCACCCTTGTCTAAGTCCCAATCCATGATTTGGTTTGTGGGGAAGTCTGATGTGAAATATGGTAACTTGTCAAAATGGCTTGAAATCACTTGAAACTTTGTAAAAATGATCGCGTATGCGTTTTTTCATGAAAAAAATCGTTTTAAGCCAGTCAAACTCATTTTTGTAAGTTTTCAGAATTTCGCCCTTGTCTAAGTCCCAATCCATGATTTGGTTTGTGGGGAAGTCTGACGTGAAATATGGTAACTTGTCAAAATGGCTTGAAATCACTTGAAACTTTGTAAAAATGATCGCGTATGCCTTTTTTCATGAAAAAAATCGTTTTAAGCCAGTCAAACTCATTTTTGTAAGTTTTCAGAATTTCGCCCTTGTCTAAGTCCCAATCCATGATTTGGTTTGTGGGGAAGTCTGGTGTAAAATATGGTAACTTGTCAAAATGGCTTTAAATCACTTGAAACTGTGCAAAAATGATCGCGTATGCCTTTTTTCATGAAAAATATCGTTTTGAGCCATTCAAACTCATTTTTGTAAATTTTCAGGATTTCACTTTTGTCTAAGTCCCAATCCATGATTTGGTTTGTGGGGAAGTCTGGTGTGAAATATGGTAACTTGTCAAAATGGCTTGAAATCACTTGAAACTTTTCAAAAAAGATCGCGTATGCCTTTTTTCATGAAAAATATCGTTTTGAGATATTCAAACTCATTTTTGTAAGTTTTCAGAATTTCACCCTTGTCTAAGTCCCAATCCATGATTTGGTTTGTGTGGAAGTCTGGTGTGAAATATGGTAACTTGTCAGAATTGCTTTAAATCACTTGAAACTTTGCAAAAATGATCGCGTATGCCTTCTTTCATGTAAAAAATCGTTTTGAGCCAGTCAAACTCAATTTTGGAAGTTTTTATAATTTCACCCTTGTCTAAATCCCAATCAATGATTCGGTTTGTGGGGAAGTCTGGTGTGAAATATGGTAACTTGTCAAAATGGCTTTAAATCACTTGAAACTTTTCAAAAATGATTGCGTATGCCTTCTTTCACGAAAAAAATCGTTTTGAGCCAGTCAAACTCATTTTTGTTAGTTTTCAGAATTTCACCCTTGTCTAAGTTCCAATCCATGATTTATTTTGTGGGGAAGTCTTGTGTGAAATATGGTAATTTTCAAAATGGCTTTAAATCACTTGAAACTTTTCAAAAGTGATCGCGTATGCCTTCTTTCATGAAAAAAATCGTTTTGGGCCGGTCAAACTCATTGTTGTAAGTTTTCAGAATTTCACCCTTGTCTAAGTCCCAATCCATGATTTGGTGTGTGGGAAAGTCTGGTGTGTGGGAAAGTCTGGTGTGAAATATGGTAACTTGTCAAAATGGCTTTAAATCACTTGAAACTTTGCGAAAATGATCGTGTAGGCCTTCTTTCATGAAAAAAATCGTTTTGAGCCAGTCAAACTCATTTTTGGAAGTTTTCAGAATTTCACCCTTGTCTAAGTCCCAATCCATGAGTTGGTTTGTGTGGAAGTCTTGTGTGAAGTATGGTAACTTGTCAAAATGGCTTTAAATCACTTGAAACTTTGCAAAAATGATCGCATATGCCTTCTTTCACGAAAAAAATCGTTTTGAGCCGTCCAAACTCATTTTTGTAAGTTTTCAGAATTTCACCCTAGTCTAAGTCCCAATCCATGATTTGGTTTGTGGGGAAGTCGGGTGTGAAATTAGGTAACTTGTCAAAATGGCTTTAAATCACTTGAAACTTTTCAAAAATGATCGCGTATGCCTTCTTTCATGAAAAAATCGTTTTAAGCCAGTCAAACTCATTTTTTTAAGTTTTCAGAATTTCACCCTTGTCTAAGTCCCAATCCATGATTTGGTTTGTGGGGAAGTCTGGTGCGAAATATGGTAACTTGTCAAAATGGCTTTAAATCACTTGAAACTTTGCGAAAATGATTGTGTAGGCCTTCTTTCATGAAAAAAATCGTTTTGAGCCAGTCAAACTCATTTTTGGAAGTTTTCAGAATTTCACGCTTGTCTAAGTCCCAATCCATGATTTGGTTCGTGGGGAAGTCTGGTGTGAAATATGGTAACTTGTCAAAATGGCTTGAAATCACTTGAAACTTTGCAAAAATGATCGTGTATGCCTTCTTTCATGAAAAAAATCGTTTTGAGCCATTCAAACTCATTTTTGTTAATTTTCAGAATTTCACCCTTGTCTAAGTGCCAATCCATGATTTGGTTTGTGGGGAAGTCTGGTGTGAAATATGTTAACTTGTCAAAATTGCTTTAAATCACTTGAAACTTTGCAAAAATGATCGCGTATGCCTTTTTTCATGAAAAAAATCGTTTTGAGCCAGTCAAACTCATTTTTGGTAGTTTTCAGAATTTCACCCTTGTCTAAGTCCATACCCATGATTTGGTTTGTGGGTAAGTCTGGTGTGAAATATGGTAACTTTTCAAAATGGCTTTAAATCACTTGAAACTTTGCAAAAATGATCGCGTATGCCTTCTTTCATGAAAAATATCCTTTTGAGCAATTCAAACTCATTTTTGTAAGTTTTCAGAATTTCACCCTTGTCTAAGTCCCAATCCATGATTTGGTTTGTGTGGAAGTCTGGTGTGAAATATGGTAACTTGTCAGAATTGCTTTAAATCACTTGAAACTTTGCAAAAATGATCGCGTATGCCTTCTTTCATGTAAAAAATCGTTTTGAGCCAGTCAAACTCATTTTTGGAAGTTTTTATAATTTCACCCTTGTCTAAATCCCAATCAATGATTCGGTTTGTGGGGAAGTCTGGTGTGAAATATGGTAACTTGTCAAAATGGCTTTAAATCACTTGAAACTTTTCAAAAATGATTGCGTATGCCTTCTTTCACGAAAAAAATCGTTTTGAGCCAGTCAAACTCATTTTTGTTAGTTTTCAGAATTTCACCCTTGTCTAAGTGCCAATCCATGATTTGGTTTGTGGGGAAGTCTGGTGCGAAATATGGTAACTTGTCAAAATGGCTTTAAATCACTTGAAACTTTGCGAAAATGATTGTGTAGGCCTTCTTTCATGAAAAAAATCGTTTTGAGCCAGTCAAACTCATTTTTGGAAGTTTTCAGAATTTCACGCTTGTCTAAGTCCCAATCCATGATTTGGTTCGTGGGGAAGTCTGGTGTGAAATATGGTAACTTGTCAAAATGGCTTGAAATCACTTGAAACTTTGCAAAAATGATCGTGTATGCCTTCTTTCATGAATAAAATCGTTTTGAGCCATTCAAACTCATTTTTGTTAATTTTCAGAATTTCACCCTTGTCTAAGTGCCAATCCATGATTTGGTTTGTGGGGAAGTCTGGTGTGAAATATGTTAACTTGTCAAAATTGCTTTAAATCACTTGAAACTTTGCAAAAATGATCGCGTATGCCTTTTTTCATGAAAAAAATCGTTTTGAGCCAGTCAAACTCATTTTTGGTAGTTTTCAGAATTTCACCCTTGTCTAAGTCCATACCCATGATTTGGTTTGTGGGGAAGTCTGGTGTGAAATATGGTAACTTTTCAAAATGGCTTTAAATCACTTGAAACTTTGCAAAAATGATCGCGTATGCCTTCTTTCATGAAAAATATCCTTTTGAGCAATTCAAACTCATTTTTGTAAGTTTTCAGAATTTCACCCTTGTCTAATTCCCAATCCATGATTTGGTTTGTGTGGAAGTCTGGTGTGAAATATGGTAACTTGTCAGAATTGCTTTAAATCACTTGAAACTTTGCAAAAATGATCGCGTATGCCTTCTTTCATGTAAAAAATCGTTTTGAGCCAGTCAAACTCATTTTTGGAAGTTTTTATAATTTCACCCTTGTCTAAATCCCAATCAATGATTCGGTTTGTGGGGAAGTCTGGTGTGAAATATGGTAACTTGTCAAAATGGCTTTAAATCACTTGAAACTTTTCAAAAATGATTGCGTATGCCTTCTTTCACGAAAAAAATCGTTTTGAGCCAGTCAAACTCATTTTTGTTAGTTTTCAGAATTTCACCCTTGTCTAAGTTCCAATCCATGATTTGGTTTGTGGGGAAGTCTTGTGTGAAATATGGTAATTTTCAAAATGGCTTTAAATCACTTGAAACTTTTCAAAAGTGATCGCGTATGCCTTCTTTCATGAAAAAAATCGTTTTGGGCCGGTCAAACTCATTGTTGTAAGTTTTCAGAATTTCACCCTTGTCTAAGTCCCAATCCATGATTTGGTGTGTGGGAAAGTCTGGTGTGTGGGAAAGTCTGGTGTGAAATATGGTAACTTGTCAAAATGGCTTTAAATTACTTGAAACTTTGCGAAAATGATGGTGTAGGCCTTCTTTCATGAAAAAAATCGTTTTGAGCCAGTCAAACTCATTTTTGGAAGTTTTCAGAATTTCACCCTTGTCTAAGTCCCAATCCATGAGTTGGTTTGTGTGGAAGTCTTGTGTGAAGTATGGTAACTTGTCAAAATGGCTTTAAATCACTTGAAACTTTGCAAAAATGATCGCATATGCCTTCTTTCACGAAAAAAATCGTTTTGAGCCGTCCAAACTCATTTTTGTAAGTTTTCAGAATTTCACCCTAGTCTAAGTCCCAATCCATGATTTGGTTTGTGGGGAAGTCGGGTGTGAAATTAGGTAACTTGTCAAAATGGCTTTAAATCACTTGAAACTTTTCAAAAATGATCGCGTATGCCTTCTTTCATGAAAAAATCGTTTTAAGCCAGTCAAACTCATTTTTTTAAGTTTTCAGAATTTCACCCTTGTCTAAGTCCCAATCCATGATTTGGTTTGTGGGGAAGTCTGGTGCGAAATATGGTAACTTGTCAAAATGGCTTTAAATCACATGAAACTTTGCAAAAATGATCGTGTATGCCTTTTTTCATGAAAAAAATCGTTTTGAGCCAGTCAAATTCATTTTTGGAAGTTTCCAGAATTTCACCCTTGTCTAAGTCCCAATCCATGATTTGGTTTGTGGGGAAGTCTGGTGTGAAATATGGTAACTTGTCAAAATTGCTTTAAATCACTTGAAACTTTGCAAAAATGATCGTGTATGCCTTCTTTCCTGAAAAAAATCGTTTTGAGCAATTCAAACTCATTTTTGGAAGTTTTCAGAATTTCACCCTTGTCTAAGTCCCAACCCATGATTTGGTTTGTGGGGAAGTCTGGTGTGAAATATGGTAACTTGTCAAAATGGCTTTAAATCACTTGAAACTTTGCAAAAATGATCGCGTATGCCTTCTTTCATGTAAAAAATCGTTTTGAGCCAGTCAAACTCTTTTTTGTAAGTTTTCAGAATTTCACCCTTGTCTAAGTTCCAATCCATGATTTTGTTTGTGGGAAAGTCTGGTGTGAAATATGGTAACTTGTCAAAATGGCTTTAAATCACTTGAAACTTTGCAAAAATGATCGTGTATGCCTTCTTTCATGAAAAAAATCGTTTTTAGCTAGTCAAACTCATTTTTGGAAGTTTTCAGAATTTCACCCTTGTCTAAGTCCAAATCCATGATTTTGTTTGTGGGGAAGTCTGGTGTGAAATATGGTAACTTGTCAAAATGGCTTTAAATCACTTGAAACTTTGCAAAAATGATCGTGTATGCCTTCTTTCATGAAAAAAATCGTTTTGAGCCAGTCAAACTCATTTTTGGAAGTTTTCATAATTTCACCCTAGTCTAAGTCCCAACCCATGATTTGGTTTGTGGGGAAGTCTGGTGTGAAATATGGTAACTTGTCAAAATGGCTTTAAATCACTTGAAACTTTTCAAAAATGATCACGTATGCCTTCTTTATGAAAAATATCGTTTTGAGCAATTCAAACTCATTTTTGTAAGTGTTCAGAATTTCACCGTTGTCTAAGTCCCAATCCATGATTTGGTTTGTGGGGAAGTCTGGTGTGAAATATGGTAACTTGTCAAAATGGCTTTAAATCACTTGAAACTTTGCAAAAATGATCGCATATACCTTCTTTCATGTAAATAATCGTTTTGAGCCAGTCAAACTCATTTTTGGAAGTTTTTATAATTTCACCCTTGTCTAAGTCCCAATCAATGATTTGGTTTGTGGGGAAGTCTGGTGTGAAATATGGTAACTTGTCAAAATGGCTTTAAATCACTTGAAACTTTTCAAAAATGATCACGTATGCCTTCTTTCATGAAAAATATCGTTTTGAGCAATTCAAACTCATTTTTGTAAGTTTTTCAGAATTTCACCCTTGTCTAAGTCCCAATCCATGATTTTGTTTGTGTGGAAGTCTTGTGTGAAGTATGGTAACTTGTCAAAATGGCTTTAAATCACTTGAAACTTTGCAAAAATGATCGCGTATGCCTTCTTTCATGAAAAATATCGTTTTGAGCCATTCAAACTCATTTTTGTAAGTTTTCAGAATTTCACCCTTGTCTAAGTCCCAATCCATGATTTGGTTTGTGGGGAAGTCTGATGTGAAATATGGTAACTTGTCAAAATGGCTTGAAATCACTTGAAACTTTGTAAAAATGATCACGTATGCCTTTTTTCATGAAAAAAATCGTTTTAAGCCAGTCAAACTCATTTTTGTAAGTTTTCAGAATTTCGCCCTTGTCTAAGTCCCAATCCATGATTTGGTTTGTGGGGAAGTCTGGTGTAAAATATGGTAACTTGTCAAAATGGCTTTAAATCACTTGAAACTGTGCAAAAATGATCGCGTATGCCTTTTTTCATGAAAAATATCGTTTTGAGCCATTCAAACTCATTTTTGTAAGTTTTCAGAATTTCACTTTTGTCTAAGTCCCAATCCATGATTTGGTTTGTGGGGAAGTCTGGTGTGAAATATGGTAACTTGTCAAAATCGCTTGAAATCACTTGAAACTTTTCAAAAAAGATCGCGTATGCCTTTTTTCATGAAAAATATCGTTTTGAGCCATTCAAACTCATTTTTGTAAGTTTTCAGAATTTCACCCTTGTCTAAGTCCCAATCCATGATTTGGTTTGTGGGGAAGTCTGGTGTGAAATGTGGTAACTTTTCAAAATGGCTTTAAATCACCTGAAACTTTGCAAAAATGATCGCGTATGCCTTCTTTCATGAAAAATATCGTTTTGAGCCATTCAAACTCATTTTTGTAAGTTTTCAGAATTTCACCCTTGTCTAAGTCCCAATCCATGATTTGGTTTGTGGGGAAGTCTGGTGTGAAATATGGTAACTTGTCAAAATGGCTTGAAAGCACTTGAAACTTTGCAAAAATGATCGCGTATGCCTTTCTTCATGAAAAAAATCGTTTTGAGGCATTCAAACTCATTTTTGTAAGTTTTCAGAATTTCACCCTTGTCTAAGTCCCAATCCATGATTTGGTTTGTGGGGAAGTCTGATGTGAAATATGGTAACTTGTCAAAATGGCTTGAAATCACTTGAAACTTTGTAAAAATGATCGCGTATGCGTTTTTTCATGAAAAAAATCGTTTTAAGCCAGTCAAACTCATTTTTGTAAGTTTTCAGAATTTCGCCCTTGTCTAAGTCCCAATCCATGATTTGGTTTGTGGGGAAGTCTGACGTGAAATATGGTAACTTGTCAAAATGGCTTTAAATCACTTGAAACTTTTCAAAAATGATCACGTATGCCTTCTTTCATGAAAAATATCGTTTTGAGCAATTCAAACTCATTTTTGTAAGTGTTCAGAATTTCACCGTTGTCTAAGTCCCAATCCATGATTTGGTTTGTGGGGAAGTCTGGTGTGAAATATGGTAACTTGTCAAAATGGCTTTAAATCACTTGAAACTTTGCAAAAATGATCGCATATACCTTCTTTCATGTAAATAATCGTTTTGAGCCAGTCAAACTCATTTTTGGAAGTTTTTATAATTTCACCCTTGTCTAAGTCCCAATCAATGATTTGGTTTGTGGGGAAGTCTGGTGTGAAATATGGTAACTTGTCAAAATGGCTTTAAATCACTTGAAACTTTTCAAAAATGATCACGTATGCCTTCTTTCATGAAAAATATCGTTTTGAGCAATTCAAACTCATTTTTGTAAGTTTTTCAGAATTTCACCCTTGTCTAAGTCCCAATCCATGATTTTGTTTGTGTGGAAGTCTTGTGTGAAGTATGGTAACTTGTCAAAATGGCTTTAAATCACTTGAAACTTTGCAAAAATGATCGCGTATGCCTTCTTTCATGAAAAATATCGTTTTGAGCCATTCAAACTCATTTTTGTAAGTTTTCAGAATTTCACCCTTGTCTAAGTCCCAATCCATGATTTGGTTTGTGGGGAAGTCTGATGTGAAATATGGTAACTTGTCAAAATGGCTTGAAATCACTTGAAACTTTGTAAAAATGATCGCGTATGCCTTTTTTCATGAAAAAAATCGTTTTAAGCCAGTCAAACTCATTTTTGTAAGTTTTCAGAATTTCGCCCTTGTCTAAGTCCCAATCCATGATTTGGTTTGTGGGGAAGTCTGGTGTAAAATATGGTAACTTGTCAAAATGGCTTTAAATCACTTGAAACTGTGCAAAAATGATCGCGTATGCCTTTTTTCATGAAAAAAATCGTTTTGAGCCAGTCAAATTCATTTTTGGAAGTTTCCAGAATTTCACCCTTGTCTAAGTCCCAATCCATGATTTGGTTTGTGGGGAAGTCTGGTGTGAAATATGGTAACTTGTCAAAATTGCTTTAAATCACTTGAAACTTTCCAAAAATGATCGTGTATGCCTTCTTTCATGAAAAAAATCGTTTTGAGCAATTCAAACTCATTTTTGGAAGTTTTCAGAATTTCACCCTTGTCTAAGTCCCAACCCATGATTTGGTTTGTGGGGAAGTCTGGTGTGAAATATGGTAACTTGTCAAAATGGCTTTAAATCACTTGAAACTTTGCAAAAATGATCGCGTATGCCTTCTTTCATGTAAAAAATCGTTTTGAGCCAGTCAAACTCTTTTTTGGAAGTTTTTATAATTTCACCCTTGTCTAAGTCCCAATCAATGATTTGGTTTGTGGGGAAGTCTGGTGTGAAATATGGTAACTTGTCAAAATGGCTTTAAATCACTTGAAACTTTTCAAAAATGATCGCGTATGCCTTCTTTCACGAAAAAAATCGTTTTGAGCCAGTCAAACTCATTTTTGTAAGTTTTCAGAATTTCACCCTTGTCTAAGTTCCAATCCATGATTTGGTTTGTGGGGAAGTCTTGTGTGAAATATGGTAATTTTCAAAATGGCCTTAAATCACTTGAAATTTTTGAAAAATGATCGCGTATGCCTTCTTTCATGAAAAAAATCGTTTTGGGCCAGTCAAACTCATTGTTGTAAGTTTTCAGATTTTCACCCTTGTCTAAGTCCAAATCCATGATTTTGTTTGTGGGAAAGTCTGGTGTGAAATATGGTAACTTGTCAAAATGGCTTTAAATCACTTGAAACTTTGCAAAAATGATCGTGTATGCCTTCTTTCATGAAAAAAATCGTTTTTAGCCAGTCAAACTCATTTTTGGAAGTTTTCAGAATTTCACCCTTGTCTAAGTCCCAATCCATGATTTTGTTTGTGGGGAAGTCTGGTGTGAAATATGGTAACTTGTCAAAATGGCTTTAAATCACTTGAAACTTTGCAAAAATGATCGTGTATGCCTTCTTTCATGAAAAATATCGTTTTGAGCCAGTGAAACTCATTTTTGGAAGTTTTCAGAATTTCACCCTTGTCTAAGTCCCAACCCATGATTTGGTTTGTGGGGAAGTCTGGTGTGAAATATGGTAACTTGTCAAAATGGCTTTAAATCACTTGAAACTTTGTAAAAATGATCGCGTATGCCTTCTTTCATGAAAAAAATCGTTTTGAGCCAGTCAAACTCATTTTTGTAAGTTTTCAAAATTTCACCCTAGTCTAAGTCCCAATCCATGATTTGGTTTGTGGGGAAGTCGGGTGTGAAATATGGTAACTTGTCAAAATGGCTTTATATCACTTGAAACTTTGCAAAAATGATTGTGTATGCCTTCTTTCATGTAAAAAATCGTTTTGAGCCAGTCAAACTCATTTTTGGAAGTTTTCAGAATTTCACCCTTGTCTAAGTCCCAACCCATGATTTGGTTTGTGGGGAAGTCTGGTGTGAAATATGGTAACTTGTCAAAATGGCTTTAAATCACTTGAAACTTTTCAAAAATGATCACGTATGCCTTCTTTCATGAAAAATATCGTTTTGAGCAATTCAAACTCATTTTTGTAAGTGTTCAGAATTTCACCGTTGTCTAAGTCCCAATCCATGATTTGGTTTGTGGGGAAGTCTGGTGTGAAATATGGTAACTTGTCAAAATTGCTTTAAATCACTTGAAACTTTGCAAAAATGATCGCGTATGCCTTCTTTCATGTAAATAATCGTTTTGAGCCAGTCAAACTCATTTTTGGAAGTTTTTATAATTTCACCCTTGTCTAAGTTCCAATCCATGGTTTGGTTTGTGGGGAAGTCTTGTGTGAAATATGGTAATTTTCAAAATGGCTTTAAATCACTTGAAACTTTTCAAAAATGATCGCGTATGCCTTTTTTCATGAAAAAAATCGTTTTGGGCCAGTCAAACTCATTGTTGTAAGTTTTCAGAGTTTCACCCTTGTCTAAGTCCCAATCCATGATTTGGTTTGTGGGGAAGTCTGGTGTGAAATATGGTAACTTGTCAAAATGGCTTTAAATCACTTGAAACTTTGTAAAAATGATCGCGTATGCCTTCTTTCATGAAAAAAATCGTTTTGAGCCAGTCAAACTCGTTTGTGTAAGTTTTCAGAATTTCACCCTTGTCTAAGTCCCAATCAATGATTTGGTTTGTGTGGAAGTCTTGTGTGAAGTATGGTAACTTGTCAAAATGGCTTTAAATCACTTGAAACTTTTCAAAAATGATCGCGTATGCCTTCTTTCACAAAAAAAATCGTTTTGAGCCAGTCAAACTCATTTTTGTAAGTTTTTCAGAATTTCACCCTTGTCTAAGTTCCAATCCATGGTTTGGTTTGTGGGGAAGTCGGGTGTGAAATATGGTAATTTTCAAAATGGCTTTAAATCACTTGAAACTTTTCAAAAATGATCGCGTATGCCTTTTTTCATGAAAAAAATCGTTTTGGGCCAGTCAAACTCATTGTTGTAAGTTTTCAGAATTTCTCCCTTGTCTAAGTCCCAATCCATGATTTGGTTTGTGGGGAAGTCTGGTGTGTAATATGGTAACTTGTCAAAATGGCTTTAAATCACTTGAAACTTTGCAAAAATGATCGCATATACCTTCTTTCATGTAAATAATCGTTTTGAGCCAGTCAAACTCATTTTTGGAAGTTTTTATAATTTCACCCTTGTCTAAGTCCCAATCAATGATTTGGTTTGTGGGGAAGTCTGGTGTGAAATATGGTAACTTGTCAAAATGGCTTTAAATCACTTGAAACTTTTCAAAAATGATCACGTATGCCTTCTTTCATGAAAAATATCGTTTTGAGCAATTCAAACTCATTTTTGTAAGTTTTTCAGAATTTCACCCTTGTCTAAGTCCCAATCCATGATTTTGTTTGTGTGGAAGTCTTGTGTGAAGTATGGTAACTTGTCAAAATGGCTTTAAATCACTTGAAACTTTGCAAAAATGATCGCGTATGCCTTCTTTCATGAAAAATATCGTTTTGAGCCATTCAAACTCATTTTTGTAAGTTTTCAGAATTTCACCCTTGTCTAAGTCCCAATCCATGATTTGGTTTGTGGGGAAGTCTGATGTGAAATATGGTAACTTGTCAAAATGGCTTGAAATCACTTGAAACTTTGTAAAAATGATCGCGTATGCCTTTTTTCATGAAAAAAATCGTTTTAAGCCAGTCAAACTCATTTTTGTAAGTTTTCAGAATTTCGCCCTTGTCTAAGTCCCAATCCATGATTTGGTTTGTGGGGAAGTCTGGTGTAAAATATGGTAACTTGTCAAAATGGCTTTAAATCACTTGAAACTGTGCAAAAATGATCGCGTATGCCTTTTTTCATGAAAAAAATCGTTTTGAGCCAGTCAAATTCATTTTTGGAAGTTTCCAGAATTTCACCCTTGTCTAAGTCCCAATCCATGATTTGGTTTGTGGGGAAGTCTGGTGTGAAATATGGTAACTTGTCAAAATTGCTTTAAATCACTTGAAACTTTCCAAAAATGATCGTGTATGCCTTCTTTCATGAAAAAAATCGTTTTGAGCAATTCAAACTCATTTTTGGAAGTTTTCAGAATTTCACCCTTGTCTAAGTCCCAACCCATGATTTGGTTTGTGGGGAAGTCTGGTGTGAAATATGGTAACTTGTCAAAATGGCTTTAAATCACTTGAAACTTTGCAAAAATGATCGCGTATGCCTTCTTTCATGTAAAAAATCGTTTTGAGCCAGTCAAACTCTTTTTTGGAAGTTTTTATAATTTCACCCTTGTCTAAGTCCCAATCAATGATTTGGTTTGTGGGGAAGTCTGGTGTGAAATATGGTAACTTGTCAAAATGGCTTTAAATCACTTGAAACTTTTCAAAAATGATCGCGTATGCCTTCTTTCACGAAAAAAATCGTTTTGAGCCAGTCAAACTCATTTTTGTAAGTTTTCAGAATTTCACCCTTGTCTAAGTTCCAATCCATGATTTGGTTTGTGGGGAAGTCTTGTGTGAAATATGGTAATTTTCAAAATGGCCTTAAATCACTTGAAATTTTTGAAAAATGATCGCGTATGCCTTCTTTCATGAAAAAAATCGTTTTGGGCCAGTCAAACTCATTGTTGTAAGTTTTCAGAATTTCACCCTTGTCTAAGTCCCAATCCATGATTTTGTTTGTGGGAAAGTCTGGTGTGAAATATGGTAACTTGTCAAAATGGCTTTAAATCACTTGAAACTTTGCAAAAATGATCGTGTATGCCTTCTTTCATGAAAAAAATCGTTTTTAGCCAGTCAAACTCATTTTTGGAAGTTTTCAGAATTTCACCCTTGTCTAAGTCTTAATCCATGATTTTGTTTGTGGGGAAGTCTGGTGTGAAATATGGTAACTTGTCAAAATGGCTTTAAATCACTTGAAACTTTGCAAAAATGATCGTGTATGCCTTCTTTCATGAAAAAAATCGTTTTGAGCCAGTCAAACTCATTTTTGGAAGTTTTTATAATTTCACCCTTGTCTAAGTCCCAATCAATGATTTGGTTTGTGGGGAAGTCTGGTGTGAAATATGGTAATTTGTCAAAATGGCTTTAAATCACTTGAAACTTTGCAAAAATGATCGCGTATGCCTTCTTTCACGAAAAAAATCGTTTTGGGCCAGTCAAACTCATTGTTGTAAGTTTTTCAGAATTTCACCCTTGTCTAAGTTCCAATCCATGATTTTGTTTGTGGGAAAGTTTGGTGTGAAATATGGTAACTTGTCAAAATGGCTTTAAATCACTTGAAACTTTGCAAAAATGATCGTGTATGCCTTCTTTCATGAAAAAAATCGTTTTTAGCCAGTCAAACTCATTTTTGGAAGTTTTCAGAATTTCACCCTTGTCTAAGTCCCAATCCATGATTTTGTTTGTGGGAAGTCTGGTGTGAAATATGGTAACTTGTCAAAATGGCTTTAAATCACTTGAAACTTTGCAAAAATGATCGTGTATGCCTTCTTTCATGAAAAAAATCGTTTTGAGCCAGTCAAACTCATTTTTGTAAGTGTTCAGAATTTCACCGTTGTCTAAGTCCCAATCCATGATTTGGTTTGTGGGGAAGTCTGGTGTGAAATATGGTAACTTGTCAAAATGGCTTTAAATCACTTGAAACTTTGCAAAAATGATCGCGTATGCCTTCTTTCATGTAAATAATCGTTTTGAGCCAGTCAAACTCATTTTTGGAAGTTTTTATAATTTCACCCTTGTCTAAGTCCCAATCAATGATTTGGTTTGTGGGGAAGTCTGGTGTGAAATATGGTAACTTGTCAAAATGGCTTTAAATCACTTGAAACTTTTCAAAATTGATCGCGTATGCCTTCTTTCACGAAAAAAATCGTTTTGAGCCAGTCAAACTCATTTTTGTAAGTTTTTCAGAATTTCACCCTTGTCTAAGTTCCAATCCATGGTTTGGTTTGTGGGGAAGTCTTGTGTGAAATATGGTAATTTTCAAAATGGCTTTAAATCACTTGAAACTTTTCAAAAATGATCGCGTATGCCTTTTTTCATGAAAAAAATCGTTTTGGGCCAGTCAAACTCATTGTTGTAAGTTTTCAGAGTTTCATCCTTGTCTAAGTCCCAATCCATGATTTAGTTTGTGGGGAAGTCTGGTGTGAAATATGGTAACTTGTCAAAATGGCTTTAAATCACTTGAAACTTTGTAAAAATGATCGCGTATCCTTCTTTCATGAAAAAAATCGTTTTGAGCCAGTCAAACTCGTTTGTGTAAGTTTTCAGAATTTCACCCTTGTCTAAGTCCCAATCCATGATTTTGTTTGTGTGGAAGTCTTGTGTGAAGTATGGTAACTTGTCAAAATGGCTTTAAATCACTTGAAACTTTGCAAAAATGATCGCGTATGCCTTCTTTCACGAAAAAAATCGTTTTGAGCCAGTCAAACTCATTTTTGTAAGTTTTCAAAATTTCACCCTAGTCTAAGTCCCAATCCATGATTTGGTTTGTGGGGAAGTCGGGTGTGAAATATGGTAACTTGTCAAAATGGCTTTAAATCACTTGAAACTTTGCAAAAATGATTGCGTATGCCTTCTTTCATGTAAAAAATCGTTTTGAGCCAGTCAAACTCATTTTTGGAAGTTTTCAGAATTTCACCCTTGTCTAAGTCCCAACCCATGATTTGGTTTGTGGGGAAGTCTGGTGTGAAATATGGTAACTTGTCAAAATGGCTTTAAATCACTTGAAACTTTTCAAAAATGATCACGTATGCCTTCTTTCATGAAAAATATCGTTTTGAGCAATTCAAACTCATTTTTGTAAGTGTTCAGAATTTCACCGTTGTCTAAGTCCCAATCCATGATTTGGTTTGTGGGGAAGTCTGGTGTGAAATATGGTAACTTGTCAAAATTGCTTTAAATCACTTGAAACTTTGCAAAAATGATCGCGTATGCCTTCTTTCATGTAAATAATCGTTTTGAGCCAGTCAAACTCATTTTTGGAAGTTTTTATAATTTCACCCTTGTCTAAGTCCCAATCAATGATTTGGTTTGTGGGGAAGTCTGGTGTGAAATATGGTAACTTGTCAAAATGGCTTTAAATCACTTGAAACTTTTCAAGAATGATCGCGTATGCCTTCTTTCACGAAAAAAATCGTTTTGAGCCAGTCAAACTCATTTTTGTAAGTTTTTCAGAATTTCACCCTTGTCTAAGTTCCAATCCATGGTTTGGTTTGTGGGGAAGTCTTGTGTGAAATATGGTAATTTTCAAAATGGCTTTAAATCACTTGAAACTTTTCAAAAATGATCGCGTATGCCTTTTTTCATGAAAAAAATCGTTTTGGGCCAGTCAAACTCATTGTTGTAAGTTTTCAGAGTTTCACCCTTGTCTAAGTCCCAATCCATGATTTGGTTTGTGGGGAAGTCTGGTGTGAAATATGGTAACTTGTCAAAATGGCTTTAAATCACTTGAAACTTTGTAAAAATGATCGCGTATGCCTTCTTTCATGAAAAAAATCGTTTTGAGCCAGTCAAACTCGTTTGTGTAAGTTTTCAGAATTTCACCGTTGTCTAAGTCCCAATCAATGATTTGGTTTGTGTGGAAGTCTTGTGTGAAGTATGGTAACTTGTCAAAATGGCTTTAAATCACTTGAAACTTTTCAAAAATGATCGCGTATGCCTTCTTTCACGAAAAAAATCGTTTTGAGCCAGTCAAACTCATTTTTGTAAGTTTTTCAGAATTTCACCGTTGTCTAAGTTCCAATCCATGGTTTGGTTTGTGGGGAAGTCTTGTGTGAAATATGGTAATTTTCAAAATGGCTTTAAATCACTTGAAACTTTTCAAAAATGATCGCGTATGCCTTTTTTCATGAAAAAAATCGTTTTGGGCCAGTCAAACTCATTGTTGTAAGTTTTCAGAGTTTCACCCTTGTCTAAGTCCCAATCCATGATTTGGTTTGTGGGGAAGTCTGGTGTGAAATATCGTAACTTGTCAAAATGGCTTTAAATCACTTGAAACTTTGTAAAAATGATCGCGTATGCCTTCTTTCATGAAAAAAATCGTTTTGAGCCAGTCAAACTCGTTTGTGTAAGTTTTCAGAATTTCACCCTTGTCTAAGTCCCAATCCATGATTTTGTTTGTGTGGAAGTCTTGTGTGAAGTATGGTAACTTGTCAAAATGGCTTTAAATCACTTGAAACTTTGCAAAAATGATCGCGTATGCCTTCTTTCACGAAAAAAATCGTTTTGAGCCAGTCAAACTCATTTTTGTAAGTTTTCAAAATTTCACCCTAGTCTAAGTCCCAATCCATGATTTGGTTTGTGGGGAAGTCGGGTGTGAAATATGGTAACTTGTCAAAATGGCTTTAAATCACTTGAAACTTTGCAAAAATGATTGCGTATGCCTTCTTTCATGTAAAAAATCGTTTTGAGCCAGTCAAACTCATTTTTGGAAGTTTTTATAATTTCACCCTTGTCTAAGTCCCAATCAATGATTTGGTTTGTGGGGAAGTCTTGTGTGAAATATGGTAACTTGTCAAAATGGCTTTAAATCACTTGAAACTTTTCAAAAATGATCGCGTATGCCTTCTTTCACGAAAAAAATCGTTTTGAGCCAGTCAAACTCATTTTTGTAAGTTTTTCAGAATTTCACCCTTGTCTAAGTTCCAATCCATGGTTTGGTTTGTGGGGAAGTCTTGTGTTAAATATGGTAATTTTCAAAATGGCTTTAAATCACTTGAAACTTTTCAAAAATGATCGCGTATGCCTTTTTTCATGAAAAAAATCGTTTTGGGCCAGTCAAACTCATTGTTGTAAGTTTTCAGAATTTCTCCCTTGTCTAAGTCCCAATCCATGATTTGGTTTGTGGGGAAGTCTGGTGTGTAATATGGTAACTTGTCAAAATGGCTTTAAATCACTTGAAACTTTGCAAAAATGATCGCGTATGCCTTCTTTCATGAAAAAAATCGTTTTGGGCCAGTCAAACTCATTGTTGTAAGTTTTCAGAATTTCACCCTTGTCTAAGTCCCAATCCATGATTTTGTTTGTGGGAAAGTCTGGTGTGAAATATGGTAACTTGTCAAAATGGCTTTAAATCACTTGAAACTTTGCAAAAATGATCGTGTATGCCTTCTTTCATGAAAAAAATCGTTTTTAGCCAGTCAAACTCATTTTTGGAAGTTTTCAGAATTTCACCCTTGTCTAAGTCCCAATCCATGATTTTGTTTGTGGGGAAGTCTGGTGTGAAATATGGTAACTTGTCAAAATGGCTTTAAATCACTTGAAACTTTGCAAAAATGATCGTGTATGCCTTCTTTCATGAAAAAAATCGTTTTGAGCCAGTCAAACTCATTTTTGGAAGTTTTCAGAATTTCACCCTTGTCTAAGTCCCAACCCATGATTTGGTTTGTGGGGAAGTCTGGTGTGAAATATGGTAACTTGTCAAAATGGCTTTAAATCACTTGAAACTTTTCAAAAATGATCACGTATGCCTTCTTTCATGAAAAATATCGTTTTGAGCAATTCAAACTCATTTTTGTAAGTGTTCAGAATTTCACCGTTGTCTAAGTCCCAATCAATGATTTGGTTTTTGGGGAAGTCTGGTGTGAAATATGGTAACTTGTCAAAATGGCTTTAAATCACTTGAAACTTTTCAAAAATGATCGCGTATGCCTTCTTTCACGAAAAAAATCGTTTTGAGCCAGTCAAACTCATTTTTGTAAGTTTTTCAGAATTTCACCCTTGTCTAAGTTCCAATCCATGGTTTGGTTTGTGGGGAAGTCTTGTGTGAAATATGGTAATTTTCAAAATGGCTTTAAATCACTTGAAACTTTTCAAAAATGATCGCGTATGCCTTTTTTCATGAAAAAAATCGTTTTGGGCCAGTCAAACTCATTGTTGTAAGTTTTCAGAATTTCACCCTTGTCTAAGTCCCAATCCATGATTTGGTTTGTGGGGAAGTCTGGTGTGAAATATGGTAACTTTTCAAAATGGCTTTAAATCACTTGAAACTTTGTAAAAATGATCGCGTATGCCTTCTTTCATGAAAAAAATCGTTTTGAGCCAGTCAAACTCGTTTGTGTAAGTTTTCAGAATTTCACCCTTGTCTAAGTCCCAATCCATGATTTTGTTTGTGTGGAAGTCTTGTGTGAAGTATGGTAACTTGTCAAAATGGCTTTAAATCACTTGAAACTTTGCAAAAATGATCGCGTATGCCTTCTTTCACGAAAAAAATCGTTTTGAGCCAGTCAAACTCATTTTTGTAAGTTTTCAAAATTTCACCCTAGTCTAAGTCCCAATCCATGATTTGGTTTGTGGGGAAGTCGGGTGTGAAATATGGTAACTTGTCAAAATGGCTTTAAATCACTTGAAACTTTGCAAAAATGATTGCGTATGCCTTCTTTCATGTAAAAAATCGTTTTGAGCCAGTCAAACTCATTTTTGGAAGTTTTTATAATTTCACCCTTGTCTAAGTCCCAATCAATGATTTGGTTTGTGGGGAAGTCTGGTGTGAAATATGGTAACTTGTCAAAATGGCTTTAAATCACTTGAAACTTTTCAAAAATGATCGCGTATGCCTTCTTTCACGAAAAAAATCGTTTTGAGCCAGTCAAACTCATTTTTGTAAGTTTTTCAGAATTTCACCCTTGTCTAAGTTCCAATCCATGGTTTGGTTTGTGGGGAAGTCTTGTGTGAAATATGGTAATTTTCAAAATGGCTTTAAATCACTTGAAACTTTTCAAAAATGATCGCGTATGCCTTTTTTCATGAAAAAAATCGTTTTGGGCCAGTCAAACTCATTGTTGTAAGTTTTCAGAATTTCTCCCTTGTCTAAGTCCCAATCCATGATTTGGTTTGTGGGGAAGTCTGGTGTGTAATATGGTAACTTGTCAAAATGGCTTTAAATCGTTTGAAACTTTGTAAAAATGATCGCGTTTGCTTTCTTTCATGAAAAAAATCGTTTTGAGCCAGTCAAACTCGTTTGTGTAAGTTTTCAGAATTTCACCCTTGTCTAAGTCCCAATCCATGATTTGGTTTGTGTGAAAGTCTTGTGTGAAGTATGGTAACTTGTCAAAATGGCTTTAAATCACTTGAAACTTTGCAAAAATGATCGCGTATGCCTTCTTTCACGAAAAAAATCGTTTTGAGCCGTCCAAACTCATTTTTGTAAGTTTTCAAAATTTCACCCTAGTCTAAGTCCCAATCTTTGATTTGGTTTGTGGGGAAGTCGGGTGTGAAATATGGTAACTTGTCAAAATGGCTTGAAATCACTTTAAACTTTTCAGAAATGATCGCGTATGCCTTCTTTCATGAAAAAAATCGTTTTCAGCCAGTCAAACTCATTTTTGTAAGTTTTCAGCTCGTATTCGGCTCTCTACTGTCCCTGAAGCCGTGGTTTTGTTACCTACTGTAGACTTTTGGGTGAAGTGTCACTACTGTTGATTGGGATTACCCCTAACTGAGTTCTTCATAATTCTGCTAAGCTATAAGTATAATTATAATTACACATACGATTTAATTCTCGAACTAACGTTGTCAGTGTCAGTTGTGCAATTGTTTTCACTACCTGAAACAGTAGAAGGAAAACTCGACGTTTTGAGCGTAGACCTTCGTAGTGACAGGAAATATCTTCGCAACAAAGGGCTTTCGCTCGAAACGTCCATTTTGTGCTTCTTTCGTTTAGGTATTTTGAGATCCTACTCTGTTATGTCACTGCTTACAGTTTTATGTCTCCTTTTTAGAGTGGAACACGACAACACTGGTTTTTGTCTAGGAATGTATCTGAATAAGGTTAGAGAATTTCTATTGTAATTTACAATGTTTTCAATGGATGTTCTTATAGTTTCATCATTCTCTTATAAGGTGACAGTGACGGAGTTAGTGAAAGGGACAGTCACATATTTTCCTTGTGATCAATGGTTGGACAAAGACGAAGGAGATGGTCAGATAAGAAGACAACTGATGGCGACAAAGAAATCTACTGATAAACGCGAAGGTATATTGAGGCTTCTTTTAAGGAAATCTAAACTAAACTAACTTTATTTATACTGGATAGCTCTATCAGTTCTAAACTGTTCTTCCCAGAGGTCCAATAAGGATCATCTCTTATTGATCTAGTAATACCAAAGCAGGAAACCTAAATAGACTAACTATTCTATACTTGGTAGCTCTTACAATCATTTCAAATCTTCTTTCTCTAACTTCAGGGTTCAAGTACAAGGTGTGTACGTATACAGGAGATGTGAGAGGCGCAGGCACTGATGCTAACGTGACCATCACGATATTTGGCGAGAATGGTGATACAGGGGAACATTGTTTAGATAACTCTAGAAACAACTTCGAGAAAGGAAGGTCAGTGTCATGATCTAGCGATCAATAACTGCCGCACAACACCGTACTTTCTACATTGTTGTAGATTCTCGTTTTACTATGACGTGAAGGCTATTACTAGTGTGTTTACACTATGCCGTAGTCGTTTGCCGTAGCGTCACAATAGCGTACCACTAGGCTCAGCATGAAAGATAGTGCGCTACCGACGGTAAATTTAAGGAGGCTTTGTAGTGTAATCACACTTCCATAGGCATAAGTCGGACACTGGTGATAAAATTGATTATCTCACATGTGAAATTATGTAATATTAATCATAATTTAACATGTGAAAATTAACCCTTTTCAAACAATTATCAATCATGGCTTTTATGCCGTTTACGTCAATTCAACTGTTTTTATGTTTTCTCTCTTTAGAATGGATACGTTTCGTTTGGAGGGAATTGATCTTGGTGAGTTAATCAAACTACGCATTGGTCATGATAACCGCAGAGTAGGACCAGGCTGGTTCTTGGATAAAGCCAAGGTCTTAGCGTCAGTCTAAAATTTGGTCGTCCAAATATTAAATTTCGATTGTATCTTGACACTCGTGCCGGGAAAACACTTGCATAGTACAAAGACTTTCTTAATCGGCATTACATTGTCTAATCAGCGAAGCGGAAAAACAACTGTGTCAATTTTACGATAACCATATTAGCAATTACCTTAAAATTAAAAAAAGTCAACGAATCAACTATTATGGTAAACTGTAATAGTCATACACGGATACACAGCCTGTACTCGGCCTTTGCACAGCATGATTCCATATCTAAACCTCGCTATGAATAATAGCGGTGGAGTCTATGCGCGAGTGTTGTCTATGTAGTCCCACTTATAGCCGTCGCGCTGCAATAGACAGTTTAACATGTAAATTACTAAATAAATATATGATACAACAATTACTAGTTAGATTATTTTTAATGTTTACCAGGTAACAGTAGAAGACGAAGCTCGTGGTAAGACATTTGAATTTCCTTGTCATCGTTGGTTAGCAAGAGATGAGGATGACAGGCAAATAACAAGATAATTGGTTTGTGTCAATGGTTCACAGCAAGCTGACATGTATATTACCCTGGTTAGTAATACTCCTTTATTTAAAATAACTTTAGATTTAAAAACACGTTCTCTGACTAAATATTTTATTTAACGAGAGCTTTTGAGTCCCTAACTATAGTCTTTGACGGGTTAAAGCTGCACAAACTGTGTACAACGATGGGTTATAATGCAAAACTATATGTAACGTGTGCGTTTAAACTCTGGTACGCTGTCTTCATTTCCTTGGATAGCTTTAAACAGTTCTATATGGAAGTCCAATAATGGTTAAATCCCAATAAGAAAGAGAGAAAGCAATTTTCAACCGTGATTCTATGTCTAACCTTCTCTTATACTTGCTTAGGATATGACTACAGGGAAGGTTATGATGCGGAGAGTTATCTTTCGAGAGTTACGTCCGATCCACGCCCAAACCACGTTCACATTTCTCAATGACACATAATCACGATCATTGCGATGAAGAGAGTCCTGCCAGCCGTTTTGAGAAAACATTTTTTCATCGCCAGAATGGTGAACGCGGCTCAGAGTTATAAAAGAATGATAACTCTTCAACATCTTCACAAATATTGGCTAGAGTGGGAGTTACGTCCGATATAACTCTCTCATGTTAGTTCAAAAAATTGTCGAGAGAGTTAAAAAAATTGAGTGCGATCATTAGGAAAACTGGTTTAAATCATAACTCTCAGTAACTCTCCTTTTAGTTTGTCCCATGCTTGGCGTACAGTACTTCAGTTGTAGCAGCTTGAACTATCGGTTCTTTCACTACTGTACCTGAAACGATAAAATCAGAATTCTGCGTTTCCAGCGAAGGTCCTTTCTCGCTAGGAAGTTAGTAGTCACTGCTCTTTCTCTCTACTAACTTCTCGATAAGGAGTCTTCGCTCAAAACGTCGAATTCTGTTTATGTCGTTTTAGGTAGTGGAAGATCCTATGTTTTTGTGTGCACTAGCGACACTGGCAACCTTAGTTCGAGCAGCTGCTTCATCCTTTCTTTCAAGTTTTAATATTGATATATTTGATGTGTTTCAGGCGTACCATATGAAGTTCACGTGACCGCAGGTGACGTAAGGAACGCTCTGACGTAAGGAATAGTTCTTCACGGGGGGAAGACGGGGAGAAGAACAGCGGGAAACTGGTACTGAGAAATGAAAACAATGATAATTTTAAACGAGACAGAACTGATATTTTTCAAGTGGAAACAGCTGGCTGCTTGAGTCCTGTGCATCATATTACTATTGGCCATGATAACACTGGCTTAGGTGCTGGATGGTTTTGTGAAAAGGTAAAGTTTCCTCCAGTAGATTAGTAACACTGGATCAATAAGAGAAGATCTTTACTGGACCTCTAGAAAGAACAGTTTAGAACTGATAGAGCTGTCCCCAGTATAAATAAAATTAGTTTAGTTCAGGTTTCCTCCTGTAGTAACAACACTGGATCAATAAGAAATGATCCTTACTGGACCTCTAGGAAGAACAATTTAGAAATGTGAGTGCTATCCAGTATAAATAAAGTTAGTTTAGTTTAGGTTTCCTGCTATAGTAACACTGGATCAATAAGAGATGATCCTTACTGGACCTCTAGGAGGAACAGTATGGAACTGATAGAGTATTTATTACCATTGGTAATGTAGAGCAATCTTCATTCTAGATCGTGGTGGATTGTCCCAGTACAGGATGTCAACAAGTGTTTTTATGTCAGCAATGGATTGCAGATGACGAGGCGGATGGCAGGCTCGAACGAGATTTATATGAATCTGAAGACATGAGACAAAAGCGTAGACCAAGTAATGCTATCTTTCATTCATTTCAAGGAAATGTTCTTCCTAGTGTATGGTGATAGCTAAACTTCATTTATGGTAGGTAGTTTTATCTGTTCTGAACTGTTTTTAATTTTGATTGATCAGAGATTGTTTATAATGTCTGGGTGTGGACAAGTGATGAAAGAGGTGCTGGAACCGACGGAATTTTTTTTCCAAATTTTTTTTTCAAAATTTTTTGTCAAAATTTTTTGTCAAAATTCATATAATCACGAGAAAAATCCCGCGTGGGGTGCTCGCAACACGCGTGTGTCTCGCATGCGAAACCCTCGAAACAAATGCCGAAAAAATTTTGAGAAAAATTTTGACAAAAAAATTTGGAAAAAAAATTTGGAAAAAAATTCTAAGAAAAAATTTTGAGGAAAATTACGGCAAAAAAATTTGGAACAAAAATTTGAAAAAAAATTCTGAGAAAAAATTTTGTTCATGAATATTTGAGGAACATTTAAGGAACAATATTCATGAAGTCTCATGAAATTGTTCAGGAATATTTGAGGAAATATTCATTACCGGATACGTCACAACGAATTACGAATAATTTCATCAAAATTTTTTCTCAGAATTTTTTTTCAAATTTTTTTTCCAAATATTTTTTTCCAAATTTTTTTGTCAAAATTTTCCTCAAAATTTTTTCTCAGAACTTTTTTTCCAAATTTTTTTTTCAAAATTTTTTGTCAAAATTTTCCTCAAAATTTTTTCGAAATTTGTTTCGAGGGTTTCGCACGCGAGACACACGCGTGTGGCGAGCACCCCACGCGAGAGACACGCGTGTTGCAAGCACCCCACGCGGGATTTTTTTCGGGACTTTATCAATGGGAATTTTTTTGTCAAATTTTTTTGCTAATTTTTTTTTTCCAGACTTTTTGTCAAAATTTTCCTCAAATTTTTTTCGGAATTTGTTTCGAGGGTTTCGCACGCGAGACACACGCGTGTTGCGAGCACCCCAGGCGGGATTTTTCTCGTGATTATATCAATGAGAATTTTTTTGTCAAATTTTTTTTCCTAATTTTTTTTTCCAAATTTTTTTGTCAAAATTTTCCTCAAAATTTTTCTCAGAATTTTTTTCAAACTTTTTTTCCAAATTTTTTGTCAAAATTCATATAATCACGAGAAAAATCCCGCGTGGGGTGCTCGCAACACGCGTGTGTCTCGCATGCGAAACCCTCGAAACAAATGCCGAAAAAATTTTGAGAAAAATTTTGACAAAAAAATTTGGAAAAAAAATTTGGAAAAAAATTCTAAGAAAAAATTTTGAGGAAAATTTCGGCAAAAAAATTTGGAAAAAAAATTTGAAAAAAAATTCTAAGAAAAAATTTTGTTCATGAATATTTGAGGAACATTTAAGGAACAATATTCATGAAGTCTCATGAAATTGTTCAGGAATATTTGAGGAAACATTCATTACCGGATACGTCACAACGAATTACGAATATTTTCATCAAAATTTTTTCTCAGAATTTTTTTTCCAAATTTTTTTGTCAAAATTTTCCTCAAAATTTTTTCTCAGAGTTTTTTTTCCAAATTTTTTTTTCAAAATTTTTTGTCAAAATTTTCCTCAAAATTTTTTCTCAGAATTTTTTTTCCAAATTTTTTTTTCAAAATTTTTTGTCAAAATTTTCCTCAAAATTATTTCAAAATTTGTTTCGAGGGTTTCGCACGCGAGACACACGCGTGTGGCGAGCACCCCACGCGAGAGACACGCGTGTTGCGAGCACCCCACGCGGGATTTTTCTCGTGACTTTATGAATGAGAATTTTTTTGTCAAATTTTTTTCCTAATTTTTTTTTTCCAGACTTTTTGTCAAAATTTTCCTCAAATTTTTTTCGGCATTTGTTTCGAGGGTTTCGCACGCGAGACACACGTGTGTGGCGAGCACCCTACGCGAGAGACACGCGTGTTGCGAGCACCCCACGCGGGATTTTTCTCGTGATTATATCAATGAGAATTTTTTTGTGAAATTTTTTTTCCAAATTTTTTTTTCCAAATTTTTTTGTCAAAATTTTCCTCAAAATTTTTTCTTAGAATTTTTTTGCAAATTTTTTTTCCAAATTTTTTGTCAAAATTTTCTTCTAAATTTTTTCAGGATTTTTTTCGAGGGTTTCGCACGCGAGGAAAATTTCGGCAAAAAAATTTGGAAAAAAAATTTGAAAAGAAATTCTGAGAAAAAATTTTGTTCATGAATATTTGAGGAACATTTAAGGAACAATATTCATGAAGTCTCATGAAATTGTTCAGGAATATTTGAGGAAATATTCATCACCTGATACGTCACAACGAATTACGAATATTTTCATCAAAATTTTTTCTCAGAATTTTTTTTCAAATTTTTTTTCCAAATATTTTTTTCCAAATTTTTTTGTCAAAATTTTCCTCAAAATTTTTTCTCAGAATTTTTTTTCCAAATTTTTTTTTCAAAATTTTTTGTCAAAATTTTCCTCAAAATTTTTTCGAAATTTGTTTCGAGGGTTTCGCACGCAAGACACACGCGTTTTGCGAGCACCCCACGCGATACACACGCGTGTTGCGAGCACCCCACGCGGGATTTTTCTCGTGATTATATCAATGAGAATTTTTTGTCAAATTTTTTTTCCTAATTTTTTTTTCCAAATTTTTTTGTCAAAATTTTCCTCAAAATTTTTCTCAGAATTTTTTTTCAAATTTTTTTTCCAAATTTTTTGTCAAAATTCATATAATCACGAGAAAAATCCCGCGTGGGGTGCTCGCAACACGCGTGTGTCTCGCATGCGAAACCCTCGAAACAAATGCCGAAAAAATTTTGAGAAAAATTTTGACAAAAAAATTTGGAAAAAAAATTTGGAAAAAAATTCTAAAAAAAATTTTGAGGAAAATTTCGGCAAAAAAATTTGGAAAAAAATTTGAAAAAAAATTCTGAAAAAATTTTGTTCATGAATATTTGAGGAACATTTAAGGAACAATATTCATGAAGTCTCATGAAATTGTTCAGGAATATTTGAGGAAATATTCATTACCTGATACGTCACAACCAATTACGAACATTTTCATCAAAATTTTTTCTCAGAATTTTTTTCAAATTTTTTTTCCAAATATTTTTTTCCAAATTTTTTTGTCAAAATTTTCCTCAAAATTTTTTCTCAGAATTTTTTTTCCAAATTTTTTTTTCAAAATTTTTTGGTAAAATTTTCCTCAAAATTTTTTCGAAATTTGTTTCGAGGGTTTCGCACGCGAGACACACGCGTGTGGCGAGCGCCCTACGCGAAAGACACGCGTGTTGCGAGCACCCCACGCGGGATTTTTCTCGTGACTTTATGAATAAGAATTTTTTTGTCAAATTTTTTTCCTAATTTTTTTTTCCAGACTTTTTGTCAAAATTTTCCTCAAATTTTTTTCGGAATTTGTTTCGAGGGTTTCGCACGCGAGACACACGCGTGTTGCGAGCACCCCACGCGATACACACGCGTGTTGCGAGCACCCCACGCGGGATTTTTCTCGTGATTATATCAATGAGAATTTTTTTGTCAAATTTTTTCCCAATTTTTTTTTTCCAAACTTTTTTCTCAGAATCTTTTTTCAAAATTTTTTCGAGATTTGTTTCTAGGGTTTTGCACGCGAGACGCGCGTGTTGCGATCACCCCGTGCAAGACACACGCGTGTTGCGAGCACCCCACGCGGGATTTTTCTCGTGATTATATCAATGAGGATTTTTTTGTCAAATGTTTTTTCCAAATTTTTTTGTCAAAATTTTCCTCAAAATTTTTTCTCACAATTTTTTTCAAATTTTTTAGCTGACTCAGTGCATGGCTGACCAACGTTGAAACAGCGTTGTTATGGTATCCAAAGAATTTCGTGTACCATCTGAAATTAAGGTAAATGAATATGATCTATTTAGATCTAGTTTTGACATCTCGCATATCAGACCAGTTTGTTATATTAGATATAAATTTGCATGCAGATTAGAGGGAATTATTTACCTGTAATGTTTCAGTTTCTTTGAACCAAAATAAACAATGGGCATATCCCAGGCAAGGGAGAATTCTAGACATCCCCGTTCTCCAGCAGGAACAGTAGTCGAAGCAGCTACAGCAGCTGCTGGGGTCTCGCCCGGGTCGCTCCTGTGGCTTGCATCTATATACTAAGCAGAACTATGTCTCTTACTAGTTGAACAAACAAGAAGCGATGGAGCATTAGGATATTCCGATTATTATTCCAACTGCAATGATGTCTGTGATACATGAAACCATAAAATAGAATAAAACGTTTTTAGCGAAGGCCTTTCCTCAAGAAGCTTAGTACCTTTGCATTCTGTTTTATGGTTTCATATGAGATCTTGGTGTGGCTGGAGTATTTGGTACCTGGATTTGAAGATAACATGCCGTCCTTGTGCAAGTCTTGCCATATTCGTCGGCCAGGACTCTTAGCGTCAAACACAGTTTTCCATGTTACACGAACAAGTCGTTTCGTACCCCGAATAAACATATCCCTTTGCTTTTTAGTGGAGGGTTTGTCCCATTTAATGTATGATCATAGACACGTGACACAAGACTGACACAATTCAAGTACTCGATAGAGGACAAATAGCCATTACAACTGGCAGTGCACCCCCCTCTCCCCATCAGATCATCCTAAATCTATCCCTGCTTACTGTATGATCAATATTATTTGCAGGAGGAGAATGACACATGCGAGTTCCAGTTGCTGTTAGAGAAGGATTCTCAACAGGACGACTTTGTTCAAGGACGTATGTTGGGAAATCCTTACAAGTAAGTCGACCTTTAGATCCTTTTGTTGAGAGAAAATGTAGTCAATCTCGTTTTTTAATCATTGCGCTGTGGTCTACAGTACATATATCGAAGGGTATAGGTTCTTTCACTACTTTGAACGATAAAGTGAAAATCGATGTGTCATATCATTTCAAGTAGTGAAGCAATAAATTTAAAATGTTTATGTTAGGTCTACTGATGCCGGTATCGGTCCATTGATGAGAGATGTGAAAAACAAGATCTGCACGAATTGCGATTTGATTGCGTTGCTTCAAGACGATACTGGTATGGAGGCAAGTGAGACATTGGTTGAGAGAAGTTCCTCTGTATTTATAATGTTTTTAATCTCATTCTCTAATGTATCTTTCTTCCAGCTTCTTGTCAACTCGAAGATCATCAGCCTCGATTTACCTGTCAAGGAAGTATATAAGAAAATCTGGTGTCCACAAGGAGAGGTGAACGTGCATAGATCTATCAGTTCTGAACTGTTCTCGTAGATAATCTTTTACTGTTCCAGTGTATGCACAGAAAACCATCACTGTCTATACCAACCACTTTCCGGCAATGTATCACTTATCTTTGTGTTGTTTTTTCTTAGGGTGAACCTATGAAAGTGGTTTACAGAACGAGAGGTACACACTTCACGATATTGTATTCTTTTACAGCGCGTGGACAACATTAGTTAAGTGTTTCCCATACTTCTTGAAGTCATTTTGAAATTGTTTGGTTTCTGTGTTAAAGTGAAAGTCTGTTTCATTCACAACTAGAGAACGCACTTAGGAAAGATCCGGCCATTTTTGTTCTCATCTTAGAAGCCTTTCTTAAAATGCGTTTATCATTTTAGGCCAAACATTAAATATATTGTTGGACGTTTTAAACGAGGTACGTTTTCACGACAAACATTGTTTCCACTCTATCCTAAGACAAGTAATAGTTAAGGGATTCATGAAATCATATTTCACATCCTTGAGGCTAACGTGTATTTTCAACGTTATTTCTCTATTATAGATCTTGCATTTCGAACAGGCTACACCAAGTGGTATTGGCAGTATGGCAGAACAAATTTTGTCTATTATTGAAGCTTTGCTGCAAGGAGGTGGTGCAAATATGAAGCTGATGATCACTGCGGGACAGGAAGAGGAGGAATCGCAGTTAGAAATGTTGCTGGAGATTATTAAAACACCTTACGTTGTAAGTGACTGTTTAGACCGTGCAGAGGTAGTACATGTTCTTGAATGTGAGCTATCTTGAAGTGATCTGATGTTGTACAGAACTCACTGCTGAGTTAAGCATGGTTAGATCATGCAGAGGTAGTACATGTTCTTGAATGTGAGCTATCTTAAAGTGATCTGTTGTTGTACAGAACTCACTGCTGAGTTACGCATGGTTAGATGATGCAGAGGAAGTTCATGTTCTTGAATATGAGTTTTCTTAAAGTGACCTGATGTTGTACAGAACTCGCTGCTGAGTTAAGCATGGTTAGAACATGCAGAGGTAGTACATGTTCTTGAATGTGAGTTCTCTTAAAGTGATCTGTTGTTCTACAGAACTCACTGCTGAGGGTACATTAGCTTCATTGTTCCTATATAATAATTTTTACGATTTTGTTTTCTTTTCAAGCGATCAAACAACAATGTTCTACTTTCATTAATGCACATTCTGCAGTTCCTGACATTTGGAGATAAGAAAAGCAAGAATGCTCTGATTGATCACTTTGAACCTTACCTTAACTTTGAAAAGTAAGTTCAACTTGATGTGGATAAGATCGGAGATAGAGTGTTGAGATTAAGAATTGTTAGTGGTTAAGTATTGCGTGGGACTTGCTTGTGATAAATATGTGTGTTCAAGCACAATTCAGCTGTTACGAATGTACAGTAAGGATCTTTGATGACTTTATCCTTCAGGTTTGATAAAACTCACTTGGACGATGAGCTCGTATTCTTGGAATGCTTCTGTAACATTGCGGACGGTATTGAGGTAAGATACTTAACATCACAATACGTTATATCACTGTGTTCTATTCTTATCTTGATCTAAATATTTTCTATCAGAATGATGAGAACGGCAACCAATTAAAGAATATTATAATTGACAAAGGTTTAGTGCAGCAAGCTGTTCAGTATCTTGAGTTATATACACCATCCCAGTCCTTCAGGAATGTCAGATGGAGTAATCTTTCGTACAGTAATGGTAGACAAATTCTACAGGTAAGATCTATAGCCCAATACCGACTTAACGTGATGTCAAACTTCAGGTTCCTTTCTATCCTTCCTTGATTTGAATCGCGTAGGTTTTTGAGCATGTTGAACAACCCAACGACACATCATTTGTCAGTAATAAACTCGGCGATATTTGTGGTAACGTGGTGTATTTTCAGTTCTCTTTAGTACGTCAAACTTGAGTGATACAGACTTGTGGAAGGAATTCCTTGCTCGACGTTCGTTGCCCTTCATTCTAAAATTCTTGTCCGGAATGTGCAAGGGACATGAACGTTGTCAGGTAATCAGCGTATTTCTCACGACTTCGATTTATCTTTCTGAAGAGATTGATCAGTTCGTACAAACATTGACAGTGATATGATTTTTCTCTAAACATTTTTAACGCTACTATTGTCTCGTCAGCTTGCAGTTTCTGAAGCAGCAGTACCGAGAATTCATCGTCTAGAGCAAGTCTCATCAGAAAAAAAGGTTGGTTCTTTAGCTGAGATCTAATGGAAGCTTTGAAAGAACCTCCTGATGCTAAAGCAAAGGTAAACTTGAACTTTCATACATTGTGTTGCTGAATACCTCTATTATATTCTTCTAAAAAGACTGTGTGGGATAGTTGAACAGTGTTATGCAACGGACTTCTTACAACTTTCGAAACATGTTCAGTAATTGGTAAAACCCATATTAAAGTTCAGCATTTTAGAGCTGAAGTCACTTTTTATCTCGTGAAAGTTCAATATCGCTTGTTTCGTTGCTTTTTATGCTTTTCTGCAGCAGTTCAAAACATCACAGTGCAATGGATGGTGCTATCCACCTTTCGTGCAAACGTCCCTTGGTCAATATCTACTGTAATTGGAGATACTGTAGTTATTAGTAGGTATTGAAGTGTGTTTTGTTCCAGGTGACTGCTGTCCGTCGTGAAACTAGACAAGAAAAGAAGAAGCTGGCCATGGCTATGAGACTGAAACAACTCGGAGCTCTGGGAATGAGTGTATGAAATGAAAAAACTGTTTTAAAACATTCCAAGAAGATAGAGGTACATGAGTTTTGTCTTTACTTTTCCAGGCTACTGAAAGTGGGAAAATAACAACCAAACCATCCGCAGTCATTCAAGGATTTGAAGAAATATCCAATGAAACTGGTTTAACTTGTTGTATTTGCCGGGAAGGATACAAATATCATCCGAATAAGGTCAGTTTAGTTAGTGCTCACACGTTCTCTCGTGTTCTGCTCGATTCTTCCTTAAACGCAACATCTTCTTTAGGTTCTTGGCATTTACACGTACACAAAGCGTTGCATCTTGGATGGTTTTGAAGTGAAACAACGCAAAAGCCAGGTGGGTGATGTATTTCTAACATTGTCAATAATACGAGATCTGGAAGTGTTACTGGTATCACCAAGTTGCTAATGGAGTCCACATTCTTGATAAAACATTCTTCAATCAAGGGTTACAGCACTGTTAGCCACTTCAATATTGTACATTACGAATGCCACGTGGCTGCGATCAGGTGAGTTATTCACAGGAAGTAATCTACAACATCATTGTTCGTGCCTATGTAAGCTGCCTTAGTTTGTAATGCTAAATTGTGTGTATTTCAGAATTATTTCAGAAAAGCATGTTTTGAGTGATTTTGTATTTTCTCGACCCCAAATATTAGTCTTTTAACTGTCTGCCTCTTATCGTGTTCTGTATTTTTGCTAGGTTCCAGAGTCATCGTTGGCCAGTTGTTTAGCAAGGATGTTGAATAAATTAACTAGATTATAAAATGCAAAAGAATAGTAACTCCGAACAACATTTAGATTGTTTTAATGAATCGACGTTTCGGCCAACTGAAATACTCTGCCAACTGAAATACTCTTTTATTTCTCTTCAGACATAACGACTACATCCAAGAAGCGACCAGTCACATTGAGCCGACATTTCAGAATACTGTTCACGCTCTGCGTCTCCTGCTTGAGAGATTTGCCTTCGAGAAATCTTTGAATGAAGACTCCGGCGGTGGAGGACGACAGAGTAACTTTAATATCATTCCTTATATGGTACACATGGCCTTATATGCCATGAGCACGTGAGTCAGCACTATCAGGTTTTCTGTGGTTGTCTTCTGCTAGATATTTGAATTAAGAACTGACTGTAGTAATAATAGTGTTCATGATAATTATGTTATAATAATTGCAAAATTTCTAGTGCTCGAATGCGAAGTCTTGAAAAATCTGTGACAACTTTCGTCGAAGAAGCCCATTCTACTTGGATTCAATCTTCATTTGAAGCGAGTTAGGTTTTGCAGCTGAGGCACTCGTAATGACATGAAAAATATTTTTCTGTTTTATTGCAGGTCAACGGTCCTCTGTTTGTGAGCGTTTTGTCTTTGTTTACGAACTCTCTCGAGGAATGGAAGAAGACGCGAATTATCTTCCTCAGCAGATTGATTGTTCTTGCCCATGTTCGCGAAGTCTCTCCCAAAGGAGCTACCAAGTAAGATCTAAAGAATTGCAATCAACTATACTTTATTTGAATTACGTCTTATTGATCGAGTGTTGCTACAGGAGGAAACCTAAACTAAACTAACTTTATTTACACTGGATAGTTCTATCAGTTCTAAACTGTTCTTCCTAAAGGTCCAGTATGGATCATCTCTTAGCGATCCAGTGTTACTACAGATGGAAACCCAAACTAAACTAACTTTATTTATACTGAATAGCTCTATCAGTTCTAAGCTGTTCTTCCCAGAGATCCAGTAAGGATCATTTCTTATTGATCCAGTGTAACTACAGGAGGAAACCTAAACTAAACTAATTTATTCATACTGAATAGCTCTGTCAGTTCTAAACTGTTCCTCCCGGTGGTCCAGTAAGCGTCATCTGTTAGTGACCCAATGTTGTGTGTTTTGTAGACTCAGCGCTGGCGAAGTGAAGCCTTACAACAATCGTCCTATTCTGATTTTCTTTGCTCTCGTTAACAAACTCCAGCACATGTTGAAGGTAATATACCGCTCATTCATTTACTTGTTATCTCATTTGTTGAAGTGACTTTGATCTTTTTTGCCCTTCAATATTTCAAAAAATGAGAATGTTATCAAAAAATTAACAAGAGATGTTACGGTTATCTTAAAAGTTCTTATCAATAAGGCGGTAAAAAAATATATTGCCGTTTCCCTTTAAGCATTCTTTTCTCAGTTTCTTTGTCTCCTCATCAGTTGCATTTGTCTTCATATTTGCTGCAAGGTTAACTATTCCTTGAGTGACTAAAGTGGCAGTGATGACGTGACGATTCTTCATCCCAATCTTAGCATGGAGTAAAGAAACCAAGAACGATGATTTCAGCGAATTTCTCTGATCCGTTTTAATCATCTTCGGCAGACTGAAAAGCCTTTCAACGGACACATTTGAAAACGGCAAAGAGGCTAGAGTGCTGACAAAACGGATCAAATCTTGGTACTTTCATTCACCTGACGGAGTCTTTGCATCCCGTATATTCAACCAATACTCACTCCACTGAAGCTCGGGTTTGGCATTATCCTCAAATACATGTGATCTCCATTGCATGTCAAGCCTGCGGAGATCCACGTCATCCTTAAGATACTGTAGCTTTTGAAAAATAGCTCCTAGTGAACGAGGAATTAGCGCAGCGGCATTAGATGGCAGAAGGCGCCGGACTAAACATGAATTGGATCAGCTATGTCAAATCGAGCCTGGATTTGAAGGATACTCTCAACCAGAAAGCTCTTACAGTCGACGGAAAACTTATCCACATCTTCTTTCTTTTCTTCAGCCTCAATTTCATAGAGGGTTGCTGTAGCCGCAAGCCCAGGGTACGTCTTGCATAATGGCACATGATGTTGTACGTCATTCGGGTTGAAGGTCTGCAGTTTGGTGGACTTAACGACTTCGATTTTCATGAAATCGCTGGCAATGGATTTGATAAGGCTTTCCACTGTCGGCTTAAGCATATGGAGGAGGGGGCGTTCATCTGAAACAGCCGATTAAATTCATTTAGACGTTTAAGTTGGTAGCTAAGGAACTGTAAGTACATCTGAATAAATCGATTCTGCAATGATGCAAGAATTAGTGCTTCGTACTGTTCGAGCAGTCGGTTAATGCACTCCTGCAAAGAGAGCCAACGTGTCTGGGTGGGTGATAAAAACTTGTGGGGTTCAACATCATAGAAGGTTTGGAATTCTCTGTACACATCCTGGCGCTTCAAAGATCGATGGAAATGAGCATAAACATCTCTGCACAAATCCTCTACACTTTTCGGTAACTTTAACGCAGTATAAGACGACACGAACATTTCACAATTTGAACATGGGGGAGTTCCGAAATAAAATTATACTTCCCAAACATCACGTTTGTTGTATCAGAGGAGTAACCAACAATATTGGCCATTGGGATATTCAATTCATAAAAACTTTGCTTAATTTTGGCATAGAACCCAGCAGCAGTACCATTCTCTGTTTCCACAATATCCACCAACAAATATTGGACTTCAAATTTCTCAACATAAAAAAAAGTAGCAACAATAGCCAGTTGTTTTTTAACGCTTTTGTCCGTTGCCTCATCTATTATGATTCCAAATGTTCTCGATTGTAATAATAACACCATTTGCTTTAGGTAATCAAAACCGGGTAACCAAAAACTTGGCAAATGGTGTTTGTAGCTTTCTGTTTTCCAAGTGTGAGACGACTAAGAGCTGCATCATTTGGACGGAGAGAGCGGATTAATGTCACCATACTTTCGGAGAGGGATAGTGTAAGGTTATGCTCAGCAATAAAAGCACACAATTTCACTTCCATTGTTCTACGTACGTTGACATACCAGTCGGTCGATTGAATGCGTTTTACCAACTCTCGATAATTTAACATTTCCTAGATGTTTCTAGCTTTCCGCATGTCGTTTCAGAGATGTTTTCGCGCAAGTAAGCCCACACGTGAGAACCTTGCAAAAAGGCTTCGATTTTCCATCTGGCGCTAGTCTTTTAAGCCAGTCTAAGCCAGGATTTGAACTCCGTAATCTGAAGCCAATTATCGTTAAACGACTGGATGCGTGGAGGACACTTTTTGGATGTTGACGGCCTTGATACAACATGACTATCGCAAGTATCATCATCTGAATCTGACATAAAGGTCATGAGATCATCCTGTGGCTAATCCATTATTAATATTACTTTTTGTTAAAACATGTATGTCCCAAATCCGAACAAAAATGTCAATGACAACCCGTGATGTAGTTGAACTTTGTGACTACAGCACAAATTTCTTGAAACTAAACACTAAAAACTTTAAACTAATGCTAAAAAAGAAACTTTACAACCGTAAAAATCGCTTTTATTTTGAATTTTTGAATTTCCTTCAAAATGCCTGCAAATTCCCTTCAAAATGCCTTCAACTTAATAATTCCTTAAGAATTCCTTCAGTTTGCCAAAAATTCCTGAAAAAGGGAAAAATCATTCAAAGTGGAAGCGCTGGAAATATGCTAATTTTGTACGTGAGGTGACGATGTTGAACGAAGGAAAACGAAGTGCCGAAGTATGTTCGAGGTGTTCTTCTTTGTTGTTCTCGCATCGTGGAGGCTGAATGATTATAGAAAAAATGTCGATTAATTTCTCTGCGATTGTGGCTAAAAAAGGTAAGCAGGATTTGTAGTTTTGTTTTGGTATGGAGGATTTTTATATTTGTTAGATATTTACATTTATTTTGGTATTTATTTAGAGTTATATGGGTTATTCAGCATCAAGCAAAGGCGTACAAACTTATGATCGATTTACCAAGTTGATTTATTGGTATGTATACACATGGTTGAAGTATAATAGTGTTGAAAATAATTAGTTGGGCATATTTTGAATAAGAATGGGACGAAATGAAGAAGGATTCGCGACGGATGGTTGAAATACAAGACGGATTGAAAAACATAAAAACATTTTGAGCTTATGAACATAAAACGGCAGAGGGAGGGGATGTATATCACAAATGGTTTCGATAGGGTGAAATAGCCTGTTTTAAGTTTATTTTATAGTCGCATGTTATTTAGTTGTGCCCAAATCATTGACATGGGGTAGAAAATTGTTTATTATATAAAAATAATAAAACGGCTGCAAAAATTTATTGATCTGATCGGCTTCCTAAGATTTGTTGCTTCTCCACACCCAAGTTCTTGGCGAAAAATGACATACTCATCATACACCTACACGTCTGGGATGTGAGTCACTAGAGCAGGCAAATTGCAATGTACAGAGGAATGAAGCGAGATGACATGGGATTGAAATTTAGCATCGTATTATTTGGATGCATGTAACCAGATTACAAAGCTCGCTGTGCATGAAGATGATCTTCCCTGTGCACTTTTGTACATGTCTGCAGAAAATATATAAGATACATCATACATATTATCTAGGTAATAGTTTGCAATAAACTGGCCCTATGGCCTTACCATAATAAGCCTGAAATGGGACGAGGGCGCTAGATACTTGTAAAATTATCGTTCGCTAAAGATTCGAAGATTCGACACCATCTTGGATTCTTTTATTTGGGTACGATACGATAATTCAATTTAGCTCTCCCCAAAGGGTCTTTTCAGACCAAATACAATACTATTTATAAATATATTAAATAAGCTAAATCTATGGCTATAGTATTATAAAGTTAATGTGAAGTTAATGGGATCACGCATGCTAGGTATATGTCAGCAATCTAGGTTGCCTATATCTATGGTAGTAAACACTGCCGTGTTCAGGTGGTGGGTCGATCAAAACTAAGGTTTAACATACCCCCCCTTCCCCAATCATTGGGGCGTTTGCAATTCCTGATGTTCCCAAGGGGCGGGCATTTGTTGTTGGGAAAATTTAATGTGGTGGGGCATTTAATTCCACATGTGAGGGGGACGGGGATTTGACCATCTTGCTGTAAAGATTTGGTTGACCCAACATGAAATCTTTTGAACCTACACTCGTTTTCTGCTGGCAAAGGAAACTGCAATGTACATATTTCCTGTTACAAGTTTTCTTGTTATAAAAATTTGTTTACAATTAAAGGTATCTATATATTAAAGTTGTAGCCCTTTTAAAAACTAGTCCAATTTTTCTTAAAAATCTCACTTCATGAGCAATATCAAAACTGCTGGTAGCTAGGATATCTAATTCAACCTTCAAATGATATGGACAGTGGGGCATTTGACCACCAGTTTGTCATGGAATGTAGGGCATTTCAATGCTGATTTTTGATTATGGGTGGGGGATGCGATCAAGACAAAATCCTAAAAGTCAAATGCCCAGGTATATGCTCGAAGAGGGGTTTACACCTTTGTTTTGATCACTGCATTCCAGCTGCTATATTGTTAGTCTGTTATGTTAGACATAACATGAAGTAGTGGCAATGGAAAGTGTAAATTTATTATAACTGAGATTTTGCTCAGTTAGTACATTTCAGTTTAGTTTTTTTACGACCCAACCTTCCTTTTAAATTGCATCATTTCTTTTAGTATATGCTGGATGCGCAAGTATGAATTATATGCAACAATGGCATGTCATAGGATCAGGATGCGTTCATGGTATGATTTCAAAAATGCAAATAGCTGTGTTAGTATATTTTTTGTTGTGACCCAAAATGCATAAGTTTAGGGATTACATATATATATTAGGCATATGCATGGACTTGTAAACGTGGGGATTGATTAGGTGTACATGATATCAGGCATGTTGTGCATGGAAAAAACAAGTACAGGGATTGATTAGGTGTATATGATATGAGGGTAGGTATATCAGAGATGGGTGCATAAGTTAGGCATGCATACCAACACACACACACTGGCATGCATGGACATGTTAGGTAAGAAGGATTTGTAGCTTTGTTTTGGTATTTACATTTATTTTGGTATTTATTTAGAGTTATATCGGTTATTCAGCAAGAATCAAAGTCGCCCAAACTTATCATTGATTTATCGAGCTGATTTATTGGTATGTATACACATGGTTGAAATATAATAGTGTTAAAAATAATTAGTTGGGTATATTTTGAATAAGAATGGGAGGAAATGAAGAAGGATTTGCAAAGGATGGTTGAAACACAAGACGGATTGAAAAACATAAAAAAATTGATCTTATGGTCATAAAACAGCAGAGGGAGGGGATGTATATCACAAATGGTTTTGATATCGTGAAATAGCGTGGTTTAAGTTTATTTTATGGTTGCGTGTTATTAAGGTGTGCCCATATCATTGACAAGGGGTAGAAAATTGTTTATTATATAAAAATAATAAAATGGCCACAAAAATTTATTGATCTCGCTGGCTTCCTGTGCATTGATGTGAGCCAGACTGCAGAGTATGTCAACAGTGGCACTCCCAAAGGTCTAATTTTAATATTTTTAACACATATTTTGTTACTTTTGCCCCTTAACTCAATCAGGATCTGTGCTTGGCAACGGTTTTGTGCACCTGCACCTAAGATTTGTGCCTTCTCCGCACCCGAGATCTCCGCGAAAATTGCCATACTCTGCAGTCTGGGTGGTGAGTCACTTTGAGCAGGCAAATTGCAATGTATGGAGGAAGGAAGATGACATGGGATTGAAATGTAGCATCGTAGTATTTGAATGCATGTAACCAGATTACAAAGCTTGCTGTGCATGGAGATGATCTTCCCTGTACACTTATGTACGTGTCCGCACCAATATATAAGATACATACCAGACTGCATTCTGTGCACTCAACGCCGAAGATCTCGAGCGTGGATTAAGCAAAACGCAATTGCAAATATAGTAAATATTGATGTATCTTCGGCGTGCAATTTATATGGAATGCACTCTGGGATGCATACTATCTAGGTAAAAGTTTGCAAGAAAATGGCCCTATGGCCTTACCATAATCATCCCCATAATTTATTGTATACAATAGCATCACTGGGTTACAGTGTGTGGATCTTGTTTGATATGTTGTAAACATAGATATAGGAGACCTAGATTGCTGACATCTACCTGGCGCGCGTGACCCCAAATGGAAGAACCCATTTTTAGTCGGGCTTTTTTAGTCGTTTAACTGCTGCAAATCACCTTCAACTGGACTTTTTTGAAAATAAATTGCTACTGCGAAGGTTTTGAACCAGAAATGGGATGAGGGGGCTAAACTAAAAATTGGAAGGAGTGGACGTTTGGACATTTACTACAAGAACATACTAAACAACCAATTGTCTACTCCAGAAATACTCCAGTCGAACATGACTCGCAGCAGTTAAACCATAAAAAAAGCTCAAAAACCTGTTTTTTGTAATACAATTCCTATAGTTTTTGCCTGGTTGCAACGCCATCTTGGATTCTTCTGTTTGGAATCACGTGCGCTACGTATATGTCAGCATTCTAGGTCTCCTATATCTATGGTTGTAAACACTGCTGTGTTCAGATTATGGGCTGATCAAAACGAAGGTGTAACATCCCCCCCTCCCCATCATTGGGGCATTTGCCGTTCCTGATGTTCCCAAGGGGCGGGCATTTGTTGTTGGGAAAATTTAATGTGGCGGGGCATTTGATTCCACATGTGAGGGGACGGGGATTTGACCGTCTTGCTGTAAAAGATTTGGTTAAGCTAACATGAAATCTTTTGAACCTACACTCACTTTCCGCTGGCAATGTACTTGTTTGTTGTTACCAAAAATTTGTTTACAATTAAAAGTATCTATATCTTAAAGTCATAGCCTTTTGAAAAATAGTCCAATTTTTCTTAAAAATCTCAAAAAGTCAAATGCTTGGTTATATGCCCGGGGAGGGGTTTGCACCTTGATTTTGATCACCGCATTGCAGCTGCTATATGCTAGACATAACCTGAAGTAGCAGCAATAGAAAGTGTAAGTTTATTGCACTGAGATTTAGCTCAGTTTGTACATTTCAGTTGAGTTTCTTTTATGACCCAGCATGCATTTCAAATTGCATCATTTCTTTTAGTATATGCTGGAAGCACAAGTATGAATTATGCAACAATGGCACGTCATAGGATCAGGATGTGTTGATGGTATGATTTCAAAAATGAAAATATCTGTGTTAGTATATTTTTTGTTGAGACCCAAAATGCATAAGTTTAGGGATTACGTATATATTAGGCACGTGCATGGAGTTATATGCATGGTGATTTATTAGGGTTACACTATATCAGGCATGTGTGCATGGACAAACAAGTATGGGGATTGATTAGGTGTACATGATATCAGGGATGGGTGCACACACACACACACACACACAAACATGGACGCATGGATAAGTTAGGTGCACATATACTTTAACACACTCACTAACATTCATGGACAAGTTAGGTGTACATCATAGATATAAAAGACCTAGATTGCAGACCTAGATACTAGATGCAATATACATGGACATATACTACACTAGATTATACATGCACATATACAACAAAACGTGCATTATACATAAGCATGTTCTACACTAGATGCAATAATCATGGACATCTACTACATTTACACACACTTGCATGGACATATACTACAATTGCATGGACATATACCACACTTACACACACTTGCATGGATATATACTACACTTATACACACTTGTGCCAAGATATACTACCTTTGCACACACTTGCAAGGAGATATACTGCACTTACGCACACTTGCGTGGACATATACTTCAAGTACAGACACCTACATGGACATAAAAAACACTTACACACATTTTCGTGGACATATACTAGACTTACACACTAGCATGGACATATACTAGACTTACACATACTTGCATAGACATATACAACACTTACACACACTTGCGTGGACATGTATTACACATACACACACTTGCATGAACATATACTACACTTATACACAGTTGCATCGACATATATTAGACTTACACACACTTGCATGAACATATACTACACTTGGACACATACTTGCATAGACATGTATTACACATACACACACTTGTGCGAACATATACTGAGGTTGCGTGGACATATAGTAGAGTTACATGGAGATATATTAGAGTTACAGAGACCTGCATGAACATATACTACACTTGCAGACGCTTGTGAGGACACATAGTAGACTTACACATACTTGGATAGACATGTATTACACATACAGACACTTGCACGAACATATACTCAACTTGCATGGACATATACTGCACTTATACACACTTGCATGAACATATACTACACTTACGCACAGTTGCATCAACATATAGTACACTTGCACACACTTGCAAGGACATACTGCACTTACACACACTTGGATGGACATATATTAAACTTACACACACTTGTGAGGACACATACAACACTGGCACAAACTTGCATGAAATAATACTACACTTGCACACAGTTGCATCAAGATATACTGCACTTACACACACTTGCATGGAGATATACTAGACTTACACATACTTGCATTGACATATACTACACTTACGTGGACATATATTACACATACACACACTTGCGTGAACATATACTCAACTTGCATGGAGATATACTACACTTGTACACACTTGCGTCAACATATACTAGACTTACACACACTTGCGTGAACATATACTACACTTACACACAGTTGCATCAACAGATACTACACTTGCAAGGACATATACTTCACTTGCACACACTTGTGTGGACATATATTAAACTTACACACACTTGTGAGGACACATACTTCACTTGCATGGAGATATAGTACACTTGTACACACTTGCATGAACATATACTACACTTACACGCAGTTGCATCAACATATACTACACTTGCAAGGACATATACTTCACTTACACACACTTACGTGGACATATATTAAACTTACACACACTTGTGAGGACACATACTACACTTGCATGGACCTATACTACACTTACACATACTTGCATAGACATGTATTGCACATACACACACTTGCGCGAACATATACTCAACTTGCATGGACATGTACTACACTTACAAACACTTGCATGGAGAGATACTACACTTATACACACTTGCGTCGACATATGTTAGACTTACACACACTTGCATGAACATATACTACACTTGCACACACTTGCAAGGACATATACTTCACTTACACACACTTGCATTGACATATACCACATTTACATACACTTGTGTGGAAATATATTAGACTTACACACACTTGCATGAACATAAACTACACTTGCACACACTTGGATGGACATGTACTAGACTTACACACACTTGCGTTGACATATACCACATTTACATACACTTGTGTGGACATATATTAAACTTACACACACTTGTGACGACACATACTACACTTGCGTGGACATATACAACACTTGCACACACTTGCAAGGACATATAGTAGACTTATACACGCTTGCACACACTTGCATGGACATATACTACACTTAGAAACACTTGCGACGACATATATTAGACTTACACACAGTTGCATCAACATATACTAGACTTACACACAGTTGCATTCACATATACCACATTTACATACACTTGTGTGGACATATATTAAACTTACACACACTTGTGAGGACACATACTACACTTGCATGGACATATACAACACTTACACACATTTGCATGGACGTATACTAGACTTACACACTAGCATGCACATATACTACACTTACACATACTTGCATAGACATATACTACACTTACACACACTTGTGTGGACATATATTACACTTGCATGGAGATATACTACACATATACTACCTTTGCACACACTTGCAAGGACATATACTGCACTTACGCACCCTTGTGTGGACATATATTACACATAGACACACTTGCGTGAACATATACTCCACTTGCATGGAGATATACTGCACTTATAAACCCTTGCGTTGACATATACTACACTTACACACACTTGCATGAACATATACTACACTTACACGGACATATACTACATTTACATACACTTGTGTGGACTATATTAAACTTACACACACTTGTGAGGACACATACTACACTTGCATACATTTGCATGGACATATACTAGACTTACACACTTGCATGAACATATACTACACTTGCACACACTTGCAAGGTCATATACTAGACTTACACACACTTGCATTGACATATACCACATTTACATACACTTGTGAGATTACATACTACACTTGCATGGACATATACAACACTTGCAAGGACATATACTGCACTTATACACACTTGCGAGGACATATATTACACATACACACACTTGCGTGAACATATACTCAACTTGCATGGACATATACTAGACTTACACGCACTTGCATGGACTTATACTACACTTATACACACCTACGTCGACATATATTAGACTTACACACACTTGCATGAACATATATTACACTTACACACAGTTGCATCAACATATACTACACTTGCACACACTTGTGGGGACACATACTACACTTGCATGGACATATACCACACTTACACACACTTGCATGGACATAAACTAGACTTACACACTAGCATGGACATATACTACACTTAGACATACTTGCATAGACATATACTACACTTATACACACTTGTGTGGACATATATTAAAGTTGCATGGAGATATACTACACTTATACACACTTGCGCCAACATATACTACCTTTGCACACACTTGCAAGGACATGTACTGCACTTACGCACACTTGCGTGGACATATACTTCAAGTACAGACACTTGCATGGACATAAAAAACACTTACACACATTTTCGTGGACATATACTAGACTTACACACTAGCATGGACATATACTAGACTTACACATAGTTGCATAGACATATACTACACTTACACACACTTGCGTGGACATGTATTACACATACACACACTTGCATGAACATATACTACACTTACACACACTTGCAAGGACATATACTGCACTTACACACATTTGCCTGGACATATATTACAAGTACACACACTTGCGTGAACATATACTCCACTTGCATGGACATATACTGCACTTATACACAGTTGCATCGAGATATATTAGACTTACACACACTTGCATGAACATATACTACACTTACACACAGTTGCATCAACATATACTACACTTGCACGCACTTGCAATGACATATACCACATTTACATACACTTGTGTGGACATATATTAGACTTACACACACTTGCATCAACATATACTACACTTGCAAGGACATATACTACACTTATACACACTTGCGTCGACATATACTAGACTTACACACACTTGCATCAACATATACTACACTTGCAAGGACATATACTACACTTATACACACTTGCGTCGACATATACTAGACTTACACACACTTGCATGAGCATATACTACACTTGCACACACTTGCGAGGGCATATACTGCACTTACACACATTTGCGTGGACATATACTACACATACACAGAGTTGCATCAACATATACTACACTTGCACACACTTGCAAGGACATATACTGCACTTACAGACACTTGCATGGGCATATACTAGACTTACACACACTTGCGTTGACATATACCACATTTACATACACTTGTGTATACATATATTAGACTTATACACACTTGCAAGGACATATACTAGACTTACACACACTTGCGTTGACATATACCACATTTAGATACACTTGTGTATACATATATTAGACTTACACACACTTGCATGAACATATACTACACTTATACACACTTGCAAGGACATATACTAGACTTACACACTTGCATGAACATATACTACACTTGCGCACACTTGCAAGGACATATACTGGACTTACACACAGTTGCATTCACATATACCACATTTACATACACTTGTGTGGACATATATTAAACTTACACACACTTGTGAGGACACTTACACACATTTGCGTGGACATATGCTAGACTTACACACTAGCATGGATATACTACACTTGTACACACTTGCGTCGACATATACTAGACTTACACACACTTGCATGAACTTATACTACACTTACACACAGTTGCATCAACAGATACTACACTTGCACACACTTGTGAGGACACATACTTCACTTGCATGGAGATATACTACACTTGTACACACTTGCATGAACATATACTACACTTACACACAGTTGCATCAACATATACTACACTTGCACACACTTGTGAGGACACATACTTGCATAGACATGTATTACACATACACACACTTGCACGAACATATACTCAACTTGCATGAACATATACAACACTTACACACATTTGCGTGGACATATACTAGACTTACACACTAGCATGGACATATACAACACTTACACATACTTGCATAGACATATACTACACTTACACACAGTTGTGTGGACATATATTACACTTGCATGGAGATATACTACACTTATACACACTTGCGCGGACATATACTACCTTTGCACACACTTGCGAGGACATATACTGCACTTACGCACACTTACGTGGACATATATTACACGTAGACACACTTGCGTGAACATATACTCCACTTGCATGGAGATATACTACACTTATACACCCTTGCGTTGACATATACTACACTTACACACACTTGCATGAACATATACTACACTTGCAAGGACATATACTGCACTTACAGACACTTGCATGGACATATACTAGACTTACACACACTTGCGTTGACATATACCACATTTACATACACTTGTGTGGACATATATTAGACTTACACACACTTGCATCAACATATACTACACTTGCATGGACATAAACTACACTTATACACACTTGCGTCGACATATACTGGACTTACACACACTTGCATGAACATATACTACACTTGCACACACTTGCCAGGGCATATACTGCACTTACACACATTTGCGTGGACATATACTACAGATACACAGAGTTGCATCAACATATACTACACTTGCACACATTTGCAAGGTCATATACTAGACTTGCACACACTTGCATTGACATATACCACATTTACATACACTTGTGAGATTACATACTACACTTGCATGGACATATACAACACTTGCAAGGACATATACTGCACTTACACACACTTGCGAGGACATATATTACACATACACACACTTGCGTGAACATATACTCAACTTGCATGGACATATACTAGACTTACACACACTTGCATGGACTTATACTACACTTATACACACCTACGTCGACATATATTAGACTTACACACACTTGCATGAACATATATTACACTTACACACAGTTGCATCAACATATACTACACTTGCACACACTTGTGGGGACACATACTACACTTGCATGGACATATACCACACTTACACACAGTTGCATGGACATAAACTAGACTTACACACTAGCATGGACATATACTACACTTAGACATACTTGCATAGACATATACTACACTTACACACACTTGTGTGGACATATATTAAAGTTGCATGGAGATATACTACACTTATACACACTTGCGCCAACATATACTACCTTTGCACACACTTGCAAGGACATATACTGCACTTACGCACACTTGCGTGGACATATACTTCAAGTACAGACACTTGCATGGACATAAAAAACACTTACACACATTTTCGTGGACATATACTAGACTTACACACTAGCATGGACATATACTAGACTTACACATAGTTGCATAGACATATACTACACTTACAGACACTTGCGTGGACATGTATTACACATACACACACTTGCATGAACATATACTACACTTACACACACTTGCAAGGACATATACTGCACTTACACACATTTGCCTGGACATATATTACAAGTACACACACTTGCGTGAACATATACTCCACTTGCATGGACATATACTGCACTTATACACAGTTGCATCGACATATATTAGACTTACACACACTTGCATGAACATATACTACACTTACACACAGTTGCATCAACATATAGTACACTTGCACACACTTGCAATGACATATACCACATTTACATACACTTGTGTGGACATATATTAGACTTACACACACTTGCATCAACATATACTACACTTGCAAGGACATATACTACACTTATACACACTTGCGTCGACATATACTGGACTTACACACACTTGCATCAACATATACTACACTTGCAAGGACATATACTACACTTATACACACTTGCGTCGACATATACTAGACTTACACACACTTGCATGAGCATATACTACACTTGCACACATTTGCAAGGGCATATACTGCACTTACACACATTTGCGTGGACATATACTATGCATACACAGAGTTGCATCAACATATACTACACTTGGACACACTTGCAAGGACATATACTGCACTTACAGACACTTGCATGGGCATATACTAGACTTACACACACTTGCGTTGACATATACCACATTTACATACACTTGTGTATACATATATTAGACTTATACACACTTGCAAGGACATATACTAGACTTACACACAGTTGCGTTGACATATACCACATTTAGATACACTTGTGTATACATATATTAGACTTACACACACTTGCATGAACATATACTACACTTATACACACTTGCAAGGACATATACTAGACTTACACACAGTTGCGTTCACATATACCACATTTACATACACTTGTGTGGACATATATTAAACTTACACACACTTGTGAGGACACTTACACACATTTGCGTGGACATATGCTAGACTTACACACTAGCATGGATATACTACACTTGTACACACTTGCGTCGACATATACTAGACTTACACACACTTGCATGAACTTATACTACACTTACACACAGTTGCATCAACAGATACTACACTTGCACACACTTGTGAGGACACATACTTCACTTGCATGGAGATATACTACACTTGTACACACTTGCATGAACATATACTACACTTACACACAGTTGCATCAACATATACTACACTTGCACACACTTGTGAGGACACATACTTGCATAGACATGTATTACACATACACACACTTGCGCGAACATATACTCAAGTTGCATGGACATATACTACACTTACAAACAGTTGCATGGAAATATATTAGACTTACACTGACTTGCATGAACATATACTACACTTGCACACACTTGGATGGACATATACTAGACTTACACACACTTGCGTTGACATATACCACATTTACATACACTTGTGTGGACATATATTAAACTTACACACACTTGTGAGGACACATAGTACACTTGCGTGGACATATACAACACTTGCATGGAGATATACACACTTGCGACAGCATTTATTAGACTTACACACAGTTGCATCAACATATACTAGACTTACACACAATTGCATTCACATATACCACATTTACATACACTTGCAAGGACATATAGTGCACTTACAGACACTTGCATGGGCATATACTAGACTTACACAGACTTGCGTTGACATATACCACATTTACATACACTTGTGTATGCATATATTATATTTATACACAGTTGCAAGGACATATACTAGACTTACACACACTTGCGTTGACATATACCACATTTAGATACACTTGTGTATAGATATATTAGACTTACACAGACTTGCATGAACATATACTACAGTTGCACACACTTGGATGGACATATACTAGACTTACACACACTTGCGTTGACATATACCACATTTACATACACTTGTGTGGACATATATTAAACTTACACACACTTGTGAGGACACATAGTACACTTGCGTGGACATATACAACACTTGCATGGAGATATACACACTTGCGATGGCATATATTAGACTTACACAGAGTTGTATCAACATATACTAGACTTACACACAGTTGCATTCACATATACCAGATTTACATACACTTGTGTGGACATATATTAGACTTACACACACTTGCATGAACATATATTACACTTGCAAGGACATATACAACACTTACACACATTTGCATGGACATATATTACACGTAGACAGACTTGCGTGAACATATACTCCACTTTCATGGAGATATACTAGACTTACACAAACTTACGTTGACATATACCACATTTACACACACTTGCATCAACATATACTACACTTGCACACACTTGCAAGGACATATACTGCACTTACACGCACTTGCGTGGACATATACCACGTTTACATAAACTTGTGTGGACATATATTAAACTTACACACACTTGTAAGGACACACTTGCATGGAGATATACTACACTTATACACACTTGCATGAACATATACTACACTTGCACACACTTGCAAGGTCATATACTAGACTTACACACACTTGCATTGACATATACCACATTTACATACAGTTGTGAGAACACATACTACACTTGCATGGACATATACAACACTTGCAAGGACATATACTGCACTTACATGGACATATACTAGACTTACACACACTTGCATGGACTTATACTACACTTATACACACTTGCGTCGACATATATTAGACTTACACACACTTGCATGAACATATACTACACTTACACGCAGTTGCATGAACATATAGTACACTTGCACACACTTGCAAGGACATACTGCACTTACACACACTTGCATGGACATATATTAACCTTGGACACACTTGTGGGGACACATACTACACTTGAATGGACATATACCACACTTACACACACTTGCATGGACATAGACCACACTTACACACACTTGCATGGACATAAACTAGACTTACACACTAGCATTGACATATACTACACTTACACATACTTGCATAGACATATACTACACTTACACACACTTGTGTGGACATATATTAAAGTTGCATGGAGATATAGTACACTTATACACACTTGCGGCGACATATACTACCTTTGCACACACTTGCAAGGACATATACTGCACTTACGCACACTTGCGTGAAGATATACTTCAAGTACAGAGACTTGCATGGACATATACAACACTTACACACACACACATGCATAGACATAAAAAACAGTTACACAGATTTTCGTGGACATATACTAGATTTACACAGTAGCATGGTCATATACTAGACTTGCACATACTTGCATAGACATATACTACACTTACACAGACTTGCGCCGACATATACTAGTTTTGCACACACTTGCGAGGACATATACTGGACTTACACATGTATTGCAAGTACACACAGTTTTGTGAAGATATACTCCACTTGCATGGACATATACTGTACTTATACAGAGTTGCATCGACATATATTAGACTTAGACACACTTGCATGAACATATACTACAGTTGCAAGGACATATACTACATTTATACACACTTGCGTCGAGATATACTAGACTTACGCGTAGTGTCATTGATATATATTACACATACACATAGTTGCATGGAGATATAGTACAGTTGTACAGAGTTGGGTGGACATATACTAGACTTAGATACACTTGTATGAACATATACCACACTTGCGAGGAGACATACTACACTTACACATAGTTGCATAGAGATGTGTTACACATGCACAGACTTGTGCGAACATATACTCAACTTGCATGGACATATAGTACACGTATAAACAGTTGCATGGAAATATACTACAGCTGGAGACACTTGGATGGAGATATACTACACTTACACATACTTGCGTAGACGTGTATTACATATACAGACAGTTGTGCGAACATATACTCAACTTGCATGGAAATATATTAGAGTTACAGAGATTTGCACGAACATGTGTTAGACTTGGATGGAGATATAGGAGAGTTGCGCAGAGTTGCATGGAGATATACTAGACTTAGACACATTTGCATAAGTTAGGTTTGTGCAGAGAATATGGTCCTGATTGGGCCTTTGAAGGGTGTGGGTGTAATTGGTGGAGGAATATTTTTTAGTTTGAGAAAACTTAATGTAAGATAACTAGACTAAACTAGACTAGAGTAGAGTAGACTAAAGTAAAGTGAAGTAAACTAAACTAGACTAAACTAGGTGAATAAGTAAGTAAGTAACTAAGTAACTAAGTAAGTGAGTAAATAAGTAACTAAGTAACTGACTAATTTGCTAGGTAAGTGACTAAGTAACTAGCTAAGTAAGTAACTAAGTAACTGAGTAAGTAGGTAACTAACTAACTAACTAACTAACTAAGTAACTAACTAACTAAGTAACTAACTAACTAACTAACTAACTAACTAACTAAGTGACTAACTAACTGAGTAAGTAAGTAACTAACTGACTAACTGACTAGCTAAGTAACTAACAAATAACTAACTAGCTAACTGGGTAGGTAGCTAGCTAACTAACTAACTAACTAAGTAACTAACTAACTAACTAACTAACTAAGTAAGTAACTAACTAACTAACTAACTAACTAACTAACTAACTAACTAACTGACTAACTAAGTAAATAGGTAACTAACTGAGTAACTAACTAACTAACTAAGTAAGTAGGTAACTAACTAAGTAAGTAAGTAACTAAGTAACTAACTAACTAAGTAACTAAGTGAGTAACTAACTGACTAACTAACTAACTGAATGACTGACTAGACTAACTAAGTGAGCTAACTTAACTAACTAAGTAAACTAAGTGAGTAAACTAAGGAACTAACTGGGTGACTAAAGTAAAGTGCCTAACTAATTAAGTAAGTAAGGAAACTGACTGAACTAAGTGACTAAGTAAGTAAGTGAGTAAGTAACTAACTAACTAACTAAAGAAAGTGACTAAACTAACTAAGTAAGCTAACTAACTTAAGTAACTAAGTAAGTGAAGTAAGTAACTGACTAAAGTAAAGTACCTAAGTAGCTAACTAACTAAGTGAACTAACTAACTAAGTAACTAAGTAAGTAGGTAAGTAACTAGGTAACTAAGTAACTAAGTAACTAACTAACTAACTAAGTGACTAACTAACTAACTAAGTAACTAAGTAACTAACTAACTAAGTAGGTAGGTAACTAACTAAGTAGCTAGCTAAGTAACTAACTAGCTAACTAAGTGACTAACTGAGTAACTAACTAACTAACTAGGTAAGTAAGTAACTAATTAACTGAGTGACTAAGTAACTAATTAACTAACTAACTAACTAAAGAAAGTGAGTAAACTAACTAAGTTAGCTAATTGACTAAAGTAACTAGCTTAACTAACTAAGTAAACTAACTAAGTAAAGTAACTGAGTAACTAAAGTAAAGTACGTAACTAACTAACTGAGTAAGTAAAGAAACTGACTTAGCTAAGTAAGTAACCAAGTGAACTAACTAACTAACTAACTAAGTAGACAAACTGAGTAAAGTAACTGATGAACTGAGTAAAGTAATTAAGTAAACTAAGTAAGCAAGTAACTAAACTAAATAAGTAAACTAACCAACCCACATATTCATGGATACACCCACCCACCCACCCACCCACCCACCCACTCACCCACCCACCCACCCACTTACCCACCCACCCACCCACCCACCCACCCACCCACCCACCCACCCACCCACCCACCCACCCACCCACCCACCCACCCACCCACCCACCCACCCACAACGAAAAACTAAAAACTAAAAACGAAAAACGAAAAACGAAAAACTAAAAACTAAAAACTAAAAACTAAAAACTAAAAACTAAAAACTAAAAACTAAAAACTAAAAACGAAAAACGAAAAGCTAAAAACGAAAAACGAAAAACGAAAAACGAAAAACGAAAAACGAAAAACTAAAAACGAAAAACGAAAAACGAAAAACGAAAAACGAAAAACGAAAAACGAAAAACGAAAAACGAAAAACGAAAAACGAAAAACGAAAAACGAAAAACTAAAAACTAAAAACTAAAAACTAAAAACTAAAAACTAAAAACTAAAAACTAAAAACTAAAAACTAAAAACTAAAAACTAAAAACTAAAAACTAAAAACTAAAAACTAAAAACTAAAAACTAAAAACTAAAAACTAAAAACTAAAAACTAAAAACTAAAAACTAAAAACTAAAAACTAAAAACTAAAAACTAAAAACTAAAAACTAAAAACTAAAAACTAAAAACTAAAAACTAAAAACTTAAAACTAAAAACTAAAAACTTAAAACTTAAAACTAAAAACTAAAAACTTAAAACTTAAAACTTAAAACTTAAAACTTAAAACTTAAAACTTAAAACTTAAAACTTAAAACTTAAAACTTAAAACTTAAAACTTAAAACTTAAAACTTAAAACTTAAAACTTAAAACTTAAAACTTAAAACTTAAAACTTAAAACTTAAAACTTAAAACTTAAAACTTAAAACTTAAAACTTAAAACTTAAAACTTAAAACTTAAAACTTAAAACTTAAAACTTAAAACTTAAAACTTAAAACTTAAAACTTAAAACTTAAAACTTAAAACTTAAAACTTAAAACTTAAAACTTAAAACTTAAAACTTAAAACTTAAAACTTAAAACTTAAAACTTAAAACTTAAAACTTAAAACTTAAAACTTAAAACTTAAAACTTAAAACTTAAAACTTAAAACTTAAAACTTAAAACTTAAAACTTAAAACTTAAAACTTAAAACTTAAAACTTAAAACTTAAAACTTAAAACTTAAAACTTAAAACTTAAAACTTAAAACTTAAAACTTAAAACTTAAAACTTAAAACTTAAAACTTAAAACTTAAAACTTAAAACTTAAAACTTAAAACTTAAAACTTAAAACTTAAAACTTAAAACTTAAAACTTAAAACTTAAAACTTAAAACTTAAAACTTAAAACTTAAAACTTAAAACTTAAAACTTAAAACTTAAAACTTAAAACTTAAAACTTAAAACTTAAAACTTAAAACTTAAAACTTAAAACTTAAAACTTAAAACTTAAAACTTAAAACTTAAAACTTAAAACTTAAAACTTAAAACTTAAAACTTAAAACTTAAAACTTAAAACTTAAAACTTAAAACTTAAAACTTAAAACTTAAAACTTAAAACTTAAAACTTAAAACTTAAAACTTAAAACTTAAAACTTAAAACTTAAAACTTAAAACTTAAAACTTAAAACTTAAAACTTAAAACTTAAAACTTAAAACTTAAAACTTAAAACTTAAAACTTAAAACTTAAAACTTAAAACTTAAAACTTAAAACTTAAAACTTAAAACTTAAAACTTAAAACTTAAAACTTAAAACTTAAAACTTAAAACTTAAAACTTAAAACTTAAAACTTAAAACTTAAAACTTAAAACTTAAAACTTAAAACTTAAAACTTAAAACTTAAAACTTAAAACTTAAAACTTAAAACTTAAAACTTAAAACTTAAAACTTAAAACTTAAAACTTAAAACTTAAAACTTAAAACTTAAAACTTAAAACTTAAAACTTAAAACTTAAAACTTAAAACTTAAAACTTAAAACTTAAAACTTAAAACTTAAAACTTAAAACTTAAAACTTAAAACTTAAAACTTAAAACTTAAAACTTAAAACTTAAAACTTAAAACTTAAAACTTAAAACTTAAAACTTAAAACTTAAAACTTAAAACTTAAAACTTAAAACTTAAAACTTAAAACTTAAAACTTAAAACTTAAAACTTAAAACTTAAAACTTAAAACTTAAAACTTAAAACTTAAAACTTAAAACTTAAAACTTAAAACTTAAAACTTAAAACTTAAAACTTAAAACTTAAAACTTAAAACTTAAAACTTAAAACTTAAAACTTAAAACTTAAAACTTAAAACTTAAAACTTAAAACTTAAAACTTAAAACTTAAAACTTAAAACTTAAAACTTAAAACTTAAAACTTAAAACTTAAAACTTAAAACTTAAAACTTAAAACTTAAAACTTAAAACTTAAAACTTAAAACTTAAAACTTAAAACTTAAAACTTAAAACTTAAAACTTAAAACTTAAAACTTAAAACTTAAAACTTAAAACTTAAAACTTAAAACTTAAAACTTAAAACTTAAAACTTAAAACTTAAAACTTAAAACTTAAAACTTAAAACTTAAAACTTAAAACTTAAAACTTAAAACTTAAAACTTAAAACTTAAAACTTAAAACTTAAAACTTAAAACTTAAAACTTAAAACTTAAAACTTAAAACTTAAAACTTAAAACTTAAAACTTAAAACTTAAAACTTAAAACTTAAAACTTAAAACTTAAAACTTAAAACTTAAAACTTAAAACTTAAAACTTAAAACTTAAAACTTAAAACTTAAAACTTAAAACTTAAAACTTAAAACTTAAAACTTAAAACTTAAAACTTAAAACTTAAAACTTAAAACTTAAAACTTAAAACTTAAAACTTAAAACTTAAAACTTAAAACTTAAAACTTAAAACTTAAAACTTAAAACTTAAAACTTAAAACTTAAAACTTAAAACTTAAAACTTAAAACTTAAAACTTAAAACTTAAAACTTAAAACTTAAAACTTAAAACTTAAAACTTAAAACTTAAAACTTAAAACTTAAAACTTAAAACTTAAAACTTAAAACTTAAAACTTAAAACTTAAAACTTAAAACTTAAAACTTAAAACTTAAAACTTAAAACTTAAAACTTAAAACTTAAAACTTAAAACTTAAAACTTAAAACTTAAAACTTAAAACTTAAAACTTAAAACTTAAAACTTAAAACTTAAAACTTAAAACTTAAAACTTAAAACTTAAAACTTAAAACTTAAAACTTAAAACTTAAAACTTAAAACTTAAAACTTAAAACTTAAAACTTAAAACTTAAAACTTAAAACTTAAAACTTAAAACTTAAAACTTAAAACTTAAAACTTAAAACTTAAAACTTAAAACTTAAAACTTAAAACTTAAAACTTAAAACTTAAAACTTAAAACTTAAAACTTAAAACTTAAAACTTAAAACTTAAAACTTAAAACTTAAAACTTAAAACTTAAAACTTAAAACTTAAAACTTAAAACTTAAAACTTAAAACTTAAAACTTAAAACTTAAAACTTAAAACTTAAAACTTAAAACTTAAAACTTAAAACTTAAAACTTAAAACTTAAAACTTAAAACTTAAAACTTAAAACTTAAAACTTAAAACTTAAAACTTAAAACTTAAAACTTAAAACTTAAAACTTAAAACTTAAAACTTAAAACTTAAAACTTAAAACTTAAAACTTAAAACTTAAAACTTAAAACTTAAAACTTAAAACTTAAAACTTAAAACTTAAAACTTAAAACTTAAAACTTAAAACTTAAAACTTAAAACTTAAAACTTAAAACTTAAAACTTAAAACTTAAAACTTAAAACTTAAAACTTAAAACTTAAAACTTAAAACTTAAAACTTAAAACTTAAAACTTAAAACTTAAAACTTAAAACTTAAAACTTAAAACTTAAAACTTAAAACTTAAAACTTAAAACTTAAAACTTAAAACTTAAAACTTAAAACTTAAAACTTAAAACTTAAAACTTAAAACTTAAAACTTAAAACTTAAAACTTAAAACTTAAAACTTAAAACTTAAAACTTAAAACTTAAAACTTAAAACTTAAAACTTAAAACTTAAAACTTAAAACTTAAAACTTAAAACTTAAAACTTAAAACTTAAAACTTAAAACTTAAAACTTAAAACTTAAAACTTAAAACTTAAAACTTAAAACTTAAAACTTAAAACTTAAAACTTAAAACTTAAAACTTAAAACTTAAAACTTAAAACTTAAAACTTAAAACTTAAAACTTAAAACTTAAAACTTAAAACTTAAAACTTAAAACTTAAAACTTAAAACTTAAAACTTAAAACTTAAAACTTAAAACTTAAAACTTAAAACTTAAAACTTAAAACTTAAAACTTAAAACTTAAAACTTAAAACTTAAAACTTAAAACTTAAAACTTAAAACTTAAAACTTAAAACTTAAAACTTAAAACTTAAAACTTAAAACTTAAAACTTAAAACTTAAAACTTAAAACTTAAAACTTAAAACTTAAAACTTAAAACTTAAAACTTAAAACTTAAAACTTAAAACTTAAAACTTAAAACTTAAAACTTAAAACTTAAAACTTAAAACTTAAAACTTAAAACTTAAAACTTAAAACTTAAAACTTAAAACTTAAAACTTAAAACTTAAAACTTAAAACTTAAAACTTAAAACTTAAAACTTAAAACTTAAAACTTAAAACTTAAAACTTAAAACTTAAAACTTAAAACTTAAAACTTAAAACTTAAAACTTAAAACTTAAAACTTAAAACTTAAAACTTAAAACTTAAAACTTAAAACTTAAAACTTAAAACTTAAAACTTAAAACTTAAAACTTAAAACTTAAAACTTAAAACTTAAAACTTAAAACTTAAAACTTAAAACTTAAAACTTAAAACTTAAAACTTAAAACTTAAAACTTAAAACTTAAAACTTAAAACTTAAAACTTAAAACTTAAAACTTAAAACTTAAAACTTAAAACTTAAAACTTAAAACTTAAAACTTAAAACTTAAAACTTAAAACTTAAAACTTAAAACTTAAAACTTAAAACTTAAAACTTAAAACTTAAAACTTAAAACTTAAAACTTAAAACTTAAAACTTAAAACTTAAAACTTAAAACTTAAAACTTAAAACTTAAAACTTAAAACTTAAAACTTAAAACTTAAAACTTAAAACTTAAAACTTAAAACTTAAAACTTAAAACTTAAAACTTAAAACTTAAAACTTAAAACTTAAAACTTAAAACTTAAAACTTAAAACTTAAAACTTAAAACTTAAAACTTAAAACTTAAAACTTAAAACTTAAAACTTAAAACTTAAAACTTAAAACTTAAAACTTAAAACTTAAAACTTAAAACTTAAAACTTAAAACTTAAAACTTAAAACTTAAAACTTAAAACTTAAAACTTAAAACTTAAAACTTAAAACTTAAAACTTAAAACTTAAAACTTAAAACTTAAAACTTAAAACTTAAAACTTAAAACTTAAAACTTAAAACTTAAAACTTAAAACTTAAAACTTAAAACTTAAAACTTAAAACTTAAAACTTAAAACTTAAAACTTAAAACTTAAAACTTAAAACTTAAAACTTAAAACTTAAAACTTAAAACTTAAAACTTAAAACTTAAAACTTAAAACTTAAAACTTAAAACTTAAAACTTAAAACTTAAAACTTAAAACTTAAAACTTAAAACTTAAAACTTAAAACTTAAAACTTAAAACTTAAAACTTAAAACTTAAAACTTAAAACTTAAAACTTAAAACTTAAAACTTAAAACTTAAAACTTAAAACTTAAAACTTAAAACTTAAAACTTAAAACTTAAAACTTAAAACTTAAAACTTAAAACTTAAAACTTAAAACTTAAAACTTAAAACTTAAAACTTAAAACTTAAAACTTAAAACTTAAAACTTAAAACTTAAAACTTAAAACTTAAAACTTAAAACTTAAAACTTAAAACTTAAAACTTAAAACTTAAAACTTAAAACTTAAAACTTAAAACTTAAAACTTAAAACTTAAAACTTAAAACTTAAAACTTAAAACTTAAAACTTAAAACTTAAAACTTAAAACTTAAAACTTAAAACTTAAAACTTAAAACTTAAAACTTAAAACTTAAAACTTAAAACTTAAAACTTAAAACTTAAAACTTAAAACTTAAAACTTAAAACTTAAAACTTAAAACTTAAAACTTAAAACTTAAAACTTAAAACTTAAAACTTAAAACTTAAAACTTAAAACTTAAAACTTAAAACTTAAAACTTAAAACTTAAAACTTAAAACTTAAAACTTAAAACTTAAAACTTAAAACTTAAAACTTAAAACTTAAAACTTAAAACTTAAAACTTAAAACTTAAAACTTAAAACTTAAAACTTAAAACTTAAAACTTAAAACTTAAAACTTAAAACTTAAAACTTAAAACTTAAAACTTAAAACTTAAAACTTAAAACTTAAAACTTAAAACTTAAAACTTAAAACTTAAAACTTAAAACTTAAAACTTAAAACTTAAAACTTAAAACTTAAAACTTAAAACTTAAAACTTAAAACTTAAAACTTAAAACTTAAAACTTAAAACTTAAAACTTAAAACTTAAAACTTAAAACTTAAAACTTAAAACTTAAAACTTAAAACTTAAAACTTAAAACTTAAAACTTAAAACTTAAAACTTAAAACTTAAAACTTAAAACTTAAAACTTAAAACTTAAAACTTAAAACTTAAAACTTAAAACTTAAAACTTAAAACTTAAAACTTAAAACTTAAAACTTAAAACTTAAAACTTAAAACTTAAAACTTAAAACTTAAAACTTAAAACTTAAAACTTAAAACTTAAAACTTAAAACTTAAAACTTAAAACTTAAAACTTAAAACTTAAAACTTAAAACTTAAAACTTAAAACTTAAAACTTAAAACTTAAAACTTAAAACTTAAAACTTAAAACTTAAAACTTAAAACTTAAAACTTAAAACTTAAAACTTAAAACTTAAAACTTAAAACTTAAAACTTAAAACTTAAAACTTAAAACTTAAAACTTAAAACTTAAAACTTAAAACTTAAAACTTAAAACTTAAAACTTAAAACTTAAAACTTAAAACTTAAAACTTAAAACTTAAAACTTAAAACTTAAAACTTAAAACTTAAAACTTAAAACTTAAAACTTAAAACTTAAAACTTAAAACTTAAAACTTAAAACTTAAAACTTAAAACTTAAAACTTAAAACTTAAAACTTAAAACTTAAAACTTAAAACTTAAAACTTAAAACTTAAAACTTAAAACTTAAAACTTAAAACTTAAAACTTAAAACTTAAAACTTAAAACTTAAAACTTAAAACTTAAAACTTAAAACTTAAAACTTAAAACTTAAAACTTAAAACTTAAAACTTAAAACTTAAAACTTAAAACTTAAAACTTAAAACTTAAAACTTAAAACTTAAAACTTAAAACTTAAAACTTAAAACTTAAAACTTAAAACTTAAAACTTAAAACTTAAAACTTAAAACTTAAAACTTAAAACTTAAAACTTAAAACTTAAAACTTAAAACTTAAAACTTAAAACTTAAAACTTAAAACTTAAAACTTAAAACTTAAAACTTAAAACTTAAAACTTAAAACTTAAAACTTAAAACTTAAAACTTAAAACTTAAAACTTAAAACTTAAAACTTAAAACTTAAAACTTAAAACTTAAAACTTAAAACTTAAAACTTAAAACTTAAAACTTAAAACTTAAAACTTAAAACTTAAAACTTAAAACTTAAAACTTAAAACTTAAAACTTAAAACTTAAAACTTAAAACTTAAAACTTAAAACTTAAAACTTAAAACTTAAAACTTAAAACTTAAAACTTAAAACTTAAAACTTAAAACTTAAAACTTAAAACTTAAAACTTAAAACTTAAAACTTAAAACTTAAAACTTAAAACTTAAAACTTAAAACTTAAAACTTAAAACTTAAAACTTAAAACTTAAAACTTAAAACTTAAAACTTAAAACTTAAAACTTAAAACTTAAAACTTAAAACTTAAAACTTAAAACTTAAAACTTAAAACTTAAAACTTAAAACTTAAAACTTAAAACTTAAAACTTAAAACTTAAAACTTAAAACTTAAAACTTAAAACTTAAAACTTAAAACTTAAAACTTAAAACTTAAAACTTAAAACTTAAAACTTAAAACTTAAAACTTAAAACTTAAAACTTAAAACTTAAAACTTAAAACTTAAAACTTAAAACTTAAAACTTAAAACTTAAAACTTAAAACTTAAAACTTAAAACTTAAAACTTAAAACTTAAAACTTAAAACTTAAAACTTAAAACTTAAAACTTAAAACTTAAAACTTAAAACTTAAAACTTAAAACTTAAAACTTAAAACTTAAAACTTAAAACTTAAAACTTAAAACTTAAAACTTAAAACTTAAAACTTAAAACTTAAAACTTAAAACTTAAAACTTAAAACTTAAAACTTAAAACTTAAAACTTAAAACTTAAAACTTAAAACTTAAAACTTAAAACTTAAAACTTAAAACTTAAAACTTAAAACTTAAAACTTAAAACTTAAAACTTAAAACTTAAAACTTAAAACTTAAAACTTAAAACTTAAAACTTAAAACTTAAAACTTAAAACTTAAAACTTAAAACTTAAAACTTAAAACTTAAAACTTAAAACTTAAAACTTAAAACTTAAAACTTAAAACTTAAAACTTAAAACTTAAAACTTAAAACTTAAAACTTAAAACTTAAAACTTAAAACTTAAAACTTAAAACTTAAAACTTAAAACTTAAAACTTAAAACTTAAAACTTAAAACTTAAAACTTAAAACTTAAAACTTAAAACTTAAAACTTAAAACTTAAAACTTAAAACTTAAAACTTAAAACTTAAAACTTAAAACTTAAAACTTAAAACTTAAAACTTAAAACTTAAAACTTAAAACTTAAAACTTAAAACTTAAAACTTAAAACTTAAAACTTAAAACTTAAAACTTAAAACTTAAAACTTAAAACTTAAAACTTAAAACTTAAAACTTAAAACTTAAAACTTAAAACTTAAAACTTAAAACTTAAAACTTAAAACTTAAAACTTAAAACTTAAAACTTAAAACTTAAAACTTAAAACTTAAAACTTAAAACTTAAAACTTAAAACTTAAAACTTAAAACTTAAAACTTAAAACTTAAAACTTAAAACTTAAAACTTAAAACTTAAAACTTAAAACTTAAAACTTAAAACTTAAAACTTAAAACTTAAAACTTAAAACTTAAAACTTAAAACTTAAAACTTAAAACTTAAAACTTAAAACTTAAAACTTAAAACTTAAAACTTAAAACTTAAAACTTAAAACTTAAAACTTAAAACTTAAAACTTAAAACTTAAAACTTAAAACTTAAAACTTAAAACTTAAAACTTAAAACTTAAAACTTAAAACTTAAAACTTAAAACTTAAAACTTAAAACTTAAAACTTAAAACTTAAAACTTAAAACTTAAAACTTAAAACTTAAAACTTAAAACTTAAAACTTAAAACTTAAAACTTAAAACTTAAAACTTAAAACTTAAAACTTAAAACTTAAAACTTAAAACTTAAAACTTAAAACTTAAAACTTAAAACTTAAAACTTAAAACTTAAAACTTAAAACTTAAAACTTAAAACTTAAAACTTAAAACTTAAAACTTAAAACTTAAAACTTAAAACTTAAAACTTAAAACTTAAAACTTAAAACTTAAAACTTAAAACTTAAAACTTAAAACTTAAAACTTAAAACTTAAAACTTAAAACTTAAAACTTAAAACTTAAAACTTAAAACTTAAAACTTAAAACTTAAAACTTAAAACTTAAAACTTAAAACTTAAAACTTAAAACTTAAAACTTAAAACTTAAAACTTAAAACTTAAAACTTAAAACTTAAAACTTAAAACTTAAAACTTAAAACTTAAAACTTAAAACTTAAAACTTAAAACTTAAAACTTAAAACTTAAAACTTAAAACTTAAAACTTAAAACTTAAAACTTAAAACTTAAAACTTAAAACTTAAAACTTAAAACTTAAAACTTAAAACTTAAAACTTAAAACTTAAAACTTAAAACTTAAAACTTAAAACTTAAAACTTAAAACTTAAAACTTAAAACTTAAAACTTAAAACTTAAAACTTAAAACTTAAAACTTAAAACTTAAAACTTAAAACTTAAAACTTAAAACTTAAAACTTAAAACTTAAAACTTAAAACTTAAAACTTAAAACTTAAAACTTAAAACTTAAAACTTAAAACTTAAAACTTAAAACTTAAAACTTAAAACTTAAAACTTAAAACTTAAAACTTAAAACTTAAAACTTAAAACTTAAAACTTAAAACTTAAAACTTAAAACTTAAAACTTAAAACTTAAAACTTAAAACTTAAAACTTAAAACTTAAAACTTAAAACTTAAAACTTAAAACTTAAAACTTAAAACTTAAAACTTAAAACTTAAAACTTAAAACTTAAAACTTAAAACTTAAAACTTAAAACTTAAAACTTAAAACTTAAAACTTAAAACTTAAAACTTAAAACTTAAAACTTAAAACTTAAAACTTAAAACTTAAAACTTAAAACTTAAAACTTAAAACTTAAAACTTAAAACTTAAAACTTAAAACTTAAAACTTAAAACTTAAAACTTAAAACTTAAAACTTAAAACTTAAAACTTAAAACTTAAAACTTAAAACTTAAAACTTAAAACTTAAAACTTAAAACTTAAAACTTAAAACTTAAAACTTAAAACTTAAAACTTAAAACTTAAAACTTAAAACTTAAAACTTAAAACTTAAAACTTAAAACTTAAAACTTAAAACTTAAAACTTAAAACTTAAAACTTAAAACTTAAAACTTAAAACTTAAAACTTAAAACTTAAAACTTAAAACTTAAAACTTAAAACTTAAAACTTAAAACTTAAAACTTAAAACTTAAAACTTAAAACTTAAAACTTAAAACTTAAAACTTAAAACTTAAAACTTAAAACTTAAAACTTAAAACTTAAAACTTAAAACTTAAAACTTAAAACTTAAAACTTAAAACTTAAAACTTAAAACTTAAAACTTAAAACTTAAAACTTAAAACTTAAAACTTAAAACTTAAAACTTAAAACTTAAAACTTAAAACTTAAAACTTAAAACTTAAAACTTAAAACTTAAAACTTAAAACTTAAAACTTAAAACTTAAAACTTAAAACTTAAAACTTAAAACTTAAAACTTAAAACTTAAAACTTAAAACTTAAAACTTAAAACTTAAAACTTAAAACTTAAAACTTAAAACTTAAAACTTAAAACTTAAAACTTAAAACTTAAAACTTAAAACTTAAAACTTAAAACTTAAAACTTAAAACTTAAAACTTAAAACTTAAAACTTAAAACTTAAAACTTAAAACTTAAAACTTAAAACTTAAAACTTAAAACTTAAAACTTAAAACTTAAAACTTAAAACTTAAAACTTAAAACTTAAAACTTAAAACTTAAAACTTAAAACTTAAAACTTAAAACTTAAAACTTAAAACTTAAAACTTAAAACTTAAAACTTAAAACTTAAAACTTAAAACTTAAAACTTAAAACTTAAAACTTAAAACTTAAAACTTAAAACTTAAAACTTAAAACTTAAAACTTAAAACTTAAAACTTAAAACTTAAAACTTAAAACTTAAAACTTAAAACTTAAAACTTAAAACTTAAAACTTAAAACTTAAAACTTAAAACTTAAAACTTAAAACTTAAAACTTAAAACTTAAAACTTAAAACTTAAAACTTAAAACTTAAAACTTAAAACTTAAAACTTAAAACTTAAAACTTAAAACTTAAAACTTAAAACTTAAAACTTAAAACTTAAAACTTAAAACTTAAAACTTAAAACTTAAAACTTAAAACTTAAAACTTAAAACTTAAAACTTAAAACTTAAAACTTAAAACTTAAAACTTAAAACTTAAAACTTAAAACTTAAAACTTAAAACTTAAAACTTAAAACTTAAAACTTAAAACTTAAAACTTAAAACTTAAAACTTAAAACTTAAAACTTAAAACTTAAAACTTAAAACTTAAAACTTAAAACTTAAAACTTAAAACTTAAAACTTAAAACTTAAAACTTAAAACTTAAAACTTAAAACTTAAAACTTAAAACTTAAAACTTAAAACTTAAAACTTAAAACTTAAAACTTAAAACTTAAAACTTAAAACTTAAAACTTAAAACTTAAAACTTAAAACTTAAAACTTAAAACTTAAAACTTAAAACTTAAAACTTAAAACTTAAAACTTAAAACTTAAAACTTAAAACTTAAAACTTAAAACTTAAAACTTAAAACTTAAAACTTAAAACTTAAAACTTAAAACTTAAAACTTAAAACTTAAAACTTAAAACTTAAAACTTAAAACTTAAAACTTAAAACTTAAAACTTAAAACTTAAAACTTAAAACTTAAAACTTAAAACTTAAAACTTAAAACTTAAAACTTAAAACTTAAAACTTAAAACTTAAAACTTAAAACTTAAAACTTAAAACTTAAAACTTAAAACTTAAAACTTAAAACTTAAAACTTAAAACTTAAAACTTAAAACTTAAAACTTAAAACTTAAAACTTAAAACTTAAAACTTAAAACTTAAAACTTAAAACTTAAAACTTAAAACTTAAAACTTAAAACTTAAAACTTAAAACTTAAAACTTAAAACTTAAAACTTAAAACTTAAAACTTAAAACTTAAAACTTAAAACTTAAAACTTAAAACTTAAAACTTAAAACTTAAAACTTAAAACTTAAAACTTAAAACTTAAAACTTAAAACTTAAAACTTAAAACTTAAAACTTAAAACTTAAAACTTAAAACTTAAAACTTAAAACTTAAAACTTAAAACTTAAAACTTAAAACTTAAAACTTAAAACTTAAAACTTAAAACTTAAAACTTAAAACTTAAAACTTAAAACTTAAAACTTAAAACTTAAAACTTAAAACTTAAAACTTAAAACTTAAAACTTAAAACTTAAAACTTAAAACTTAAAACTTAAAACTTAAAACTTAAAACTTAAAACTTAAAACTTAAAACTTAAAACTTAAAACTTAAAACTTAAAACTTAAAACTTAAAACTTAAAACTTAAAACTTAAAACTTAAAACTTAAAACTTAAAACTTAAAACTTAAAACTTAAAACTTAAAACTTAAAACTTAAAACTTAAAACTTAAAACTTAAAACTTAAAACTTAAAACTTAAAACTTAAAACTTAAAACTTAAAACTTAAAACTTAAAACTTAAAACTTAAAACTTAAAACTTAAAACTTAAAACTTAAAACTTAAAACTTAAAACTTAAAACTTAAAACTTAAAACTTAAAACTTAAAACTTAAAACTTAAAACTTAAAACTTAAAACTTAAAACTTAAAACTTAAAACTTAAAACTTAAAACTTAAAACTTAAAACTTAAAACTTAAAACTTAAAACTTAAAACTTAAAACTTAAAACTTAAAACTTAAAACTTAAAACTTAAAACTTAAAACTTAAAACTTAAAACTTAAAACTTAAAACTTAAAACTTAAAACTTAAAACTTAAAACTTAAAACTTAAAACTTAAAACTTAAAACTTAAAACTTAAAACTTAAAACTTAAAACTTAAAACTTAAAACTTAAAACTTAAAACTTAAAACTTAAAACTTAAAACTTAAAACTTAAAACTTAAAACTTAAAACTTAAAACTTAAAACTTAAAACTTAAAACTTAAAACTTAAAACTTAAAACTTAAAACTTAAAACTTAAAACTTAAAACTTAAAACTTAAAACTTAAAACTTAAAACTTAAAACTTAAAACTTAAAACTTAAAACTTAAAACTTAAAACTTAAAACTTAAAACTTAAAACTTAAAACTTAAAACTTAAAACTTAAAACTTAAAACTTAAAACTTAAAACTTAAAACTTAAAACTTAAAACTTAAAACTTAAAACTTAAAACTTAAAACTTAAAACTTAAAACTTAAAACTTAAAACTTAAAACTTAAACTTAAGAAAATATTGTCCTGATTGGGCCTTTGAAGGTTTCTGGGTTTAATTCCTGGAGCAATATTTTTAACTGAATTGCATTAACTTAACTTAAGTAACTTAAGTAAGTCATTTAACTTAACTCAAGTAACATAACATAACCTAACTTAAGTAATTTAACTTAACTTAAGCAAGTTAAACAAAGTAAGTTAACTTAAGTAACTTAACTCAACTTAACTTCACTTAACTTAAGCAACTTAACTTAGCTTAACTTAAGTTAAGTAACTTAACTTAAGTAGCTTAACTCAACTTAATTTAACTTAAGTAAATTAACTCAAGTTAACTTAAGCAACTTAACTTAACTCGACTCAACTCAACTCAACTCAACTCAACTCAACTCAACTCAACTCAACTCAACTCAACTAACTTAACTTAAGTAACTTAAGTAACTTAACTTAAGTCACTTAACTTTACTTAAGAAATTATTGTCCTGATTGGGCCTTTGAATGGTTCCTGGAGCAATATTTAGTATAAGTATAAAAAAATATATGTTTAAAAAACATGTGAAAATAAGTAAGTTTATAATAACTATTAGTATATTTGCTTTTTAAGTATATTAAATTTAAAAGTGTACAAAAATACAAGTATATGAAGTTTTTATAATAAGTTGATGTGTATTAAGTACACAAGTATAAGTATAATAAGTATACAAATATAATATATATAATAGGTATACAAATTTATTCAATAATTATAAGTAGATATATATTGAATAGATATGTACATATGGCATTGCTTTAATATACTTCAAGAAAATTAAACTTGCTTCATGTTGAATCTTCTCACATATACTTCAGTGAAATGAAACATGCTTCAAGTTCAATCAACTTTGATATACCTCAGTAATGTTAAGAATGCTTAAACTGCAGTAAACTTTTATATACTTCAAAATAATTTATAAGTAATGTTTTATTTTGTATTTCCTTAAGTTGTCTGCTTGTCGTTGTTTTTTTTATATGCTTCACCACAGTTAAACAGGCTTCAAATTCAATTTAAGTCTATTATATACTTCTGTCAAGTTGAACATGGCTCAAGTTTATGTACTTTGATATACTTGAGAACAGTTAAACACCCTTCAAATTCGATCAACTTAGATACACTTCAGTTCAGTATATAATAAACTTACAGGGGGTTACCACAAAATTATTTTTTAATTTAATATTCACCATACAAATTACAAACAAAAAATTTGAACTTGTTAAACATGCTTTAAGTGTATATTATAAATCGACACCTATTTCATAAACAACTTGTGTAAAAAATTATAAATCATTAATATTGATCATGAAAGACATAATTCTTACTTGTGTCAACATTGCGAAGAAGCATTGAGTACTCGTTTGAGCCACACACTAAATAATGTTATCACAACTCCCAATAAGAATATGATTAATAAACAGCTATTCCATAAAAATCTTGATGCTTAATAAATATGGATTGATTTTGTGACAAGCAGGGATACTCCCCGCTACGCTATTGAGGATCATGATAAACAAGTAGAAAATAAAACTGAAATATTATATAACAACACTAAGTTAAACTAAAACCTAGTTAAAAAAGCACCCATTTTGTCTTGCATATTCAATCTCAAAGATTTTTTTAATGAAATGGCCATGTGTATTTATGATAAAGTTATTGGAATTTGTGTATTTTACCAGCTTTATACAAGCTTTTCTTGGTGCTTGTTGAAAGGCTGAAGTAATCAAAGTTGGATATGCACTTTTGGCTTGGAAATAAAAATTGTTGAGATATTATTCTTTTAGTTGTCAATTATCTTTCTGTTCCGGTTCTGTGTATAGCTCGTAGCTGTTCATTCTGTCTATATCCACCTAGTAATTTAGCCATTCATTCTTTCATGTCTTATGCATGCCCTATTAGCAAAGTCTAATTTGTGATCATTTACCCATATATTAAACCTCATTTTTGCCCTATGGCTATATACGAAACTCTTGGTGTTCATTTACGCATTTATTAAATCTTTTTTTTCATACGGTTACAAAATCTTTTCGTGATCATATACCAGTATATTAATCTCATTTTTGTTGCCTGGCAATATAAACACCTTTTGTGATCATTTACCACTCTGTTTGAAATATATCATGGGTTGTATGTCTATATAAATTCTTTTGGTAATAATTTACCCATATATTGAATCTTATTTGTGTTGTATGCCTATATAAACTGTTTTCAGATATGTTAAATCTCATTTTTGTTGCCTTTCGTGATCATTTATCACTCTGTTAAAAATATTTTATAAGTCGTTTTGTTCCTTGGCTACATAAACTCGCACGACTATAGAAAATCTCTTTTCTGTTGAATGAGTGACTATATAATAATTCTTTGGGTGGTCATTTCTCAATATGTTGAATCTATTTTGCATGGCTATATAAACTTTTCTTGATATTATATCTCTTTGTCTGCTGTATAAACTTACCTTCACAATAAATGCCAGCCATTAAAAGACAACCACATGGCGAGGGTCGTTCGAAATTTTACCATCTCGATTCTAGAACAAAAGGTAAACCCACATTTAAAAACACTTTTCTACCGAATTATAATCTACGCTTATTGAAACAAGGTATACTTTAGTCAAATAGCAGCCACAACGAAAGTAAATTACCTTCCCAGACAATACTCTTTACTTTGAAAGCCAAGCCCAACTCATATTTTGCCATCTTCAGAAAACGCTAAAACAACGTTTAAAACGTGAACGCGATAAGTTAGAAACGTTCAAACGTCAAACACACCTCTTTCAACATCGTCTTTAACTTAAATAAACGAACCGACGACTATGGCGACGAGGATAATTTTACCTTATTGTTTTACTTATTCAACCAACCCATACTTTACTCAAATAAAAGCTATCGAAAAGTAAATTACCTTTTACGACAAATCTTTATCTTAAAAGCCAGCCACAAACACCATCGCCATCGCACGTACTCTACAAGAATGACAAATTCAAACATGGCGACCGTCCTTCTAAATCTACGTCTCGAGGAGAAGCTAAAACAACATTTACAAGCAGAATTGTGCGACGAAAAATTACAAATTAACTTTAAGTAACAACAATCAACGTTCTACTTTGCTTAAAGCAACCATAAAATCACCATTTGAAGAACAAAATACGTTACCTATTTCTCTTGCTTGCAGCACGATTTATAAAGCTTTCTGTGACGACTGTCTCCCTTATAAAGTTAGAAACATGTGACTTCATTTGCATTTCTCAACCCAAGCGAAAAGCAGGGTGGGTAGATTTTATGAATAAATAAGCCAAAGTACCATCGAAATGACAAAGAGAACAAAAGGCAAATACAAAGGAAAACAATGAGCATTGTCAAGTGTTTGGCTTATTTATGCAGAAATCTATCAACCCTGGCAAAAAGATATGTTGAAAGCCCTGTCCAACTTCCACCCCCGCACCAGTGGGATTTAGTGTAATTTATTGAGGTCAAAGATCAACATTAACAACGCACATGCACAAATTTTTTAACTTAATCTGGATTGTTCGCCCCAGTACAAGATGCTACACATTTCCTCTACAAAACGAAAACCAACAATCAAAGCCAGCACACATAACTTCACCAAATTTTAGACAGGAAGTTCACGTTTCAAAAAGAGGACAAAAATATTAAAAAGTAATGACGCAACAACACTGAGATTTAAACCCATGGATACATAAACCTTTTTGGTGATAATTTTGCCACCATATATTAAAATATTTTTTGTTTCATATATAAACTCTTTTTGTGAGTATTTACCCATCTATTAAAGCATCGTTTGCGTTGTATGGCCACATAAACTCATTTGGTGATCATTTACCCATATATTAAATCTCATTTTTGTTGCCTGGCTATACAAACTCCTTTTGTGATCATTTATCACCCTGTTTAAAATATTTCATGGGTTTTATGGCTATAAAAAATATTTCATGGGTTTTACAGCTATGTAAACTCTTTTGGTAATCGCTTACCAGTATATTAAAGTCATTTATGCGTGTTTTAAATCTCGTTTTTGTTGCTTCGCTATATAAACTCGCACAAGTATAGAAAATCTCTTTTCTGTTGCATGACTATATAATAACTTTTTGGTGATCATTTCTCTATATGTTAAATCTCTTTTTGTGTTCCATGGCCATATAAACTTTTCTTGTAATCATTTACACATATATTAAATCTCTTCTCTGCTCCATGACTGTACAATAACTCTTTTGGTGATTATTTACCCATATATTAAAATATCGTTTGTGTTGTCTGGCTACATAAATTCTTTTGGGGATCATTTACCCATCATATTAAATCTATTTGAGTTGCATGCCTATATAAACTTTTTTTGTCATCTTTTACACATGTTAAATCTCATTTTTGTCGCTTGGCTACAGGAACACGCACGAATATAGAAAATTTCTTTCTGTTGCATGACTATATGACTCTTTTGGTGATCATTTCTCCATATGGTAAATTTATTTTTGTGTTTTCTTGTGTTACCCATCTATCAAAATATCGTTTGTGTTGTATGGCTATTTAAACTCCATTTGTGATCAATTACCCATCTATTAAATCTTTTTAATTTTTTCACATGGTCACATAGAGTCTTTTTGTGATCATATACCAGTATACTAAATCTTATTTTTATTGCCTGGCTATATAAAATCCTTTTGTGATCATTTACCCATCTATTTAAAATATTTTTGGGGTTGTATGTTCATATAAACTCTTTGATGATCGTTTACTCATATATTAATCTTATTTGTATTGCCTGGCTATATATGTTCTTTTGATGTTCTTTCACTCATCTATTGAATTTTTTCTAGTACTGAAGTGGCTTCATTTAAGCTCTTTTTACATTTTACTTTTTACTTTATATTTTTTTCATTTTTTAATCTCGCCATAACTAAAAACGCAGTGAGTATTTTGATAGGAAAACAGATTCCATTTTCTTTCAATTACTTTGCATTTTTTTTTGTAAATGTGGTGTGTTGCACAACTAAACTGTATACAATAGTCTAACTATACATACACTGTTCGTCGCGGGCCCTAGCCGCCGCGCATTATAATACCATGAATATGGCATCTCGTCGTGCCCCTAACTTAACCTAACCTAGTGCATGTCGCACCTACGAGGTACCATAAACAGGGGTCGAACACTTACATCTTTCGTCGTTGTCTGCGTTGCCCCACACCAAGAGAAACCTAGACACTGGTAGCGGACTTCATCATGAAGCTAGCCCGGATAACCAATGTGCATGCTTTTACCTGCTGCGGAAGATTCATTGAAAGGGCCCCCTCTTCTTCTTGTATTTTACACAGCTTCTCTCTTTTTACGGGTACCACTTGTACGCTCTACCAATGGGTACCATTTGTACCCTCCTAACCCCAAGGAAAACATTGCCAGTTTTTTGTGAACCAAGGTTGATTACTTCTGCACTGTCAGCATTTAAAATGCTAGAACATTCTTTGTTTTTCAATCAATCAAAATCTGGCAAAGCTTTACTTGCGCACATCCTAGGTCTGGTCATCCTGTCTAAACTAATGCACCATGCCCTAACGCTCACTTTCCACCAGCCAAATATATTCACGCAAGGCAGAACCAAAAATTCTGCAAGAAAGTAAAGCCAATCACGTTGGTAAGACAGTGATTTCCTTTTTTCGTGAACAAATTTGCCAAATGAAAAACGACTCTTGTGCCTAAGTGGAAGAAAGGGGTGGAATTTTGGAAAAACCCTAGGGTCGAAAATTCTGCAAGCCAAATTACTGACAATACATAAACTCACTCGGCCTTTCGAATCACCTTGATCACGCATTCCTTCTATTATTCACATTTACACCCTCTTCTACAAAAAGAACAGAAACATCTTTAATTATTCGACACAGTTGATTAAAATTGACTTTCTAAAACAACATATCTTATAAGTTGAAATAGTTGACCTGCATCTAAGGACATATGCAGACTTAGATTCATTTATGCAATGTCTTTCGTCAAAATCCAAGATCTGATTGGTTTTGTTAGTGAATATATGCTAATTTCGACCTAGAGGACTTCAAGCCACTATATACATATCGGCGAAAATTAGTGCTTGCTCGGCAAATTGAATTGCCTGGCTGATATCTAGCAAGCTGAAGCATAATATATACATATGTATCATGATTACGTAAATAATTTCCCCAGGATAACAGAATAATTGGTACGCGTTTTCAGTTATGCCTGTTCCACTTTTGCACTGCCAATACGCAATCCAGAAAATGCATAAAAAATTGCTTCGCAAAGTATTTTGAATAGATAAGCAAAGATAAGCATGGATTCTATTGTACGTTAGGCTATTTAAAACGTCGGATTTTGAGCGCGATGAGGTAATGAGAGTTTCGTTCCTCATTAACCATTTTTTGAAAATTCTTCTTTTAAAACAAGCGTAACTTGCAATAATGCCCCTTCTTTAACAGACGTAATTAAGTTGTCTGTATAATTAACTTGGCAACTTATTGCAGTCATACCTGCAGGATTCTATAGCCATATGCTGTGAAGCATTACTTGAGTGCAAATGATTTTGAATGATATATGCATGAAACAACTTCATTGTGCTTACACATTTGTTGAAAATAAAGAGTATTTTAAATTTGTGGCAGTGAATTAATCGAGATTGCAAACACGAACTAATAGACTATACAAAAGCCTAGGACCGGCGAAGGTATTTAGTCGCACATTCAATACATATAAACTGAATAATTATTATTTATATGTATTGTAGAGAACCCGTCTTCTCCTCCTATTTTGCGACCTAGGAGAAATATTGCGCATTCATTAGATCAACCATCAGTAAAAGATAATTTCAAAAGACCCACTTTTGCACGATATACACAGAAGACACCCATGTACTGATCTACATTCGATGTATTTAACGAAGTATTTTGCCTAAAGCATGCAAATTCAGCAGCGGCAACCACTAACAATTGATGATATTAATGAGGCAATAATGAGGCCATATGTCCTTAGATGCAGGTCAACTAATATGACAGAGGCAAATTTGAAACATATTATGAATTCCATTCCCCATTCATAAAGGCATAAATCGAGCTATACTTTGCTCAAATAAAACCTGCAAGGAAAGTAAATTACCTTTTTAATCTTCACATGAAACGCCAGCTATGAAAGACAGCCACCGCATGGTGAGCACGGTTCGGAATTTTCCATCTCGATTCTCGAATGAAAGATAGATCCACAATTAAAAACACATTTCACAGCAATCATATTTAATTAAGGCGTATTAACACAAGCTATACTTCAGTGAAGTAAAAACTACAACGAAAGCAAATTACCTTCCCGGACATGCGTTTCGTCCACACATTGAAAGCCAGCCACAAACAAGGCCAGTCTCTATGGCAAATTCAAACAAATTTAAACTCTACCATCTTGAAGAAAAGCTTGTCTTGCGACGAATTTAAAATAATATGGCAACGACGATAATTTTACTTAATCGTTTTACGTATTTAAACAACCTTTACTTCACTCAAATAAAGCAAATTACCTTTTAAGACAGTCAATCTTCAACTCAAAGGCGAGCCACAAAGTCAATCGCTAGCGTACTGTACAACAAACGCCTACAAGAAAGACGAATTCAAACATGGCGACCGTCCTTTCTAAATTTACCCTCGCGAAGAGATGCTTAAAATCACATTTACAAAGACAATTTAGGGAATAAAAATTCCAAATTACCTTCAAACAACAACAATCAACGTTCTTCTTAGCTTTAAGCAGCCATAAAATCCGTGATTTAAAAAAAAAAATTCTAAAGGAACCTTGCACTCTGTCTTGCACGATGGTCCACCACGTTGTATAAATTTTTCTGTGACGTGTCCAGTTGGATCACGTGACTTCATTTGCATTTCTCCAAAGAAGTTATAAGATAGATTGAAAAGCCCCTGTCCACTCACACCCCCCCCCCTGACTGACCAAGTGTGATATAGACAATGACTTTGATTGGGACTAGGCCCAAGGGAAGTAACGGGCTTCGCCCCGCTCGCAGACAATGCCCCCCCACTTAACCATCGAAGGGTGATCAGCCCGTTGATGCAAACTTTCAGGAACAACTTACAACAAACGTGTATCGTATTTATCTAATTTAGTACAGCAACACTCTAAACATTGTGGGAGCCTCTTCGCGCAGATACGCTATCAGAATTAGCAGCGCGCATGTGCAGTATATATTACACACGTTGCTCTATACAAACCATGAATTATCAGGATCGTTCGCAATATTTAAATATTAAATATATATTAAATAACGAAACAAAAACGAGCAGTTAAAACCAACACCCACAACTTCATGAAAACTTTAGGTAGAAAGCTCGCATTTAAAAAAGGAGAAAAAAAATATGAAAGAAATCATAAAGCAGGACTGGGATTCGAACCCGCACCAAAAGAACGTGGGTTAGCTCGACGACCACTTGGCCAAACGGGCTAAAACCACACTGCTTCAAAACTATATTCAATTTAAACCTATTAGCCTCATTCACAAACAAATACACTTAACATTTATAACTCAAAATTAGCTATTTTTGTGCAATTTATGCAAGAAAGTTTGTTTTTTTACAATTTATCTTTCCCCACCGGTGTGGATTTAGAGTGTTTTGTTTGCCCAAGCCAGACCCCAGAAGTATGGAAGAAAACCTTCTGCGCTGTGGGTAGACATTTAGTCTATTATATTTACAAATTGTCCAATGCTGTCAAGTTTGTGTTGGCGGGGGGTTACTAGACGAGTTTTGTGCAAGAAACAGAATTTTTATTGTCTTTTTCTTTTGGAGAGTCACTGCTGAAAGCTCAAAAACAAAGAAATATTTCGTTCCGCGAGAAAAATTTCGCCCACTGGAAACTAGCATTTTTATTGGCCAGAGAAGGCAATCGGCTAGGCAAAACCTGCATTATGAATCTGTCTTATGCGACAAACAGGCCGACGCAAACCTCAAAGATAATTGTGCAGTACTAGTAATTGATCTAAAATATATATTAAATCTACCTTTATCTAAAATTCTATTTAACTCCATTTAACGTTATTAGAGAAATGCATGATTTGAATTCTTAATGCCATATAATAATAAACTCGACCAATGAAATCGCTCTATTTTCTCAGCCAAAAACCTGCATTCTACATTCAATGCGAAATCAATCGAAAAAAATATAAATGTTAAATTTGTTCGCAAGATTTAACTTAGGACAGGCTAATGCATTAAGCCCGTTTTCCACTTTAACCTTATCGAAGCGAAACATAACGTTTTTATATTGTGTCCATATCATTAGTTCTGCTTCAAGAAGAGTCTGGGACGAGCGTGGTGTGACGTAGCTTAAGGACTAAGTTACGACGCACATTATACTTTTGGTATATTTTCTCCGGCATGTCAGGCAATAGCTCGGATTCGGAAAGCTCTCACGGTTCTCAGTGACTCAGAATACAATTATATTCCTGGGTATATTATAGAGGATGAATCAAATGATACCAGTCACGAAATTGGAACTCTAGAAGCAGTTGATAGCGAAATTTTAGGCGATCATGATGCATGCCTTTATGCTGATGAACCTCTAGCCGACGAAGAATGGTACGCGAAACGCAATGAGCAGAACGAAATGCTGCAACGACGATTAGACGGCCGTGAAGATGTTAAATCATGGTAAGCAGTAATATAGATTTTTCTTAGACATACAAACGTAAAATATAAAGGCATTGAGCATGTGTGGCATATATATTGTTGATACCCAAGGCGAATCAAATGAGTGGACACATCAGTTCAACATTCTGAGGTGTTTGTTTTCGGGCTCGCTAAATTGCGCTTGTAAAATTTATACGACTCGCCTTTTGTAGCGAGTAAATATCACTATTTATTAATAACGAGAGGGTCTTTCTACAGATATAGCTAATTGCCTCTATAGAGTAATCATGATTGCGTTAGACGAGTTGTAAACCACACTTAATTTAATTTAATCAATTTGTCACAATTAATATCTGTACAAACAATCATTACAATCACTAAAACATTATAAAGTCATACAAATAACATGTGACTGGAGAAAGGAACAGAACTTACGTCCCAATTGACACCTGACCCCTAAACTATAAAAAATAACCACATGCATAAATTAATTAACTTAAGTACGCTAACAAATGTATAAGGTCCCTAAACCGAGCCAGGTGGGCAGTAAAGAGGTAATTTTGCCCTCAATGGATGATTAAATAGTGGTTTAATACGGATAGCACTTGTCAAAGATAACCGAAATGTGCCCGAACTTTCTCTAACCTTTCCAAAAAGTGAAACAATATCAATATAAGAAAATTAAAGATATACATAGTGGACTATTGCATCTTTGACAAAAACTAGCCTAGCAATGATATAATCAACTGACCTTGTTCCCAACTCCAGCATTTCTTAAAATTTCAACTCTACAATGTGAACTATGGTAGTAGTTTTATAAGATATTTATACTGTCAGGACGTAATCAAATTGAGCAGTGCTATTCATTAAAACTTATGAACATCAAGACAAAGTTGTGCGAACGTCTTTGCGATGCTGATATTTGATGCTAGTCACATTACTAAGAAATTATAGGGTTGTTAAATATTCAAGATGGACCACGCGATTAGTTTTAAAAATATAATAAACACGATAGGACGTAGTTAAATTGGAAGTGGAAACGAAATTCTTTATCGAAAAATAGAAAGGAAACACGCGAATGTTTTTGTTAGACGAACTTTGTGACTGAATAAACGAAGTTTGTGCGTGGAACGGCGGAAAAGAGAGATTCTGGACTTGTGAAATCGCAAGAATGGAAAGTATTAGGCGTTTCAAGGGGAACTGGTCGTAAAGTACTATGATCAACGCGACAAACAAAGGCTATTGTCATTCTTATTTGCAATAAAGCGGATTAGCCGCATTACAAATATCGTAACTTGTAACTATATGGACAATCGCGCGTCTTCACATTTTGTTGATCTTTTCATGTCTCAGCCCCCACCCTATTATATCAAAGAACCCCTTACCTCAAAATCGTTTTAACAACATTGAACAACGGGGGAGGGGGTCAGAGCCGCATCTTATAGAAGGGACGGGCCAAATAAGCTGCTTGTCTCAGGAACGCTTGCACAAGATTTTAGTTTGGTCCAGTACATAATGTGGCAAGTGTATACATCCCGCTTGATTTCATAGCCTTAAGTTCTGAATTGAAATACTTTTCATCGCCTGACGTGTTTTAACCATCCTTTGTAAACCCCTCCTTACTGTAACGGATTCTTCCTGCATGCAAACGATAATTTATACGTGTCTATTTAATAGTTCTGGTTTTAAAAAGTTTGGATTCAATGATGATCCACCTGCTTCAATATCAGCCAAAATTACAGGATCCCATTGGAAGTGCAAAATGGCGGCAGGTACCTATGGAGAAAAAGCAGAGTGCCTGAGTTACTTAATATTACCGCACACCAGGTTCCCGCAGATGCTATGATTTTGTAACGTTAACTGTTTTACAATTAAGGAGTGCTTTTAAAAACGTCTATTTTGTAATTTCACTCAGAAACCAAAACAATAGGCAGTTTTTTCCAAGTTTGCCCAGTTTCAACTTGCAATTTCAAGTGGGATCTCACCTACGTACAGTGTAGCTTCATAGCCTGTTCTCTCCAGTATGAGGCATGTGAGGCAATTTCCTGCGAGCAAGCTATTAGTTAGCAAGGGACGTGCTATTTTCAAATCTAGAAATCGCAGGTTATATGCAAGGTTAATATAAAAAAAGCTCTGGAGAAATACATACTACGCAATGTTTCTCTCTCTCTGACTATGAAGCAAGCAAAAACGTTTACAAACAAAACTTACCTGACTCTTCTTCGGTCAGTGTTCGTCCACCGGGTTCTGACAATGTAAATGTCAGCCAATCAGATTGAAGCTGTTCTCTTACAAAGTTCATAAGACACGAAGATTTCTCACGGGACTTAAACGTACCTGTTTAAAATATTGCAGAAAAAAAAAGATTAAAATGCGTTTTACTTACATAGTTAACCTTTATGCTAAGAACGAAGTTCACTTAGTAGCACCGTCTATAACACAGTAATTTTAAATATAACAATACAGTGGAAACTCCTTAGACATACATGATTTCATAGCATAACCAGGAACCTGAGGCAGATGACAGCAAATTACTCGAAACGTTGTATTAAAGATGAATGTCCATTGATTTGTCATTTTTATGGCTCTATATAGCCAGTCAATAAGGGCAAATCACTGAGCTCTTCGTAGGAATTCTAAACCTTCATCGATAAATGTGATGTAACATACAATCTATATACTTTATGGTATTACTTCGAAAACCTCAAGTTTACCATAATGCAGTCTAACTAAAGCGCGAGTCGTTTAAATCATTGAACTAAACTGGGGCCGGTTGTATAAAAAAGTGATTAAAGTTAACTATGATTAGTGTAAACGTCAACCAATCGGAACAACGTATTTTGTACTTGATCACTATTTAACTACGAAACAGTGATTAAAAAAGTGATTAAGAGTTTTATACAACCGGCCCCTGGTGTTTACCTTGCAAAATATAGCCATCGGGAAATTTGACCCGTAACAAAGTAAAGCGATACGTTCTTGCAGTATTTTTGTCGTCTCGTTCTCTCATTGCGCGAGTTCTTAATCGGGAATTACGATCGACTTCTTCGGATCTAAAATTATAAGTATCATAAACCAACAATTGAAATTTGTTTTCAAATTCTATTAGACTAGTAAAACGGAGAAAAAAGTCTTTATGAATAAGTTGTTACAGGGACGAGATTGGAAATGTCTTTAAATAAGTTGTTGCAATGACCAAGAAGGAAATGATTCGGGCAGATACAGTATGTGTGTCCGTTTAGAAGTGGTCTCCGCTTAACAAGGGTTGGGTACATTTCCGCTGATAAGTCACACCAAGCTTTGCATAACAAATAAATCGCGCGCGCATGACTAGCACCACGCACTGCCGTAGAATTAACATCACAAGAACATCAAAGCGCCGGGGACGAGGCTGGGTATGTGATATTTCGGAAATGAGTCTGGTCTAGTTCCTTCGATATCGAGAATTTCGCAAGACGTTTGACCTTGTGGATCATGGAATATTACTCCGCAAGTTTGATACTATGAATGTAACCAAAGCTGTTTGGCTATGGATCTGATAGAAATCAGCAGGTTAAACTCGTAGGAACGCTATCATCTATTAAATCATGCCCTACACCTGTTTCCCAAGGTACCGTGTTGCTGCCGGTGCTTTTTAACACTCATACGCAGAATGAGACTATGTCACTAGGTTTATCTAGCCCTATGCAGTGAGCCGAGTGAGGTAGTGGAAATTGCTGGGAGTCTAGCATCAAATCTAAAGTAGAACCCTCGTGTTGAGAGCATTGCAAAGAAGGCAAACATGAAACAAACGTGTATATGTAGCGAAGTAGCCTTTTGAAGTCGGCATTACGTGTTATGAAACTAAGATTAGGCCTATACTGGAATACGCTGCACCAATATGGAGTGGCTTTCCTGACCTTGGTATGTTGTTGATGAAATAGAAGTATAAAAAACAAATGCATTTACCTCGACGTCATATTCGTTGGAAAGAGGCAAATACTAATAGCGCAGACTACATCCCATATACTGGGGCATTAAAACTATAGGATCATACAAGGGGGGCTATAGGGGAATCAGTGTGACGACCACTGATCTTAAATATATTTAAGAGAGTGGCAGAGTTAGCTTTGTTCAACAGATCAAACTCACCGTTTCATCTGCATTCTTTTTATTTCTTCTGAACTCAATTCAAAAAAGTCATCAGGAAGCTCCGACGTTTCGTTTGAGGACAGCGGTAGAAGTATCTGCAGTACAAATCGCAAATTGTGAGTTGAGATTTGCAATTACTTAGAAAAATATCCTTTCCCAGTCGGAGTACTACCTTTCAATGTCCCTTATTGAATGTGTTAGTGCGCTATTAGCTAGAATCTGAGTGGATCAAAATGTCGTACTAATATACAAGTTTACTATACTATAGTTCTGTAGTTCGCTTCTTTGCTAACTAATCCACGTAGGTACGCACGTATTTTTATGCTCGCTTGGCTAAAGATTTAACTTGCCGAATTCTTTATTCAATCTGGCTTCGGGTATAATGGATTAAATAAGTTTAACAAGTTTTAACGCAGAAATCTAGTAAGGTTAATTAGTTGCTCACCTTTAAAGATCTGTCCAACTTTGGTTTACACGATTCTGTAGTAACAAGAACTTCTTTCTTTACAGTTAATTTTTCTGCAGCGCGGTCAAGTCTTCCTCAAGAATAAAATACATCTCATCCGGCTTTTCTAGGACAAAAAACGATTTAATTTGAGATGGATTTAGCAAGATCTGCTACAAGGAAGGTCGTAAGATTAGTCAAAATCACCGCAATGCACTAAGACTAGGCCTTGATTCAGAGAATTATTTTAAAAGACCAAAAAATATCTGACATAAGCTAAATTGTACAGCGTGCATGCTAGGGCATTGGGAAAATATTGCATGCGTTTTGCCTGCCAGGAAAATCGTTATTGCATGATTATACAAACATGGCGTTAACGAATGTGATCTTCATCGTGACTTGATGGTGAAATATTTAACGCTTCATGCAGTCAAATGATTTACATGTTGTTACATGTGATAGCGACAGGGAATATGGCGCAGGGGAAATTAATTTGAATAACGCAGAAACTGAGCATGATTCTTAAAGTGACAGTTTTAAAATGCACGCTTAACCGTTGTTGTGATACTATGTACCTCGTAATGGTTTTTCCACAAATCGACAACCCAATAAAAATTCAGTACTTCCTTTTATAGGCTTCACTCTTTCCTAGATGAAATGAAATAACATTTAATTTCAGTGTTGTGTGACTGAATCAGTAACCAAGCTAGCCTGCATTTCCTTTTTTATAGCCATGGAAAGAATTGATTTTTAAAGAAATAAGAAATGATTTAAAATTGGCCTAGCACGAGCAAATTAGCAGGCTGGTTTCACCACTGAATTCATGATATTACGAACCACTTTCAAAGACACTTCTTTCATTATTACAGCATTTAAGACACTACAATGATCACTAGTCAGTATTATGTACATATATGTAATAAATACTCAAAAACACAAACCTGGAAAACTTTATTTCCCTGCTTTATTCTGCGATGTTTGTCTTCCTCGGGATTCTTTAGTATATTATCTAAATACCTTTTTGAAACAAAATTCACTAAAATAAATCAAACTAATAATTAAAAGTATGCTCTGTTTTCAACAAATCAGCAATAAAAACAACATTACACACACAATAATCAGAGTTCATTCTGCATTTTCATTGGTCGAGAGCTGTGTGTTACCAAAATCAATAGATTTCATTTTTTGTACTTCCGTAGTTTAATAGATCATAGATGGCGTCAGTTCGTGCGAAGAACAAAAAGTCGTCTTTGTGTACTTTTTGGTTCTTCGCAAGCTACGGCATCATGTGTGACCTATTACAGTACAGACACAGGCAAAATGAAATCTATTTGTTAATTATATTTTTCGTGAATCAAAACTACATAAAATTTGAATTTCAAATTTAAAACAACTTTGTACAAAATCTTGTCCAGAGGTAGGCCGTACCTCGTCCTCTATAGATTCCCAGACAGGCAACTGAGTTGATAATTTACACGCACAGCACATCAATACAGCTTTCAACTTTACTCTGGTCCTTATTCAAGCTTTTGATCATGTTCACTGGTGTTAACATTCGATCACTTTCATATTTCTGGAGTAAGCAAATGCCCAGTGTTATTATGCATATACACTGCATGATGCAAAATATTTTCTAACTTTCTTTTTTCTTCTATTTTCAAACTTTCTCGTTACATGTTCAAATTACAACAGACTAACAACTTGTTTTTACGAGGGTCATGTGACAATATTGGACATACAATATGGACAGTGATAACCTACAGTGATCCTCGGACGCATGTCCTATGCGCGTTCATCTTAGGGGTAGGATTGGTACAAATTGTACGAATCTAGCAAGACAGCCACACAAAACACACGACTACCCACCTACATACTCATTAAACACTTTGTACAATTTGTATGAATTTTGCGATTGTAGCAAAACTTTAACAAGAACCATGTGACTACCTAGCAACCCATATCATGAACAAATACCAGAGACCTTACGAATCAAACGATTAATGGCCATTGGCATTACCTCCACAAAACTTACAAGATCCAGGGTCAGACTTGCTTTCAGTCATGAGACGCACAACACACTAAGTGCCACCTGAGCTTTCCATGCAGAAGCTAGGTACTTATGACCAGTGCTTAGGTTCACCAAACCCACTGAGTTTCATGTTGACACAAAATTTTCTGTAGTATTGTATACCTGTCTGAGACATTCTTCCATGTGATCTCGGATATGACGTCGTTTACAACTACTGGAACAGAATGGGCATATAAAGAATACACCACTGACTGTAAGAATTGGAGCAGCATCTTGCTTTATAACCTGAAGAAAATAATAAAATGTGTTAAACTACCAAATATACAACTTTCCTAACTTCTAAGAAACAGAATACAATTACTAATCACTCATGATCCTGGTAAAAAAAATAAAATATGATTGTTAAATCAAGTTCTTAGGACTCAGACAATAAACAACCTACCTCTTGTTCTACAATTCTTGATCCATCAGGCCCACAAGCCAATGTTTCTCTCCTGATTTCACTTTTTACTACATTGTACCAAGGAAAAGTAACTCTCAAACAAAGTTGCATTATTAAATAAATACATATACATACAGCTATTTCAATTAAGGTTGTCAGTTGTCTTTCCAAAAGCATCACTATGTCAGAACACAATGGATGATGAATTATTGTTCATTTAGGCCCTAATCAATACTACCCTGTTTAGAGGTGAAAATAAGCAATAATAATTTATCCTTTGCATGCTCATAGTTTACCTTTAGTTTACAGTTCACGCTTTTCAAAGGCAACCTTTAATGAATTAACAGTTGATATTTGTCTTGCTGTGAGTCAAACAGATTCCTCTGAAGTTCAAAATCTGTTTTAATTCTAAGTGGTAGTTATACACATGTTATAGGTTCCTGCTGAAGCACCAATAGTTGACTATTAACTATTCTCAACTCTTCTGGCTTGAAATGTGTGTGAACTGCAGTTGAGATTCAGACACATTTGTCATTTAGAAATACACAACATTTAGTGAAATGTTACACTAATGAGTTTTTATTAGCCTACAGTTGCGCTAGGATGAGATTTTCTTGCAAGATCATTGGAATGAGACTTCCATGTTGCTGTCGCTGATTGTGGGCGACGTGTTTGCTTATCTTGCTGTTCAAATCTTGCAATTGCTGCCTATTAAAAAAAACACAAAAAAAATGTTGTAAACCTACCAATACACATAAAAGAAACCCGAATTAACAAGGAGACACGACATAACATCATTTATAGACAACAAAAATACTGAACTCAGACAAGCCAGAAACAGTTTGATCTTAAAATAACAAACATGCACACCTGTCCAGCTCGTTGAGCGTCAGATGTTGGGGCTTTCCGTGGTTCTTGTGTAGCATTTGATTGACTTTTTGTGCTAGGTGTTGAACTCTCGTAACTCAAAACATGACCTTCTCCTGCCCTATGAAACTTCACAGCTAATTTAGCTTTCTGAAATAATTTACACATTGCTCACAATAACTGCATAATATGTATGAACCTGGAAGGTAAAAATTATACATTAAAGTGTGAATCTCAAAAGAAGGCAACAAAGTGCTTGGTTAAGGAGGGGGATCAAGGTGGCGTCAAGATGTTAGCCACTATTCAATGTCTGGCCATCAAAAAAACAATTTTGCAGTCATGGTCACATATCGAGTTAGTGTGCTTGGATGAAAACACATTTTTGGGCATTGCAAAAATTTGTTGTTGTGAAATAGTTAAGACTATACAGTATATTAATTATCACTGCACTTCAATTCAGCCATGTTTAGCTACAGCATGGCAGTATAAATCAAAGTACTCAAGAAATATAACAAAATTGTATACAAACTATAAGTTGCTATTTGAAGAAAATATTAGTATAGCCCATCCGTGACCATGTATTAAAATATAGCTGCCCAAATTGAAGTTGGCTGCATAAATGGGATGGTCCTGGGTGGAGTTAGGCTTTAGTTTATCAAGTTTTCAGTATTTTACCTGTGGTCTCATTATTTTTTAATGTTTTTGATCACAATATTCTATTCTGAAGTCTGTGATCACATTAAAGAGGGCACATTTGCAACTTGTTATGTATCACTTGGTACCAGCCTGGGCGGGTTTTGGTCACCCTACACGATCGTTAAAAATATCACTTTATCACACCATCGTTTTTAACCATCTAATTAAACGCATTTCGAAATGTTCTCAATGTAAAGTTTCACATCAGCCGATCACATTTTCAATTGCGATGTTTTCTGTGTTCTTTATTACAGAATCATTTGCCACTTGAAATGGAAGCCATTAAGATGTGGAATATGGACTCACTGTAAAGAACAGAAACCAAAATGATTGAGACCTAATTTCCTGCATAAAATTGCCAAAATTGAGGCAGAAATTTCCAGAATTTGGTCGTTTTCAGTTTTGCCCGTTTTCGGTGTCGTTCATTTCTGGTCTCAGTTTTTGTCCCTTACAAAGACCCCCACACCATGCTACATTCCTTCACTAGCACTGTAGCATCACATAACGTGAACATTTTTCTGCTTTACCGAGTAACTGTTTTTTTATTTCCAGAAAAGACTATTTAGGAATACTATATATACATTATAGTTACAGTGTGTGTACCACGAAATCATCCTCAGACTAACTAGCATAGTTTACAGTCTGATGATAATTTTGAGATAAAATTATCATTTCTTTAATATAATAATCTTCGGATTTTTTCTGATAAAAGTTTTGCAATTGCTAAAAGAAAGAACATACCTTCACAAAGCACTGTATAAACTCACTGCAAAGCACTGATGTGTTTTCAATAGCAAACAAAACGTCAATTTCGTTTTTTAAAATACATTTATTTATAATAATCGCCCATATTTTCTTGCATTCTTGTGATTGAGCCCGTAAATACCAGTAAGATAACGCCGATTACTTCACATTACATTCAAAACAGTATAACCAGTTATATACTATATTATAATATAGCATTTGTAAATTCTAAACGCTGATTGGCTAAGAGCCATGTTGATATAACTCTATGTCAACACGGAAAATTTCCCGCCACTCTTCTGTTAAAGTTCTTTGTGCTATGTTATAAAAGAAATATAAAACATTTCTTCCGTATTGATACACAGGTAGCCAACATGAAATGAACAACAATCGCCTGATCTTGTACGTTTATGGCACGGTTCTGTAAAGCAGAGTAGAAAAGAAACTATTTGAACATCACAATACTCTCACATGAGATTGTAAAATTTATAAGCTGGAAATCCTATCTCTAACAATGACCTAACCTCAGAAACACATGTAGGGGGGGGGGGGGTGTTCAAAGCTGGATTTGTGCTGAAGAAAGGCATAAAAAGCAATGACACCAGGGATATTGAACTCACATGAGATAAAATTTGACTTTAACTCGAAAATGCTGAACTGTAATATAAATTTTACGAGTCCTGAACATGCCTGAAGTTCAATGGGAAGATCATAGTTCGAAAAAAATTTCCACATGGGTAAATATAACAAGTTATAGAAATTTCGTATCAGGGGCCTGGGGACGGCAGTGTTACCTTGGCAACAAAATTAGCAATGTTTTTTTATGCGTCTTGTCATGTAGTATCCATGTACAAAATCTTATTGAGTTTGACTGAATAATAACTGAGCTATGTTCGTTTATGTATTTATTAAACCTACTAATCCAACTTGTGACGTCACAACTTTTGCTGAATCAGCAGTTTATATTTTGCACATTTTTGTGAATAACTTCGGAACAAAAAGAGATAGTCTATTACAGTAAACGGCCAATCAGCTTACTTTTTCATGCTCTTTCACATGAAACAATAAAAAAATTTACTGCCAGTGCCCTTTAAATACCTGAGCACAATATCCATGAGCGCCATTAGAGTTCACTGATGAGCGCCCATCAATGTTCCATGATCGTCATCCATATCACTCTTTATCCTTTATAAAGGAAAGAAATTTTAACGTCTTATTTGAAAAAGACTCCAAAACAATCTATACAAGTCTATTACAGAATTTTTATATCGGCCTTACTTGATGAGATAATTTTATTAGAAATATTAAGTTGTCCGCCATTTTGGATATTTGTGCATGTACGTCACAACTGGGGCAACGCAATTTTATTTTTTTACGAAACAATGATTAATATGATCCCATAACCACATGTACCGCAAGTTTTCTCGACTAAAACACGAAATGAAAAGGTTTTAAACAATATTTGATTCTTGTTAGGTATTTTGAAGTAGCTTTGAATGGCTTATCCCCATTGTGACGTCCCCAAAACACTGTTAAACAGGTTAAAAATTACTCCAAGATGGCGAACAGTTCGTCGATTTAGGTGAGAATATCCTCCACAGTCAAACAGATATAAAAAATTGTGATAGATTTCTACATATCGTTTTGAATCTCTTTCAAATGAGAGGAAATAATTTTTGTTGCCATTTTCCTTCAAATAACCAAATATGAAACAACGACTGTCAACAGCGCAGGATATCTTTACCATCAAAAGGTACGATACGCAAACATGCAAATGATTCGTAAGTCGGTTTTTGGTGGAATTAAATTAATCAATACAGTCACAGTGTATGAATACGCATCTTCAGAGGGTTGACCTTACTTTTCCACAGTTCTTGTGAGGATCTCAGAATAGAAGAGCAGAATACAACCACCGTCGTCACTGGAAAACTAAAATGAAAGAAAGTTTTCGAACGACACAAAATTCTTACGTTTAGGAATTGTTTTTACACGATACTAGAAAGAAAAAAACTTAAACCGCAACGTTAACTGTATAATAGTTTGAACTAACAGCATCGAGCAAACAGTTGCAAACTGTTGTGATTCTCTACTTGCAGAATTTCGCACCGTCATTGTGTATTAAATGATCATTCAATAAAGTACATAAAATGAATCAAATAAATAGCTACATATCAAACCTGTTTCACGTTCTCCTTTACAAACATTTCTAACTCGCTGAAATCGTTCAATTCGTAGATAAGAAGCTAATAATACGATAACAACAAAAATCATTAACTACAGCTTCATTTCGCAGAATACTCTCTTAATTCAAACGATTGAAACGATTGAATTTTAAATCTTTTTGGGATTGGTTTTATGGATCATACGTTTTCTATTGAAAAGTAAACTAATTGAGTGACACATTTAAATCGATTGGAACACTGAAAGGGTATCCCTCAATCTATATTTAATCTATTAGATTAAAAAATAGTCTACTAGGTTCAAAAATTCTTAAAAACTTTGAAAGATTGAAAAAATCCCTTAAACCAATCTTTAAAATTAAGAGAGCACGGAAATATTGCCCCGTTCTTCAGGCCAAATGGGTAGGAGGCTAGGAGGCCAAATGGGTAAGATCTCATGGGCAACCCGACATATAACTATAATGCATTCTCAGAACTCCAACCTAAGTCATTTCACAAACAATGCATCAATTGGTCATTTTCACAAAGTTTCATTGAATTGCGCCAAAAATTCCACATTTTAAAAATTTCAGGTGCAATTCTGGAAGAATTAGCAATGAGGAAAAAAGTTAGGTAAACAGGAATCTGCCACTAAGCTTTTCCAAATATAACAAGACAAGTCCAAAGTTAGTTTATTCTTAAGAGACCAGCGATACAATGATGCATGCAAAAATTCAACTGATTTCGATGCAAAATGCATAGGTTCTGAATCCAGACAGGTAGCACATAGCAAGAGCCATTGGCAGGCCAAATGGGTAAAATCATGGCCAAGCTGAAACATAACCATAATGCATTCCCAGAACTCCAAACTAAGTTTTTTCACAAACAATGCGTCAATTGGTCATTTTCACCAAGTTTAAATTAATTCCGTCACAAATTGCACATTTTAAAAATTTAAGGTACAATTCTGGAAGAATTAGCAATGAGCAAAAAGTTAGGGAAACAGGCATCTGGCAGTAAGCTTTTCCAAATATAACGAGACAAGTCCAAAGTTAGTTTATTCTTAAGAGACGAGCGGTGCAATGATGCATGTAAAAATTCAACTGATTTCGATGCAAAATGCATAGGTTCTGAATCCAGACAGGTAGCAAATAGAAAGAGCCATTGGCAGGTCAAATGGGTAAAATCATGGCCAAGCTGAAACATAACTATAATGCATCCCCAGAACCCCAAACTAAGTTTTTTCACAAACAATGCGTCAATTGGTCATTTTCACCAAGTTTCAATCAATTCCGTCACAAATTGCACATTTTAAAAATTTCAGGCACAATTCTGGAAGAATTAGCAATGAGGAAAAAGTTAGGGAAACAGGCATCTGCCATGAAGCTTTTCCAAATATAATGAGACAAGTCCAAAGTTAGTTTATTCTTAAGAGACGAGCGGTACAATGATGCCTGCCCAAAATTAAACTGATTTCGATGCAAAATGCAAAGGTTCTGAATCAAGACAGGTACACATAAAAAGAGCCATTGGTAGGAAAATAGGTGAAATCATAGCCAAGCTGACACATACCTGATAAGGCATTTCCAGAACTCCAAACTAAGTCTTTTCACAAACAATGCGTGATTTGGTCGAAAAAAAATTGGAAAAAAAAATTGGAAAAAAAATTTGAAAAAAATTCTGGAAAAAAAAATTTGAAAAAAATTCTGAGAAAAAATTTTGACAAAAAAATTTGGGAAAAAAATTGGGAAAAAAAATTGGAAAAAAAATTTAGGAAAAAGTTTTGACAAAAAATTTTTTCCCAATTTCTTTTTCAAAATTTTTTCCTTAATTTTTTTTCAAGATCCCTGAAAAATTCATGAATTATTCATGATTTCATGAATTATTCATGATTATTCATGAAATATTCATGAATTATTCATGAATAATTCATGAAATATTCATGAAATATTCATGAAATATTCATGAAATATTCATGAATATTTAAAAAAATTCTGAGAAGAAATTTAGAGGAAAATTTTGATAAAAAAAATCTCATTCATATAATCACGAGAAAAATCCCGCGTGGGGTGCTCGCAACACGCGTGTGTCTCGCGCGAAACCCTCGAAACAAATCCCGAAAAAATTTTGAGGAAAATTTTAAGAAAAAAAATTTGGAAAAAAAAATTGGAAAAAAAATTTGAAAAAATTCTGGAAAAAAAAATTAGAAAAAAAATTTCAAAAAAATTCTGAGAAAAAATTTTGAGGAAAATTTTGACAAAAAAATTTGGAAAAAAAAAATTGGAAAAAAAATTGGAAAAAAAATTTGAAAAAAATTCTGGAAAAAAAAATTAGAAAAAAAATTTGAAAAAAATTCTGAGAAAAAATTTAGAGGAAAATTTTGAGAAAAAAAATCTCATTCATATAATCACGAGAAAAATCCCGCGTGGGGTGCTCGCAACACGCGTGTGTCTCGCGCGAAACCCTCGAAATAAATCCCGAAAAAATTTTGAAAAAAATTTTGACAAAAAAATTTGGAAAAAAAAAAATTGGAAAAAAAAATTGGAAAAAAAATTTGAAAAAAATTCTGAGAAAAAATTTTGACAAAAAAATTTGGAAAAAAAATTGGGAAAAAAAATTGGAAAAAAAATTTAGGAAAAAGTTTTGACAAAAAATTTTTTCCCAATTTCTTTTTCAAAATTTTTTCCTTAATTTTTTTTCAAGATCCCTAAAAAATTCATGAATTATTCATGATTTCATGAATTATTCATGATTATTCATGAAATATTCATGAATTATTCATGAATAATTCATGAAATATTCATGAAATATTCATGAAATATTCATGAATATTTAAAAAAATTCTGAGAAGAAATTTAGAGGAAAATTTTGAGAAAAAAAATCTCATTCATATAATCAAAAGAAAAATCCCGCGTGGGGTGCTCGCGACACGCGTGTGTCTCGCGCCAAACCCTCGAAACAAATCCCGAAAAAATTTTGAGGAAAATTTTGAAAAAAAAATTTGGAAAAAAAAAATTGGAAAAAAAAATTTGAAAAAAATTCTGGAAAAAAAATTTGAAAAAAATTCTGGAAAAAAAAATTAGAAAAAAAATTGGAAAAAAATTCTGAGAAAAAATTTTGAGGAAAATTTTGACAAAAAAATTTTGGAAAAAAAATTGGAAAAAAATTCTAAGAAAAAATTTTGAGGAAAATTTTAAGAAATAAAATCTCATTCATATAATCACGAGAAAAATCCCGCGTGGGGTGCTCGCAACACGCGTGTGTCTCGCGCGAAACTCTCGAAACAAATCCCGAAAAAATTTTGAGGAAAATTTTAAAAAAAAAATTTGGAAAAAAAAAATTTGAAAAAATATCTGGAAAAAAAAATTAGAAAAAAATTCTGAGAAAAAATTTTGAGGAAAATTTTGACAAAAAAATTTGGAAAAAAAAAATTGGAAAAAAAAATTGGAAAAAAAATTTGAAAAAAAAATTGGAAAAAAAATTTGAAAAAAATTCTGGAAAAAAAAATTTGAAAAAAATTCTGAGAAAAAATTTTGACAAAAAAATTTGGGAAAAAAATTGGGAAAAAAAATTGGAAAAAAAATTTAGGAAAAAGTTTTGACAAAAAATTTTTTCCCAATTTCTTTTTCAAAATTTTTTCCTTAATTTTTTTTCAAGATCCCTGAAAAATTCATGAATTATTCATGATTTACGAATTATTCATGATTATTCATGAAATATTCATGAATTATTCATGAATAATTCATGAAATATTCATGAAATATTCATGAAATATTCATGAAATATTCATGAATATTTAAAAAAATTCTGAGAAGAAATTTAGAGGAAAATTTTGAGAAAAAAAATCTCATTCATATAATCACGAGAAAAATCCCGCGTGGGGTGCTCGCAACACGCGTGTGTCTCGCGCGAAACCCTCGAAACAAATCCCGAAAAAATTTTGAGGAAAATTTAAAAAAAAAATTTGGAAAAAAAAATTGGAAAAAAAATTTGAAAAAAATTCTGAAAAAAAAAATTAGAAAAAAAATTTCAAAAAAATTCTGAGAAAAAATTTTGAGGAAAATTTTGACAAAAAAATTTGGAAAAAAAAAATTGGAAAAAAAAATTGGAAAAAAAATTTGAAAAAAAAATTGGAAAAAAAATTTGAAAAAAATTCTGGAAAAAAAAATTTGAAAAAAATTCTGAGAAAAAATTTTGACAAAAAAATTTGGGAAAAAAATTGGGAAAAAAAATTGGAAAAAAAATTTAGGAAAAAGTTTTGACAAAAAATTTTTTCCCAATTTCTTTTTCAAAATTTTTTCCTTAATTTTTTTTCAAGATCCTTGAAAAATTCATGAATTATTCATGATTTCATGAATTATTCATGATTATTCATGAAATATTCATGAATTATTCATGAATAATTCATGAAATCTTCATGAAATATTCATGAAATATTCATGAAATATTCATGAATATTTAAAAAAAATCTGAGAAGAAATTGAGGAAAATTTTGATAAAAAAAATCTCATTCATATAATCACGAGAAAAATCCCGCGTGGGGTGCTCGCAACACGCGTGTGTCTCGCGCGAAACCCTCGAAACAAATCCCGAAAAAATTTTGAGGAAAATTTTAAAAAAAAAAATTTGGAAAAAAAAAATTATAAAAAAAATTTGAAAAAAATTCTGGAAAAAAAATTAGAAAAAAAATTTGAAAAAAATTCTGAGAAAAAATTTAGAGGAAAATTTTGAGAAAAAAAATCTCATTCATATAATCACAAGAAAAATCCCGCGTGGGGTGCTCGCAACACGCGTGTGTCTCGCGCAAAACCCTCGAAACAAATCCCGAAAAAATTTTGAGAAAAATTTTGAAAAAAAATTTCGAAAAAAAAAATTGGAAAAAAAAATTGGAAAAAAAATTTGAAAAAAAAATTGGAAAAAAAATTTGAAAAAAATTTTGGAAAAAAAAAATTATAAAAAAATTGGAAAAAAATTCTGAGAAAAAATTTTGAGGAAAATTTTGACAAAAAAATTTTTGAAAAAAAATTGGAAAAAAATTCTAAGAAAAAATTTTGAGGAAAATTTTAAGAAATAAAATCTCATTCATATAATCACGAGAAAAATCCCGCGTGGGGTGCTCGCAACACGCGTGTGTCTCGCGCGAAACTCTCGAAACAAATCCCGAAAAAATTTTGAGGAAAATTTTAAAAAAAAAATTTGGAAAAAAAAAATTTGAAAAAATATCTGGAAAAAAAAATTAGAAAAAAATTCTGAGAAAAAATTTTGAGGAAAATTTTGACAAAAAATTTTGGAAAAAAAATTGGAAAAAAATTCTAAGAAAAAATTTTGAGGAAAATTTTGACAAAAAAATTCTCATTCACATAATCACGAGAAAAATCCCGCGTGGGGTGCTCGCAACACGCGTGTGTCTCGTGCAAAACCCTCGAAACAAATCCCGAAAAAATTTTGAGGAAAATTTTGACAAAAAAATTTGGAAAAAAAAAATTGGAAAAAAAAATTGGAAAAAAAATTTGAAAAAAATTTTGGAAAAAAAAAATTATAAAAAAATTGGAAAAAAATTCTGAGAAAAAATTTTGAGGAAAATTTTGACAAAAAAATTTTGGAAAAAAAATTGGAAAAAAATTCTAAGAAAAAATTTTGAGGAAAATTTTAAGAAATAAAATCTCATTCATATAATCACGAGAAAAATCCCGCGTGGGGTGCTCGCAACACGCGTGTGTCTCGCGCGAAACCCTCGAAACAAATCCCGAAAAAATTTTGAGGAAAATTTAAAAAAAAAATTTGGAAAAAAAAATTGGAAAAAAAATTTGAAAAAAATTCTGAAAAAAAAAATTAGAAAAAAAATTTCAAAAAAATTCTGAGAAAAAATTTTGAGGAAAATTTTGACAAAAAAATTTGGAAAAAAAAAATTGGAAAAAAAAATTGGAAAAAAAATTTGAAAAAAAAATTGGAAAAAAAATTTGAAAAAAATTCTGGAAAAAAAAATTTGAAAAAAATTCTGAGAAAAAATTTTGACAAAAAAATTTGGGAAAAAAATTGGGAAAAAAAATTGGAAAAAAAATTTAGGAAAAAGTTTTGACAAAAAATTTTTTCCCAATTTCTTTTTCAAAATTTTTTCCTTAATTTTTTTTCAAGATCCTTGAAAAATTCATGAATTATTCATGATTTCATGAATTATTCATGATTATTCATGAAATATTCATGAATTATTCATGAATAATTCATGAAATCTTCATGAAATATTCATGAAATATTCATGAAATATTCATGAATATTTAAAAAAAATCTGAGAAGAAATTGAGGAAAATTTTGATAAAAAAAATCTCATTCATATAATCACGAGAAAAATCCCGCGTGGGGTGCTCGCAACACGCGTGTGTCTCGCGCGAAACCCTCGAAACAAATCCCGAAAAAATTTTGAGGAAAATTTTAAAAAAAAAAATTTGGAAAAAAAAAATTATAAAAAAAATTTGAAAAAAATTCTAGAAAAAAAATTAGAAAAAAAATTTGAAAAAAATTCTGAGAAAAAATTTAGAGGAAAATTTTGAGAAAAAAAATCTCATTCATATAATCACAAGAAAAATCCCGCGTGGGGTGCTCGCAACACGCGTGTGTCTCGCGCAAAACCCTCGAAACAAATCCCGAAAAAATTTTGAGAAAAATTTTGAAAAAAAATTTCGAAAAAAAAAATTGGAAAAAAAAATTGGAAAAAAAATTTGAAAAAAAAATTGGAAAAAAAATTTGAAAAAAATTCTGGAAAAAAAAATTAGAAAAAAAATTTCAAAAAAATTCTGAGAAAAAATTTTGAGGAAAATTTTGACAAAAAAATTTGGAAAAAAAAAATTGGAAAAAAAAATTGGAAAAAAAATTGGAAAAAAAAATTGGAAAAAAAATTTGAAAAAAATTCTGGAAAAAAAAATTTGAAAAAAATTCTGAGAAAAAATTTTGACAAAAAAATTTGGGAAAAAAATTGGGAAAAAAAATTGGAAAAAAAATTTAGGAAAAAGTTTTGACAAAAAATTTTTTCCCAATTTCTTTTTCAAAATTTTTTCCTTAATTTTTTTTCAAGATCCCTGAAAAATTCATGAATTATTCATGATTTCATGAATTATTCATGATTATTCATGAAATATTCATGAATTATTCATGAATAATTCATGAAATATTCATGAAATATTCATGAAATATTCATGAAATATTCATGAATATTTAAAAAAATTCTGAGAAGAAATTTAGAGGAAAATTTTGATAAAAAAAATCTCATTCATATAATCACGAGAAAAATCCCGCGTGGGGTGCTCGCAACACGCGTGTGTCTCGCGCGAAACCCTCGAAACAAATCCCGAAAAAATTTTGAGGAAAATTTTAAGAAAAAAAATTTGGAAAAAAAAATTGGAAAAAAAATTTGAAAAAATTCTGGAAAAAAAAATTAGAAAAAAAATTTCAAAAAAATTCTGAGAAAAAATTTTGAGGAAAATTTTGACAAAAAAATTTGGAAAAAAAAAAATTGGAAAAAAAATTGGAAAAAAAATTTGAAAAAAATTCTGGAAAAAAAAATTAGAAAAAAAATTTGAAAAAAATTCTGAGAAAAAATTTAGAGGAAAATTTTGAGAAAAAAAATCTCATTCATATAATCACGAGAAAAATCCCGCGTGGGGTGCTCGCAACACGCGTGTGTCTCGCGCGAAACCCTCGAAATAAATCCCGAAAAAATTTTGAAAAAAATTTTGACAAAAAAATTTGGAAAAAAAAAAATTGGAAAAAAAAATTGGAAAAAAAATTTGAAAAAAATTCTGAGAAAAAATTTTGACAAAAAAATTTGGAAAAAAAATTGGGAAAAAAAATTGGAAAAAAATTTAGGAAAAAGTTTTGACAAAAAATTTTTTCCCAATTTCTTTTTCAAAATTTTTTCCTTAATTTTTTTTCAAGATCCCTAAAAAATTCATGAATTATTCATGATTTCATGAATTATTCATGATTATTCATGAAATATTCATGAATTATTCATGAATAATTTATGAAATATTCATGAAATATTCATGAAATATTCATGAATATTTAAAAAAATTCTGAGAAGAAATTTAGAGGAAAATTTTGAGAAAAAAAATCTCATTCATATAATCAAAAGAAAAATCCCGCGTGGGGTGCTCGCGACACGCGTGTGTCTCGCGCCAAACCCTCGAAACAAATCCCGAAAAAATTTTGAGGAAAATTTTGAAAAAAAAATTTGGAAAAAAAATTGGAAAAAAAATTTGAAAAAAATTCTGGAAAAAAAAAATTAGAAAAAAAATTGGAAAAAAATTCTGAGAAAAAATTTTGAGGAAAATTTTGACAAAAAAATTTTGGAAAAAAAATTGGAAAAAAATTCTAAGAAAAAATTTTGAGGAAAAGTTTAAGAAAAAAAATCTCATTCATATAATCACGAGAAAAATCCCGCGTGGGGTGCTCGCAACACGCGTGTGTCTCGCGCGAAACTCTCGAAACAAATCCCGAAAAAATTTTGAGGAAAATTTTAAAAAAAAATTTGGAAAAAAAAAATTTGAAAAAATATCTGGAAAAAAAAATTGTAAAAAAAATTCTGAGAAAAAATTTTGAGGAAAATTTTGACAAAAAAATTTTGGAAAAAAAATTGGAAAAAAATTCTAAGAAAAAATTTTGAGGAAAATTTTAAGAAAAAAAATCTTATTCATATAATCACGAGAAAAATCCCGCGTGGGGTGCTCGCAACACGCGTGTGTCTCGCGCGAAACTCTCGAAACAAATCCCGAAAAAATTTTGAGGAAAATTTTGACAAAAAAATTTGGAAAAAAAAAATTGGAAAAAAAAATTGGAAAAAAAATTTGAAAAAAATTCTGGAAAAAAAAATTGTAAAAAAATTCTGAGAAAAAATTTTGACAAGAAAATTTGGGAAAAAAATTGGGAAAAAAAATTGGAAAAAAAATTTAGGAAAAAGTTTTGACAAAAAATTTTTTCCCAATTTCTTTTTCAAAATTTTTTCCTTAATTTTTTTTCAAGATCCCTGAAAAATTCATGAATTATTCATGATTTCATGAATTATTCATGATTATTCATGAAATATTCATGAATTATTCATGAATAATTCATGAAATATTCATGAAATATTCATGAATATTTAAAAAAATTCTGAGAAGAAATTTAGAGGAAAATTTTGAGAAAAAAAATCTCATTCATATAATCACGAGAAAAATCCCGCGTGGGGTGCTCGCAACACGCGTGTGTCTCGCGCGAAACCCTCGAAACAAATCCCGAAAAAATTTTGAGGAAAATTTTAAAAAAAATATTTGGAAAAAAAAATTGGAAAAAGAATTTGAAAAAAATTATGGAAAAAAAAATTAGAAAAAAAATTTCAAAAAAATTCTGAGAAAAAATTTTGAGGAAAATTTTGACAAAAAAATTTGGAAAAAAAAAAATTGAAAAAAAAATTTGAAAAAAATTCTGAGAAAAAATTTAGAGGAAAATTTTGAGAAAAAAAATCTCATTCATATAATCACGAGAAAAATCCCGCGTGGGGTGCTCGCAACACGCGTGTGTCTCGCGCGAAACCCTGGAAACAAATCCCGAAAAAATTTTGAGGAAAATTTTAAAAAAAAAAATTTGGAAAAAAAAAATTGGAAAAAAAATTTGAAAAAAATTCTGGAAAAAAAAATTGGAAAAAAAATTTGAAAAAAATTCTGAGAAAAAATTTAGAGGAAAATTTTGAGAAAAAAAATCTCATTCATATAATCACAAGAAAAATCCCGCGTGGGGTGCTCGCAACACGCGTGTGTCTCGCGCCAAACCCTAGAAACAAATCCCGAAAAAATTTTAAGGAAAATTTTGAAAAAAAAATTTGGAAAAAAAAAATTGGAAAAAAAAATTTGAAAAAAATTCTGGAAAAAAAAATTAGAAAAAAAATTAGAAAAAAATTCTGAGAAGAAATTTAGAGGAAAATAAATCTCATTCATATAATCACGAGAAAAATCCCGCGTGGGGTGCTCGAAACACGCGTGTGTCTCGCGCGAAACCCTCGAAACAAATCCCAAAAAAATTTTGAGGAAAATTTTGAAAAAAAAATTTGGAAAAAAAAAATTGGAAAAAAAAATTTGAAAAAAATTCTGGAAAAAAAATTTGAAAAAAATTCTGGAAAAAAAAATTAGAAAAAAAATTTGAAAAAAATTCTCAGAAAAAATTTTGAGGAAAATTTTGAGAATAAAAATCTCATTCATATAATCACGAGAAAAATCCCGCGTGGGGTGCTCGCAACACGCGTGTGTCTCGCGCGAAATTCTCGAAACAAATCCCGAAAAAATTTTGAGGAAAATTTAAAAAAAAAAAATTTGGAAAAAAAAAATTGGAAAAAAAATTTGAAAAAAAATCTGGAAAAAAAAAATTAGAAAAAAAATTGGAAAAAAATTCTGAGAAAAAATTTTGAGGAAAATTTTGACAAAAAAATTTTGGAAAAAAAATTGGAAAAAAATTCTAAGAAAAAATTTTGAGGTAAATTTTAAGAAAAAAAATCTCATTCATATAATCACGAGAAAAATCCCGCGTGGGGTGCTCGCAACACGCGTGTGTCTCGCGCGAAACTCTCGAAACAAATCCCGAAAAAATTTTGAGGAAAATTTTAAAAAAAAAATTTGGAAAAAAAAAATTTGAAAAAATATCTGGAAAAAAAAATTAGAAAAAAAATTCTGAGAAAAAATTTTGAGGAAAATTTTGACAAAAAAATTTTGGAAAAAAAATTGGAAAAAAATTTTAAGAAAAAATTTTGAGGAAAATTTTGACAAAAAAATTCTCATTCACATAATCACGAGAAAAATCCCGCGTGGGGTGCTCGCAACACGCGTGTGTCTCGCGCGAAACCCTCGAAACAAATCCCGAAAAATTTTTGAGGAAAATTTAAAAAAAAAATTTGGAAAAAAAAATTGGAAAAAAAATTTGAAAAAAATTCTGGAAAAAAAAATTAGAAAAAAAATTTCAAAAAAATTCTGAGAAAAAATTTTGAGGAAAATTTTGACAAAAAAATTTGGAAAAAAAAAATTGGAAAAAAAAATTGGAAAAAAAATTTGAAAAAAAAATTGGAAAAAAAATTTGAAAAAAATTCTGGAAAAAAAAATTTGAAAAAAATTCTGAGAAAAAATTTTGACAAAAAAATTTGGGAAAAAAATTGGGAAAAAAAATTGGAAAAAAAATTTAGGAAAAAGTTTTGACAAAAAATTTTTTCCCAATTTCTTTTTCAAAATTTTTTCCTTAATTTTTTTTCAAGATCCCTGAAAAATTCATGAATTATTCATGATTTCATGAATTATTCATGATTATTCATGAAATATTCATGAATTATTCATGAATAATTCATGAAATATTCATGAAATATTCATGAAATATTCATGAAATATTCATGAATATTTAAAAAAATTCTGAGAAGAAATTTAGAGGAAAATTTTGATAAAAAAAATCTCATTCATATAATCACGAGAAAAATCCCGCGTGGGGTGCTCGCAACACGCGTGTGTCTCGCGCGAAACCCTCGAAACAAATCCCGAAAAAATTTTGAGGAAAATTTTAAGAAAAAAAATTTGGAAAAAAAAATTGGAAAAAAAATTTGAAAAAATTCTGGAAAAAAAAATTAGAAAAAAAATTTCAAAAAAATTCTGAGAAAAAATTATGAGGAAAATTTTGACAAAAAAATTTGGAAAAAAAAAAATTGGAAAAAAAATTGGAAAAAAAATTTGAAAAAAATTCTGGAAAAAAAAATTAGAAAAAAAATTTCAAAAAAATTCTGAGAAAAAATTTTGAGGAAAATTTTGACAAAAAAATTTGGAAAAAAAAAATTGGAAAAAAAAATTGGAAAAAAAATTTGAAAAAAAAATTGGAAAAAAAATTTGAAAAAAATTCTGGAAAAAAAAATTTGAAAAAAATTCTGAGAAAAAATTTTGACAAAAAAATTTGGGAAAAAAATTGGGAAAAAAAATTGGAAAAAAAATTTAGGAAAAAGTTTTGACAAAAAATTTTTTCCCAATTTCTTTTTCAAAATTTTTTCCTTAATTTTTTTTCAAGATCCCTGAAAAATTCATGAATTATTCATGATTTCATGAATTATTCATGATTATTCATGAAATATTCATGAATTATTCATGAATAATTCATGAAATATTCATGAAATATTCATGAAATATTCATGAAATATTCATGAATATTTAAAAAAATTCTGAGAAGAAATTTAGAGGAAAATTTTGAGAAAAAAAATCTCATTCATATAATCACGAGAAAAATCCCGCGTGGGGTGCTCGCAACACGCGTGTGTCTCGCGCGAAACCCTCGAAACAAATCCCGAAAAAATTTTGAGGAAAATTTAAAAAAAAAATTTGGAAAAAAAAATTGGAAAAAAAATTTGAAAAAAATTCTGAAAAAAAAAATTCGAAAAAAAATTTCAAAAAAATTCTGAGAAAAAATTTTGAGGAAAATTTTGACAAAAAAATTTGGAAAAAAAAAATTGGAAAAAAAAATTGGAAAAAAAATTGGAAAAAAAAATTGGAAAAAAAATTTGAAAAAAATTCTGGAAAAAAAAATTTGAAAAAAATTCTGAGAAAAAATTTTGACAAAAAAATTTGGGAAAAAAATTGGGAAAAAAAATTGGAAAAAAAATTTAGGAAAAAGTTTTGACAAAAAATTTTTTCCCAATTTCTTTTTCAAAATTTTTTCCTTAATTTTTTTTCAAGATCCCTGAAAAATTCATGAATTATTCATGATTTCATGAATTATTCATGATTATTCATGAAATATTCATGAATTATTCATGAATAATTCATGAAATATTCATGAAATATTCATGAAATATTCATGAATATTTAAAAAAATTCTGAGAAGAAATTTAGAGGAAAATTTTGATAAAAAAAATCTCATTCATATAATCACGAGAAAAATCCCGCGTGGGGTGCTCGCAACACGCGTGTGTCTCGCGCGAAACCCTCGAAACAAATCCCGAAAAAATTTTGAGGAAAATTTTAAGAAAAAAAATTTGGAAAAAAAAAATTGGAAAAAAAATTTGAAAAAAAATCTGGAAAAAAAAAATTAGAAAAAAAATTGGAAAAAAATTCTGAGAAAAAATTTTGAGGAAAATTTTGACAAAAAAATTTTGGAAAAAAAATTGGAAAAAAATTCTAAGAAAAAATTTTGAGGTAAATTTTAAGAAAAAAAATCTCATTCATATAATCACGAGAAAAATCCCGCGTGGGGTGCTCGCAACACGCGTGTGTCTCGCGCGAAACTCTCGAAACAAATCCCGAAAAAATTTTGAGGAAAATTTTAAAAAAAAAATTTGGAAAAAAAAAATTTGAAAAAATATCTGGAAAAAAAAATTAGAAAAAAAATTCTGAGAAAAAATTTTGAGGAAAATTTTGACAAAAAAATTTTGGAAAAAAAATTGGAAAAAAATTTTAAGAAAAAATTTTGAGGAAAATTTTGACAAAAAAATTCTCATTCACATAATCACGAGAAAAATCCCGCGTGGGGTGCTCGCAACACGCGTGTGTCTCGCGCGAAACCCTCGAAACAAATCCCGAAAAATTTTTGAGGAAAATTTAAAAAAAAAATTTGGAAAAAAAAATTGGAAAAAAAATTTGAAAAAAATTCTGGAAAAAAAAATTAGAAAAAAAATTTCAAAAAAATTCTGAGAAAAAATTTTGAGGAAAATTTTGACAAAAAAATTTGGAAAAAAAAAATTGGAAAAAAAAATTGGAAAAAAAATTTGAAAAAAAAATTGGAAAAAAAATTTGAAAAAAATTCTGGAAAAAAAAATTTGAAAAAAATTCTGAGAAAAAATTTTGACAAAAAAATTTGGGAAAAAAATTTGCCAAAAAAATTTGGAAAAAAAAATTATGAAAATAGGTGAAATGAGTCAAATCCTAAAACACCAATAAGATAAGTTGTTCTGGTTCCAAACTAAGTTTTCTCATATACAATGACCTAATTCATCATTTTGAGCTAAGTTTCATGACATTTCATTACATTTAGCAAAATTTCAAAAATTCAGGATAATATACCAAAGTGGGAAAAGTTCAAACATAGTGGTCAACACTAGCAGAGTGTCCCAAGTACATCTCTAGTGCCCCAAACTTAGCTAAAATCGGAGCGTGAGCTGATCCGGTAATGCATGAAGAATTTTACATCATTTCCATGTAATATGGGAAACTGCCGAATGGAAACACTTACCACATCCAAGACCAATGCTCAGCCAAAATAGGTGAAATGAGTCAAATCCTAAAACAGAAATAAGATAAGTTGTTCTGGTTCCAAACTAAGTTTTCTCATTTACAATGACCTAATTCATCATTTTAAGCTAAGTTTCGTGACATTTCATCGCATTTAAAAAAATTTCAAAAATTCAGGATAATATACCAAAGTGGGAAAAGTTCAAACATAGTGGTGAACACTAGCAGAGTGTCCCAAGTACATCTCTAGTGCCCCAAACTTAGCTAAAATCCGAGCGCGAGCTGATCTGGTAATGCATGAAGAATTTTACATCATTTCCATGTAATATAGGAAAATGCCGAATGGAAACACTTACCACATCCAAGACCAGTGTTCAGCCAAAATAGGTGAAATGAGTCAAATCCTAAAACAGCAATAAGATAAGTTGTTCTGGTTCCAAACTAAGTTTTCTCATATACAATGACCTAATTCATCATTTTGAGCTAAGTTTCATGACATTTCATTACATTTAGCAAAATTTCAAAAATTCAGGATAATATAGCAAAGTGGGAAAAGTTCAAACATAGTGGTCAACACTAGCAGAGTGTCCCAAGTACATCTCTAATGCCCCAAACTTAGCTAAAATCGGAGCGTGAGCTGATCCGGTAATGCATGAAGAATTTTACATCATTTCCATGTAATATGGGAAACTGCCGAATGGAAACACTTACCACATCCAAGACCAATGCTCAGCCAAAATAGGTGAAATGAGTCAAATCCTAAAACAGCAATAAGATAAGTTGTTCTGGTTCCAAACTAAGTTTTCTCATTGACAATGACCTAATTCATCATTTTAAGCTAAGTTTCGTGACATTTCATCGCATTTAAAAAAATTTCAAAAATTCAGGCTAATGTACCAAAGTGGGAAAACTTCAAACATAGTGGTCAACACTAGAAGAGTGTCCCAAGTACATCTCTAGTCCCCCAAACTTAGCTAAAATCTGAGCGCGAGCTGATCTGGTAATGCATGAAGAATTTTACATCATTTCCATGTAATATGGGAAAATGTCGAATGGAAACACTTACCACATCCCAGGCCAGTGTTCAGCCAAAATAGGTGAAATGAGTCAAAACCTAAAACAGCAATAAGATAAGTTGTTCTCCTTCCAAACTAAGTTTTTTCATATACAATGACCTAATTCATCATTTTGAGCTAAGTTTCATGACATTTTATTACATTTAGAAAAATTTCAAAAATTCAGCATATTATACCAAAGTGGGAAAAGTTCAAACATAGTGGTCAACACTGGCAGAGTGTCCCAAGTACATCTCTAGTGCCCCAAACTTAGCTAAAATCTGAGCGTGAGCTGATCCGGTAATGCATGAAGAATTTTACATCATTTCCATCTAATATGGGAAAATGTCGAATGGAAACACTTACCACATCCAAGGCCAGTGTTCAGCAAAAATAGGTGAAATGAGTCAAATCCTAAAACAGCAATAAGATAAGTTCTTCTGGTTCCAAACTAAGTTTTTTCATATACAATGACCTAATTCATCAGTTTGAGCTAAGTTTCATGACATTTCATCGCATTTAGCAAAATTTCAAAAATTCAGCATAATATACCAAAGTGGGAAAAGTTCAAACATAGTGGTCAACACTAGCAGAGTGTCCCAAGTACATCTCTAGTGCCCCAAACTTAGCTAAAATCCGAGCGCGAGCTGATCTGGTAATGCATGAAGAATTTTACATCATTTCCATGTAATATGGGAAAATGCCGAATGGAAACACTTACCACATCCAAGACCAGTGTTCAGCCAAAATAGGTGAAATGAGTCAAATCCTAAAACAGCAATAAGATAAGTTGTTCTGGTTCCAAACTAAGTTTTCTCATATACAATGACCTAATTCATCATTTTGAGCTAAGTTTCATGACATTTCATTACATTTAGCAAAATTTCAAAAATTCAGGATAATATACCAAAGTGGGAAAAGTTCAAACATAGTGGTCAACACTAGCAGAGTGTCCCAAGTACATCTCTAGTGCCCCAAACTTAGCTAAAATCGGAGCGTGAGCTGATCCGGTAATGCATGAAGAATTTTACATCATTTCCATGTAATATGGGAAACTGCCGAATGGAAACACTTACCACATCCAAGACCAATGCTCAGCCAAAATAGGTGAAATGAGTCAAATCCTAAAACAGCAATAAGATAAGTTGTTCTGGTTCCAAACTAAGTTTTCTCATTTACAATGACCTAATTCATCATTTTAAGCTAAGTTTCGTGACATTTTATCGCATTTAAAAAAATTTCAAAAATTCAGGCTAATGTACCAAAGTGGGAAAAGTTCAAACATAGTGGTCAACACTAGAAGAGTGTCCCAAGTACATCTCTAGTCCCCCAAACTTAGCTAAAATCTGAGCGCGAGCTGATCTGGTAATGCATGAAGAATTTTACATCATTTCCATGTAATATGGCAAAATGCCGAATGGAAACACTTACCACATCCAAGACCAGTGTTTAGCCAAAATAGGTGAAATAAGTCAAATCCTAAAACAGCAATAAGATAAGTTGTTCTGCTTCCAAACTAAGTTTTTTCATATACAATGACCTAATTCATCAGTTTGAGCTACGTTTCATGACATTTCATCGCATTTAGCAAAATTTCAAAAATTCAGCATAATATACCAAAGTGGGAAAAGTTCAAACATAGTGGTCAACACTAGCAGAGTGTCCCAAGTACATCTCTAATGCCCCAAACTAAGCTAAAATCTGAGCGTGAGCTGATCCGGTAATGCATGAAGAATTTTACATCATTTCCATGTAATATGGGAAAATGTCGAATGGAAACACTTACCACATCCCAGGCCAGTGTTCAGCCAAAATAGGTGAAATGAGTCAAATCCTAAAACAGCAATAAGATAAGTTGTTCTCCTTCCAAACTAAGTTTTTTCATATACAATGACCTAATTCATCATTTTGAGCTAAGTTTCATGACATTTCATTACATTTAGAAAAATTTCAAAAATTCAGCATATTATACCAAAGTGGGAAAAGTTCAAACATAGTGGTCAACACTAGCAGAGTGTCCCAAGTACATCTCTAGTGCCCCAAACTTAGCTAAAATCTGAGCGTGAGCTGATCCGGTAATGCATGAAGAATTTTACATCATTTCCATGTAATATGGGAAAATGTCGAATGGAAACACTTACCACATCCAAGGCCAGTGTTCAGCCAAAATAGGTGAAATGAGTCAAATCCTAAAACAGCAATAAGATAAGTTCTTCTGGTTCCAAACTAAGTTTTTTCATATACAATGACCTAATTCATCAGTTTGAGCTAAGTTTCATGACATTTCATCGCATTTAGCAAAATTTCAAAAATTCAGCATAATATACCAAAGTGGGAAAAGTTCAAACATAGTGGTCAACACTAGCAGAGTGTCCCAAGTACATCTCTAATGCCCCAAACTAAGCTAAAATCTGAGCGTGAGCTGATCCGGTAATGCATGAAGAATTTTACATCATTTCCATGTAATATGGGAAAATGTCGAATGGAAACACCACATCCAAGGCCAGTGTTCAGCAAAAATAGGTGAAATGAGTCAAATCCTAAAACAGCAATAAGATAAGTTCTTCTGGTTCCAAACTAAGTTTTTTCATATACAATGACCTAATTCATCAGTTTGAGCTAAGTTTCATGACATTTCATCGCATTTAGCAAAATTTCAAAAATTCAGCATAATATACCAAAGTGGGAAAAGTTCAAACATAGTGGTCAACACTAGCAGAGTGTCCCAAGTACATCTCTAGTGCCCCAAACTTAGCTAAAATCCGAGCGCGAGCTGATCTGGTAATGCATGAAGAATTTTACATCATTTCCATGTAATATGGGAAAATGCCGAATGGAAACACTTACCACATCCAAGACCAGTGTTCAGCCAAAATAGGTGAAATGAGTCAAATCCTAAAACAGCAATAAGATAAGTTGTTCTGGTTCCAAACTAAGTTTTCTCATATACAATGACCTAATTCATCATTTTGAGCTAAGTTTCATGACATTTCATTACATTTAGCAAAATTTCAAAAATTCAGGATAATATACCAAAGTGGGAAAAGTTCAAACATAGTGGTCAACACTAGCAGAGTGTCCCAAGTACATCTCTAGTGCCCCAAACTTAGCTAAAATCGGAGCGTGAGCTGATCCGGTAATGCATGAAGAATTTTACATCATTTCCATGTAATATGGGAAACTGCCGAATGGAAACACTTACCACATCCAAGACCAATGCTCAGCCAAAATAGGTGAAATGAGTCAAATCCTAAAACAGCAATAAGATAAGTTGTTCTGGTTCCAAACTAAGTTTTCTCATTTACAATGACCTAATTCATCATTTTAAGCTAAGTTTTGTGACATTTCATCGCATTTAAAAAAATTTCAAAAATTCAGGCTAATGTACCAAAGTGGGAAAAGTTCAAACATAGTGGTCAACACTAGAAGAGTGTCCCAAGTACATCTCTAGTCCCCCAAACTTAGCTAAAATCTGAGCGCGAGCTGATCTGGTAATGCATGAAGAATTTTACATCATTTCCATGTAATATGGCAAAATGCCGAATGGAAACACTTACCACATCCAAGACCAGTGTTTAGCCAAAATAGGTGAAATAAGTCAAATCCTAAAACAGCAATAAGATAAGTTGTTCTGCTTCCAAACTAAGTTTTTTCATATACAATGACCTAATTCATCAGTTTGAGCTAAGTTTCATGACATTTCATCGCATTTAGCAAAATTTCAAAAATTCAGCATAATATACCAAAGTGGGAAAAGTTCAAACATAGTGGTCAACACTAGCAGAGTGTCCCAAGTACATCTCTAATGCCCCAAACTAAGCTAAAATCTGAGCGTGAGCTGATCCGGTAATGCATGAAGAATTTTACATCATTTCCATGTAATATGGGAAAATGTCGAATGGAAACACTTACCACATCCCAGGCCAGTGTTCAGCCAAAATAGGTGAAATGAGTCAAATCCTAAAACAGAAATAAGATAAGTTGTTCTCCTTCCAAACTAAGTTTTTTCATATACAATGACCTAATTCATCATTTTGAGCTAAGTTTCATGACATTTCATTACATTTAGAAAAATTTCAAAAATTCAGCATATTATACCAAAGTGGGAAAAGTTCAAACATAGTGGTCAACACTAGCAGAGTGTCCCAAGTACATCTCTAGTGCCCCAAACTTAGCTAAAATCTGAGCGTGAGCTGATCCGGTAATGCATGAAGAATTTTACATCATTTCCATGTAATATGGGAAAATGTCGAATGGAAACACTTACCACATCCAAGGCCAGTGTTCAGCCAAAATAGGTGAAATGAGTCAAATCCTAAAACAGCAATAAGATAAGTTCTTCTGGTTCCAAACTAAGTTTTTTCATATACAATGACCTAATTCATCAGTTTGAGCTAAGTTTCATGACATTTCATCGCATTTAGCAAAATTTCAAAAATTCAGCATAATATACCAAAGTGGGAAAAGTTCAAACATAGTGGTCAACACTAGCAGAGTGTCCCAAGTACATCTCTAATGCCCCAAACTAAGCTAAAATCTGAGCGTGAGCTGATCCGGTAATGCATGAAGAATTTTACATCATTTCCATGTAATATGGGAAAATGTCGAATGGAAACACTTACTACATCCAAGGCCAGTGTTCAGCGAAAATAGGTGAAATGAGTCAAATCCTAAAACAGCAATAAGATAAGTTGTTCTGGTTCCAAACTAAGTTTTTTCATATACAATGACCTAATTCATCATTTTGAGCTAAGTTTCATGACATTTCATTACATTTAGAAAAATTTCAAAAATTCAGCATAATATACCAAAGTGGGAAAAGTTCAAACATAGTGGTCAACACTAGCAGAGTGTTCCAAGTACATCTCTAGTGCCCCAAACTTAGCTAAAATCCGAGCGTGAGCTGATCCGGTAATGCATGAAGAATTTTACATCATTTCCATGTAATATGGGAAAATGTCGAATGGAAACACTTACCACATCCAAGGCCAGTGTTCAGCCAAAATAGGTGAAATGTGTCAAATCCTAAAACAGCAATAAGATAAGTTCTTCTGGTTCCAAACTAAGTTTTTTCATATACAATGACCTAATTCATCAGTTTGAGCTAAGTTTCATGACATTTCATCGCATTTAGCAAAATTTCAAAAATTCAGCATAATATACCAAAGTGGGAAAAGTTCAAACATAGTGGTCAACACTAGCAGAGTGTCCCAAGTACATCTCTAATGCCCCAAACTAAGCTAAAATCTGAGCGTGAGCTGATCCGGTAATGCATGAAGAATTTTACATCATTTCCATGTAATATGGGAAAATGTCGAATGGAAACACTTACCACATCCAAGGCCAGTGTTCAGCCAAAATAGGTGAAATGAGTCAAATCCTAAAACAGCAATAAGATAAGTTGTTCTGGTTCCAAACTAAGTTTTTTCATATACAATGACCTAATTCATCATTTTGAGCTAAGTTTCATGACATTTTATTGCATTTAGCAAAATTTCAAAAATTCAGGCCAATATACCAAAGTGGGAAAAGTTCAAACATAGTGGTCAACACTAGCAGAGTGTCCCAAGTACATCTCTAGTGCCCCAAACTTAGCTAAAATCTGAGCGTGAGCTGATCCGGTAATGCATGAAGAATTTTACATCATTTCCATGTAATATGGGAAAATGTCGAATGGAAACTCTTACCACATCCAAGACCAGTGTTTAGCCAAAATAGGTGAAATGAGTCAAATCCTAAAACAGCAATAAGATAAGTTGTTCTGCTTCCAAACTAAGTTTTTTCATATACAATGACCTAATTCATCATTTTGAGCTAAGTTTCATGACATTTCATTACATTTAGAAAAATTTCAAAAATTCAGCATAATATACTAAAGTGGGAAAAGTTCAAACATAGTGGTCAACACTAGCAGAGTGTCCCAAGTACATCTCTAGTGCCCCAAACTTAGCTAAAATCCGAGCGCGAGCTGATCTGGTAATGCATGAAGAATTTTACATCATTTCCATGTAATATGGGAAAATGCCGAATGGAAACACTTACCACATCCAAGACCAGTGTTCAGCCAAAATAGGTGAAATGAGTCAAATCCTAAAACAGCAATAAGATAAGTTGTTCTGGTTCCAAACTAAGTTTTCTCATATACAATGACCTAATTCATCATTTTGAGCTAAGTTTCATGACATTTCATTACATTTAGCAAAATTTCAAAAATTCAGGATAATATACCAAAGTGGGAAAAGTTCAAACATAGTGGTCAACACTAGCAGAGTGTCCCAAGTACATCTCTAGTGCCCCAAACTTAGCTAAAATCGGAGCGTGAGCTGATCCGGTAATGCATGAAGAATTTTACATCATTTCCATGTAATATGGGAAAATGCCGAATGGAAACACTTACCACATCCAAGACCAGTGTTCAGCCAAAATAGGTGAAATGAGTCAAATCCTAAAACAGCAATAAGATAAGTTGTTCTGGTTCCAAACTAAGTTTTCTCATATACAATGACCTAATTCATCATTTTGAGCTAAGTTTCATGACATTTCATTACATTTAGCAAAATTTCAAAAATTCAGGATAATATACCAAAGTGGGAAAAGTTCAAACATAGTGGTCAACACTAGCAGAGTGTCCCAAGTACATCTCTAATGCCCCAAACTTAGCTAAAATCGGAGCGTGAGCTGATCCGGTAATGCATGAAGAATTTTACATCATTTCCATGTAATATGGGAAACTGCCGAATGGAAACACTTACCACATCCAAGACCAATGCTCAGCCAAAATAGGTGAAATGAGTCAAATCCTAAAACAGCAATAAGATAAGTTGTTCTGGTTCCAAACTAAGTTTTCTCATTTACAATGACCTAATTCATCATTTTAAGCTAAGTTTCGTGACATTTCATCGCATTTAAAAAAATTTCAAAAATTCAGGATAATATACCAAAGTGGGAAAAGTTCAAACATAGTGGTCAACACTAGCAGAGTGTCCCAAGTACATCTCTAGTGCCCCAAACTTAGCTAAAATCCTAGCGCGAGCTGATCTGGTAATGCATGAAGAATTTTACATCATTTCCATGTAATATGGGAAAATGCCGAATGGAAACACTTACCACATCCAAGACCAGTGTTCAGCCAAAATAGGTGAAATGAGTCAAATCCTAAAACAGCAATAAGATAAGTTGTTCTGGTTCCAAACTAAGTTTTCTCATATACAATGACCTAATTCATCATTTTGAGCTAAGTTTCGTGACATTTCATCGCATTTAAAAAAATTTCAAAAATTCAGGCTAATGTACCAAAGTGGGAAAAGTTCAAACATAGTGGTCAACACTAGAAGAGTGTCCCAAGTACATCTCTAGTGCCCCAAACTTAGCTAAAATCCGAGCGCGAGCTGATCTGGTAATGCATGAAGAATTTTACATCATTTCCATGTAATATGGGAAAATGCCGAATGGAAACACTTACCACATCCAAGACCAGTGTTCAGCCAAAATAGGTGAAATGAGTCAAATCCTAAAACAGCAATAAGATAAGTTGTTCTGGTTCCAAACTAAGTTTTCTCATATACAATGACCTAATTCATCATTTTGAGCTAAGTTTCATGACATTTCATTACATTTAGCAAAATTTCAAAAATTCAGGATAATATACCAAAGTGGGAAAAGTTCAAACATAGTGGTCAACACTAGCAGAGTGTCCCAAGTACATCTCTAGTGCCCCAAACTTAGCTAAAATCGGAGCGTGAGCTGATCCGGTAATGCATGAAGAATTTTACATCATTTCCATGTAATATGGGAAAATGCCGAATGGAAACACTTACCACATCCAAGACCAGTGTTCAGCCAAAATAGGTGAAATGAGTCAAATCCTAAAACAGCAATAAGATAAGTTGTTCTGGTTCCAAACTAAGTTTTCTCATATACAATGACCTAATTCATCATTTTGAGCTAAGTTTCATGACATTTCATTACATTTAGCAAAATTTCAAAAATTCAGGATAATATACCAAAGTGGGAAAAGTTCAAACATAGTGGTCAACACTAGCAGAGTGTCCCAAGTACATCTCTAATGCCCCAAACTTAGCTAAAATCGGAGCGTGAGCTGATCCGGTAATGCATGAAGAATTTTACATCATTTCCATGTAATATGGGAAACTGCCGAATGGAAACACTTACCACATCCAAGACCAATGCTCAGCCAAAATAGGTGAAATGAGTCAAATCCTAAAACAGCAATAAGATAAGTTGTTCTGGTTCCAAACTAAGTTTTCTCATTTACAATGACCTAATTCATCATTTTAAGCTAAGTTTCGTGACATTTCATCGCATTTAAAAAAATTTCAAAAATTCAGGATAATATACCAAAGTGGGAAAAGTTCAAACATAGTGGTCAACACTAGCAGAGTGTCCCAAGTACATCTCTAGTGCCCCAAACTTAGCTAAAATCCTAGCGCGAGCTGATCTGGTAATGCATGAAGAATTTTACATCATTTCCATGTAATATGGGAAAATGCCGAATGGAAACACTTACCACATCCAAGACCAGTGTTCAGCCAAAATAGGTGAAATGAGTCAAATCCTAAAACAGCAATAAGATAAGTTGTTCTGGTTCCAAACTAAGTTTTCTCATATACAATGACCTAATTCATCATTTTGAGCTAAGTTTCGTGACATTTCATCGCATTTAAAAAAATTTCAAAAATTCAGGCTAATGTACCAAAGTGGGAAAAGTTCAAACATAGTGGTCAACACTAGAAGAGTGTCCCAAGTACATCTCTAGTCCCCCAAACTTAGCTAAAATCTGAGCGCGAGCTGATCTGGTAATGCATGAAGAATTTTACATCATTTCCATGTAATATGGGAAAATGCCGAATGGAAACACTTACCACATCCAAGACCAGTGTTTAGCCAAAATAGGTGAAATAAGTCAAATCCTAAAACAGCAATAAGATAAGTTGTTCTGCTTCCAAACTAAGTTTTTTCATATACAATGACCTAATTCATCATTTTGAGCTACGTTTCATGACATTTCATTACATTTAGAAAAATTTCAAAAATTCAGCATAATATACCAAAGTGGGAAAAGTTCAAACATAGTGGTCAACACTAGCAGAGTGTCCCAAGTACATCTCTAGTGCCCCAAACTTAGCTAAAATCTGAGCGTGAGCTGATCCGGTAATGCATGAAGAATTTTACATCATTTCCATGTAATATGGGAAAATGTCGAATGGAAACACTTACCACATCCAAGGCCAGTGTTCAGCCAAAATAGGTGAAATGAGTCAAATCCTAAGACAGCAATAAGATAAGTTGTTCTGCTTCCAAACTAAGTTTTTTCATATACAATGACCTAATTCATCATTTTGAGCTACGTTTCATGACATTTCATTACATTTAGAAAAATTTCAAAAATTCAGCATAATATACCAAAGTGGGAAAAGTTCAAACATAGTGGTCAACACTAGCAGAGTGTCCCAAGTACATCTCTAGTGCCCCAAACTTAGCTAAAATCTGAGCGTGAGCTGATCCGGTAATGCATGAAGAATTTTACATCATTTCCATGTAATATGGGAAAATGTCGAATGGAAACACTTACCACATCCAAGGCCAGTGTTCAGCCAAAATAGGTGAAATGAGTCAAATCCTAAGACAGCAATAAGATAAGTTGTTCTGGTTCCAAACTAAGTTTTTTCATATACAATGACCTAATTCATCAGTTTGAGCTAAGGTTCATGACATTTCATCGCATTTAGCAAAATTTCAAAAATTCAGCATAATATACCAAAGTGGGAAAAGTTCAAACATAGTGGTCAACACTAGCAGAGTGTCCCAAGTACATCTCTAATGCCCCAAACTTAGCTAAAATCGGAGCGTGAGCTGATCCGGTAATGCATGAAGAATTTTACATCATTTCCATGTAATATGGGAAAATGCCGAATGGAAACACTTACCACATCCAAGGCCAGTGTTCAGCCAAAATACATGAAATGAGTCAAATCCTAAAACAGCAATAAGATAAGTTGTTCTGGTTCCAAACTAAGTTTTTTCATATACAATGACCTAATTCATCATTTTGAGCTAAGTTTCATGACATTTCATTGCATTTGGCAAAATTTTAAAAATTCAGGCCAATATACCAAAGTGGGAAAAGTTCAAACATAGTGGTCAACACTAGCAGAGTGTCCCAAGTACATCTCTAGTGCCGCAAACTTAGCTAAAATCTGAGCGTGAGCTGATCCGGTAATGCATGAAGAATTTTACATCATTTCCATGTAATATGGGAAAATGTCGAATGGAAACACTTACCACATCCAAGGCCAGTGTTTAGCCAAAATAGGTGAAATAAGTCAAATCTTAAAACAGCAATAAGATAAGTTGTTCTGCTTCCAAACTAAGTTTTTTCATATACAATGACCTAATTCATCATTTTGAGCTAAGTTTGATGACATTTCATTACATTTAGAAAAGTTTCAAAAATTCAGCATAATATACCAAAGTGGGAAAAGTTCAAACATAGTGGTCAACACTAGCAGAGTGTCCCAAGTACATCTCTAGTGCCCCAAACTTAGCTAAAATCGGAGCGTGAGCTGATCCGGTAATGCATGAAGAATTTTACATCATTTCCATGTAATATGGGAAAATGCCGAATGGAAACACTTACCACATCCAAGGCCAGTGTTCAGCCAAAATAGATGAAATGAGTCAAATCCTAAAACAGCAATAAGATAAGTTGTTCTGGTTCCAAACTAAGTTTTTTCATATACAATGACCTAATTCATCATTTTGAGCTAAGTTTCATGACATTTCATTGCATTTGGCAAAATTTTAAAAATTCAGGCCAATATACCAAAGTGGGAAAAGTTCAAACATAGTGGTCAACACTAGCAGAGTGTCCCAAGTACATCTCTAGTGCCGCAAACTTAGCTAAAATCTGAGCGTGAGCTGATCCGGTAATGCATGAAGAATTTTACATCATTTCCATGTAATATGGGAAAATGTCGAATGGAAACACTTACCACATCCAAGGCCAGTGTTTAGCCAAAATAGGTGAAATAAGTCAAATCTTAAAACAGCAATAAGATAAGTTGTTCTGCTTCCAAACTAAGTTTTTTCATATACAATGACCTAATTCATCATTTTGAGCTAAGTTTGATGACATTTCATTACATTTAGAAAAGTTTCAAAAATTCAGCATAATATACCAAAGTGGGAAAAGTTCAAACATAGTGGTCAACACTGGCAGAGTGTCCCAAGTACATCTCTAGTGCCCCAAACTTAGCTAAAATCGGAGCGTGAGCTGATCCGGTAATGCATGAAGAATTTTACATCATTTCCATGTAATATGGGAAAATGTCGAATGGAAACACTTACCACATCCAAGGCCAGTGTTCAGCCAAAATAGGTGAAATGAGTCAAATCCTAAAACAGCAATAAGATAAGTTGTTCTGGTTCCAAACTAAGTTTTCTCATATACAATGACCTAATTCATCATTTTAAGCTAAGTTTCATGACATTTCATCGCATTTAGGAAAATTTCAAAAATTCAGGATAATATACCAAAGTGGGAAAAGTTCAAACATAGTGGTCAACACTAGCAGAGTGTCCCAAGTACATCTCTAGTGCCCCAAACTTAGCTAAAATCCGAGCGTGAGCTGATCCGGTAATGCATGAAGAATTTTACATCATTTCCATGTAATATGGGAAAATGCCGAATGGAAACACTTACCACATCCAAGGCCAGTGTTCAGCCAAAATAGATGAAATGAGTCAAATCCTAAAACAGCAATAAGATAAGTTGTTCTGGTTCCAAACTAAGTTTTTTCATATACAATGACCTAATTCATCATTTTGAGCTAAGTTTCATGACATTTCATTGCATTTGGCAAAATTTTAAAAATTCAGGCCAATATACCAAAGTGGGAAAAGTTCAAACATAGTGGTCAACACTAGCAGAGTGTCCCAAGTACATCTCTAGTGCCGCAAACTTAGCTAAAATCTGAGCGTGAGCTGATCCGGTAATGCATGAAGAATTTTACATCATTTCCATGTAATATGGGAAAATGTCGAATGGAAACACTTACCACATCCAAGGCCAGTGTTCAGCCAAAATAGGTGAAATGAGTCAAATCCTAAAACAGCAATAAGATAAGTTGTTCTTGTTCCAAACTAAGTTTTCTCATATACAATGACCTAATTCATCATTTTGAGCTAAGTTTCATGACATTTCATTGCATTTAGCAAAATTTCAAAAATTCAGGATAATATACCAAAGTGGGAAAAGTTCAAACATAGTGGTCAACACTAGCAGAGTGTCCCAAGTACATCTCTAGTGCCCCAAACTTAGCTAAAATCCGAGCGCGAGCTGATCTGGTAATGCATGAAGAATTTTACATCATTTCCATGTAATATGGGAAAATGCCGAATGGAAACACTTACCACATCCAAGACCAGTGTTCAGCCAAAATAGGTGAAATGAGTCAAATCCTAAAACAGCAATAAGATAAGTTGTTCTGGTTCCAAACTAAGTTTTCTCATATACAATGACCTAATTCATCTTTTTGAGCTAGGTTTCATGACATTTCATTGCATTTAGCAAAATTTCAAAAATTCAGGATAATATACCAAAGTGGGAAAAGTTCAAACATAGTGGTGAACACTAGCAGAGTGTCCCAAGTACATCTCTAGTGCCCCAAACTTAGCTAAAATCCGAGCACGAGCTGATCTGGTAATGCATGAAGAATTTTACATCATTTCCATGTAATATGGGAAAATGCCGAATGGAAACACTTACCACATCCAAGACCAGTGTTCAGCCAAAATAGGTGAAATGAGTCAAATCCTAAAACAGCAATAAGATAAGTTGTTCTGGTTCCAAACTAAGTTTTCTCATATACAATGACCTAATTCATCATTTTGAGCTAAGTTTCATGACATTTCATTGCATTTAGCAAAATTTCAAAAATTCAGCATAATATACCAAAGTGGGAAAAGTTCAAACATAGTTGTCAACACTAGAAGAGTGTCCCAAGTACATCTCTAGTGCCCCAAACTTAGCTAAAATCCGAGCGCGAGCTGATCTGGTAATGCATGAAGAATTTTACATCATTTCCATGTAATATGGGAAAATGCCGAATGGAAACACTTACGACGTTGGACAAATGTTACGACGTTGGAGCAAATAGGTGAGGTTAGTCCGTCGATTCCAAGTACAAGCACATCGCATGCGTCATCCCAAGGTATGTTGACTGCTCCTGTTTCTGTTGGCTTATCGGTCGCGTTGACACAATCGAGTGTCGTTGATCGGACAGTTAATTCTTGCCCTACCTCCGTTGGTGAGTCAGTTCCCGCTCCTACAGTTACTGCGGGAATGAGCAGTTTCAATCAAGCGTTTATATCTTAGGCCCGTTTTAATAGTTATATTTCCGTGATCACTGCATTTCAACCCGAAAGAATTCGCGACTTACTCGCCGATATGGCCTTAATAATGCGCATGGCTAAGCAATTTCCAGGACGGTGTTGGTATAGCTATGATCGCGCCTTTCGTCTCGAAGCCGCTGCGTCCAATTCAAGGAATTGGAGTCAAATTAAGTCAGATCTGTATCACTATCATACATCTGTAGCCGTCATGCATCAAACCTAAGCGGCACGATCTAGTGAGCCTCGGGGCGATCCCCATTCGATGATTTTTTGTAAATCATGGAATACAGGGGCATGTAGCAGTCCACGCGAGTCCTGTAGATTTCGACACAATTGCGATCGAAACGGGTGCGGCGGAGCGCACCGCAGAATCCACTGCACAGAGTTCGCACGAAAGCGGGGGCGAAGCCCTGGCGATGACCCAACCCGCCGATGACAGCCGAGACGAGCTTGAGAGAGACCGTGTGGTTAATAAGCATGTTTTTTCCTGTGTAAATGTCGCACGTACTTTTAACCTGCCGGATGTATCTGTAGTTTCTCCAATTAATGTAGCCAAGCTGGCCTTACAATTATGCAATCATCCGGGCAGAAGCAAAGTTGAGTACATTTTAAATGGTTGTGTCATGGGTTCTGGCTGGGATTTCACTCCAATACCATCACTCTTAAGTCAGCTAAAGCGAACTGCCCTTCGTCTGCTGAGCACCCCGCTATCATTGATAAATACCTCGCGAAAGAAGTCTCCTTAGGCAGGGTCGCAGGGCCCTTCCAAGCTCCAGCATTAAGCAATTTACATATTAGTCGCTTTGGGGTAATTCCTAAGAAGGATGGCGGCTGGCGTCTGATACTTGATTTGTCTTTTCCGTTTGGCCATAGTGCTAATGATGGTATTAATAAAGAGGATTTCACTGTAACATATAGTAAAGTGTCTGATGCAATTGCCTTTGTCAAAGCCGGACGGGGTGCGTTAATGGGTAAAGTTGACATTAAAAGTGCTTATCGCATTATCCCAGTACATCCGTCCGATCGTCATTTACTGGGAATGTTTTGGCGCGACTGTTACTACATTGATTTAACCTTGCCTTTCGGTTTGCGTTCAGCACCAGCCATTTTTATTACCGTTGCAGACTCGTTTCACTGGTGTGTGGTTAAAAATTGGAACGTTCCTGATTTATTACATTATCTCGATGATTATTTTACGTTAGGACCACCTAATTCTAATATTTGTGCGTCGCGTCTAAAAGCCATTGACCGGGATGCTAGTGACATTGGTATTCCATTGTTTTCCGACAAATGCGTGGGCCCCACTACCTGTTTGGTGTTCCTGGGTATTGAATTAGATTCTATCCGCATGACTGCCCGATTGCCCACTGATAAACATGCCGAACTCATTGCACTACTGGACGAGTGGGCTAACAAACGCTGGTGTAAGTTAAAGGCACTCCAATCGCTGGTTGGCAAACTCAGCCATGCATGCACTGTCGTTCCTCTAGGGCGGACCTTTTTTTTAACGACAGCTTAGCACTGGGCGTATTCCCTGTGCTAATTTTGCATTTGGCTACAGCTTAGCAACTGGCTGTGGTCCCCTTGCTAACTTAATGTGGCAACAGCTTGGCAATTGGGTGTGGTCCCTTTGCTAATTTTATTTCTAACGACAGCTTAGCACTGGGCGTAGTCCCTGTGCTAATTTTGCAATTGGCAGGAGCTTAGCAACTGGGTGTGGTCCCTTTGCTAATTTTAAAGTGGCGACAGCTTAGCAATTGGGTGTGGTCCCTTTGCTAATGTTATTTCTAACGACAGCTTAGCACTGGGCGTAGTCCCTGTGCTAATTTTGCATTTGGCAGCAGCTTAGCAACTGGGTGTGGTCCCCTTGCTAATTTTAACGTGGCGACAGCTTAGCAATTGGGTGTGGTCCCTTTGCTAATTGATATGAGCGCAGCACAGCTTAGCAATTGGGTCTGGTCCCTTTGCTAATTGATATGAGCGCAGCACAGCTTAGCAATTGGGTCTGGTCCCTTTGCTAATTGATAGGAGCGCAGCACAGCTTAGCAATTGGGTCTGGTCCCTTTGCTAATTGATATGAGCGCAGCACAGCTTAGCAATTGGGTCTGGTCCCTTTGCTAATTGATATGGGCGCAGCACAGCTTAGCAATTGGGTGTGGTCCCTGTGCTAATTTTTATGTGGCGACAGCTTAGCAATTGGGTGTGGTCCCTTGGATAATTTTAATGTGGCGACAACTTAGCAATTGGGCGTGGTCTCTTTGCTAATTTTGCATTTGGCAACAGGTTAGCTTTGGGTGTGGGCCCTTTGCTAAGTTTAATTGGCGACAGCGTTGCATGCAAGTGGGTGTGGTCCCTTTTGAATGACAGCCTAGCGTGAGCAATCGAGTGTAGTTTCTGTGCTAAATTTATTGTGGTGACAGCTCAGCAATTAGTTTTGGTCTGTTCCGCTGATGTTATTTGTTACGCTATTGATCTAAAGTTACTGTGTGGAGGTGGTTAGAACGGACGGGGAGTGAGTTACTTGGAGTGGTGAATTTCAGAGAAATATCACTTTGGTGGTCAGGCCCTCGCTGTACAGATTCACATGACTCGGACCTGAATCCAAGTAACACAAATGCCACCAGACTTTAACTGACCGCGTCTGCACCTAACCATCCACACGGGTAAGTATGGTGACGACGGATATTAAATGAGGTTACATAGTAACCAAGGTTAATATGTTAGGAAGCAGCGCGCAATCTGGGTCTGAGTGACCCTCCTGCTGAGCTGGATATATAAGAACATCAGTAGTGCAGTGGGAGCATTCGCTAGCTAATAAAGACAGCTGCAGCAAGTTGCGGAAAATAGAGTTAGAAAAAAATATTTTTTCTTGACTGACATATAGCCTAACTTTGTGCATTAACTTCCACCGAACTCAGTTCGGTGTGATAAGGTGCAGACGTTTCGGTGGTCAGGCCCTCGCTGTACAGATTCACATGACTCGGACCTGAATCCAAGTAACACAAATGCCACCAGACTTTAACTGACCGCGTCTGCACCTAACCATCCACACGGGTAAGTATGGTGACGACGGATATTAATGGCCTAATAAGTGAGCCCTCTGTGTAAGTCATTCCTCTGTGCCATTGCAGCCAGGGCGCTTATATAATCTCGTTCCCCGAGCCTGCGATCCCGGATCGATCACGGATTATCCCAGAGCCTCCGTTTCCTTCCCAGTGAACTGTATATAAATACCTGGAACGATAACTTCGCCGCCATCTTTGAAGCCAAATTGAAGGCCGCCATGTACGTCACGCCGCGAAAATATGACCTATTTTCAAAAGCTCTTTTCGACCCTTTAACTTCGTGTTTTAGAGCCAGTTAGGTGCTAAATATTTTCTAGACAGATTGAAATTTCATGTACCTCAACTTTCTAGGACGTCCAGTAAGGTTTTAAAATATTTTTTGGCTGCTAAAAATGAAAAACAGTTTCGGCGAAAACGTTGTCACGAAATATCTTTTTTAAAGGTAGGTTACAGTCGCTTCTGCGCATGTGCAATAGGTTTGTTATGAGGAGCCTCCTCATAACAAGTTTCCAGTCCCATTGCGTAAATGAAACACGCGCGGCCGTCTGAATCGTTCTCTGTTGTATTGCAAGGAGCGATGGCGCATCAAGTCCTGGCTTAAAAATTGTCGCTTTGAGAGTTTTAAGATCAAACAATTCATATTGGATTCTGGAAACGCGGCAAATCGCGTCGCCTGAAGGTTTAATTATTCGCGTTCGGTAGCTTTTGCTTCAGATGCTGTGGGTTTCGTTCGAGACTTCGAGTCGCACTATAGAATACTCACGAGTCACGAAACGCTCACAGGCTCTCTCATGCAATGTGGTAAGAAATATATTGTATTACTTTTACATAATAAGGAAATGTTAAGCTAGTTACGCTAGCTGAGTTCTACTAATAATATTCAGGATGTATTTAGAAGTTGACAAGTATGTTTAAAACATGAAACAGTGTAGAGAGGAACCTTACATGCATCACAAATTTGGCAGAGAACCAATTTTATCAAAACAAAATCACGATACTATATATCACTCAATGAGTAAATTGTGGATATGATCTATCACATAGCTAGCAATACATAGAGGATATTACACGGTGCATGGCGCGAAGATATTATTTAACCTACGAGTGGCGAAAACACGTTCAGGTTGGAACAAGCGAACAGAGAACATATAAATCCCAGGCCAGGGGAAAATACAGGCGTTTTTCAAGCGTTACATATTTTTTCACGTCTTCACTAGTGAAAATATGGGAGATACGAGTGTTTTAGTTTACGGTGAAACATCCATAAAGCCATAACCATATAATAAATGAGCTTATCCGATGGCTTACATAGATATTGAGTGCAGGCTTCAACCGCTTGTACAAGGTGTGAAATAAATTATACATTTTATGCGGAAATTACGGGTTTGAATATCCGGTATTAAAATTGTCGACGTATCTTAGGTGTTGATGTCTCTGGAAGTGTGTTCATTTTGTGTTTCAAGCATAATAATAGCCTGGAATAAATTTCAAACTGTTATACTGTATGCAGTTTTTTACTACATATTATAATGCCAGACTCAATATAATGCAATATAAGCACAATAACGGTGCTCTCGTCGACGTCGTGATATTATATCGTATAGACACGATCCATATAATGCTCTCATCTAGGTGCACGCCATAGATGTGAATTTGGTTGCTTGATCGAGAATTTAGCCTGATGCTTCAGGTACAGCAATTGTCGCTCATTTTCTCTTCTGCTGAATCACAACAAAATACGCGTGTGCGAAACCGCCCAATTATGTAAAAAAATCCTGGCAACATTTTCATGTATTTGCACTTGGATAATTTTATTATTTTATTTATTCTGAAACTTACATGCAGTAGTTTCATACATTGAAATATAGCACAAGCGTTATCTAATATCATCGTAGACCCTGTATACATGCTATGAACGTTTATATACACATACACAGGCTACAGTTCTAAATGCTTATCAATTCCATTTTGTAAACTAATTTTGTATTGTAAAAACCAAATAAATGCTGTTTATGAATTTTCACATGAGTTTTTGCTTTCATCACTGTGCTTTTAATTTCATTACTGTGTCATAATGTATCCTCATCATGATATATAAGTCTGGAATCGAGAATACAACAATTTAATTGCACATTCTACAGGGCGCATATAAAATGTATAATATATTTCACACCTTGTACACTCGTAAATAATATCTTCGCGCCATGCAACGTTTAATATCCTCTGTGTATTGCTAGCTATGTTATAGACCATATCCACAATATGCTCATTGAGTGATATACAGTATCGTGATTTTGTTTTGATAAAATTGGTTCTCTGCAAAAATTGTGATTGCATGTAAGGTTCCTCTCTACACTGTTTCATGTTTTAAACATACTTGTCAACTTCTAAATACATCCTGAAAATTATTAGCAGAACTCAGCTAGCGTAACTAGCTTAACATTTCCTTATTATGTAAAAGTAATACAATATATTTCTTACCACATTGCATGAGAGAGCCTGTGAGCATTTCGTGACTCGTGAGTATTCTATAGTGCGACTCGAAGTCTCGAACGGAACCTACAGCATCTGAAGCAAAAGCTACCGAACGCGAATAATTAAACCTTTGGGCGACGCGATTTGCCGCGTTTTCAGAATCCAATATTAATTGTTTGAACTTGAAACTCTCAAAGCAACAATTTTTATGCCAGGACTTGATGCGCCATCGCTCCTTGCAATACCACAGAGAAGGATTCAAACGACCGCGCGTGTTTTCATTTACGCCATGGGACTGGAAACTTGTTACGAGGAGGCTCCTCATAACAAACCTATCGCACATGCGCAAAAGCGACTGTAACCTACCTTTAAACAACTGATACCTCTCGAGTTTTAACAGTTAGATGGAAGAGGCTGCCAAGAACTATCCGTAACCGAAGTTTAAAGCTTTAAAACTAATGGTATCTGACGAAAAATTAAGTTTTATACGTATTTTTGAATTAACCATACAAATACACCACTTCGAAAACCTCAATTTACTCACGTATTAGAAGGGCTACAGCAAAGACTAAAAGCTCAAAATAGACAACGATACCTGGACCTTAGCACAAGACACGTTTTGGAAGTGTTAAAATGTTTTAAAGCAATATATTTTTCAATTGAACAGCGTAGTTTGCCTCGTAGTTTGCTTCGGCACGTTGAAACTTTCGTCATTTTCCAGAGTAAAAGAGTGATAGCCCTCAATTTTTGCCGTAACAAAGTGTAGAACAGTCAGGACTATCCAGGAAACCAGGATCGAATCTTTAAAATTGAAGTCTTGTGATGAAAATTCTCATTTTCAAGCATATTTTCGCACAAAAACAAACTTTTCACTCCTCGTAACTTTCCCCAGTCCTTTCGAACAAGCCACTTTCCCCGCGCGGTTCCCGCCTTTTGCTTCAAATTTGGCTTCATCCAATCATAGGACGAAAACATAGGAGTTATCGTTCCAGTTGTATTAGAGTTCACTGCTGGTTACAGGACAACCGCGTGGAATTTCGCACCTGATCGCAGGCTGGGGAGTCGAACTGATAAAACGAGTACGTGTTCGATATCACGTGTTCGTAAATAGCCAATTAAATCGCTCTAATTCAACAAGGTGTTACATAAAGTACTGTATGTTACTGAACAACTCACATTTTCTGAGAAATTCATTGTAGTATCGTAGCGACCACCAATGGGGTTAGCAGCAGCAATAATTGAACATCGAGCCTTAAATGAAGTATAAAAGGCACTCATATATCATAGCTCCTACAAAGATATCAAAAACTAGAATCATATTAATCTGACACTGCAGAGAAGAACGAAAAATTCGTTGTCTCGATCAATTGTCTCGAGCGAAATTTTCGTTGTTCTCTGCAGTGTCAGATTAATATGATTCTAGCTTTTACATAAGATGGTTTTTATTTAAAAATAACATACTTGTGCCATACATATACATACCTGTAAAGACGTCACAATGCCAGCCTTTGACATAGAGATACTTTGTTGTTCCATGGCTTCATGAATGCTCGTTCTGTCTGCATCGTTCATCTAAAAATAATACGAAAACTTACATTGACCATACATGCACTACGCTAATAAGTTCTATTATGTGTAAATTTAAGTTGTAAACATATTGTAATTCACGAAACGTGCTAAAATATGTCAATAAACCATTCTTATCTTATCTTATCTTTATTCTATCTCGCTGCGCAAAGACAGAAGAAAAAAAATCAAATCTATGTGCATGAAACGAGTTTACCGAGGTGCGGCCAGCACGTGAAAGCCAGTCCGACATTTAATAAACAATTATTGAATGAGGTCGAGCAGGATATGAGGAATTATTAAGGCAGAGGTTTGTATGTGCTAACAACGTACTTCCGAAAGCTTTGCGATTATAAATTTACACGTTGTTTTCACAAAATTATTACACTTTGATATTTTATAATCGCCGTGCAAACATACAAATAACTTATTACAGAAGTATATTATTTATCAAGTTTAAATATCATTTACAAATGCAATGATGCAGTGGACCAGAAAACATGAAAATCTTCGTGTTTAGACAGTAACTCTGGTCGCAGTCTGAACTCTGTTACAAATTTTCGTTTCTAATCATTATTTTTCAAGTGAGTAATTGCTTTTAACTGTTGGGGAGTCGCAGCCATCCGTTACCTCTGCTGTATCGTATCGCATTGCACCTAGAGGCCGTTTTCCAGTTTGATAGCATCGTGATGATCCTAAGGTACTTCTTTTTACGTCAGTCCTAGTGGAAGATAAATAACTTGACACTGGAACGCCGCGTGGCTAAGGTGGAAAACGACCTTTATTGCACTGTATTGTAACTTCAGAACATGCACTAGTTCCAGATTCTGTTACAACCGAACAGGGCCAGAAACCACAAGATATTTTTGTTAACTTCTACTAGCCTTATCAAACTCGTCAATGAGACAAACTCCGCGGTCGGCAAGTACCAGAGCACCTGCTTCCAATGTCCATTCTTTTGTGACTGGATGCCGCTGTACATAGGCGGTTAATCCCACCGCGGACGCACCTTGCCCAGTCGCGAAGACAGAACGAGCACATGTTTTTTCAATATACTTCAAGAACTGAGATTTAGCCGTGCCAGGATCACCACAAAGTAAGACATTGATATCACCGCGAATCTTGTGTTTTCCACCTGGATCTTTTGGTTGTCCTCCAAATAGCGACAATGCTATCGCTCGTTTTATGTGATCGTGTGCATAAATAGAAGGTGCAATACTGGCAATTATCTGACGAAAAAAAAAGCACTTAAGTCACTTTGTTTGTCGCATTCTGTAGTGATACGTAACCGTTATATTTTAAACAGAAATACTAATTGAACATCACAAAATTGCATGATGAACATGTGAAAAATTGACAACAATTTATAAGAAGAGAATGTGTTACTTACACAGTAATCAAAAGTTTATTATCCTAAATAAATGCTGTGCGGTATTTTAGCACGAATAATTAACCCCTGATAATCTCCCTGCGATCAGAAAAGGCCGCCTCCATTTTTCTGAAGAACGTGAAATGCTCTGTGGATTCTTTGATGTAATGCAGAGAGGAAAAAAAGGTTTCGATACAAAAGATTCATAATATCAAAATTAAGCCTTCCTTCAATCTTACCCTATCCCCAATTCTGGGATCTTTTGAAAGCTTCCTGATCGCCTTGCAATCTTCGTCTGTTAGATTTGTGATAGCCAACTTATCTGCCGGGTCACATAGTTTGCTTCAATTACAGTAGCGAACACGGGGAAACCATGAGCAATATTGAGAGATCCATCATAATTATTATTATAGATTCCAGTCACATCCTAAAAAATAAAGTTCGCATTTTATAAAACGCACGGTAGGACACTCGAATGCAATTACGCAACACTACAAAGGTATTAATGTCCCCGTCAAAACTACCCTCGGAGACAATGTGATATTTGCAAACATTTGTTGTCTCAAAAGTGGTAAAATTAAACTTGTGATCAAAATATATTCTTAACATTTTGTAATGTAATTTATCGCATACTTGTGCCTTTATCATGGTCATAACAGGGTGACATATAAACGATATGTCCCGCGATATCGTTTTTTGCCCCGCTGCAAAAATAAAGACGGCGTCTGACTGCAAATCGGTAGCGAAAAAGCAAAATATGTTATGAAAGAAGAGCAATAACAGAAAGATAAGTTATTGTTGGCTTGTTGTGCAAAGTTCTAGCTGTTTAACGTATTTTTTACAATGTTTTTGCATTCATTGGGAAATGAAATCAAATTACTTATAATTAGAAAATAAATTAATAAAATCTGATTTTCGCCCCTGAATAGCTCTGATAAAGACACGAGTATGAGATAAATAGGTTATCACATTCGAGGCTCGGTAATATAAGTTTTATCGCTCTCGTTACGATATCATATTTTGTCCCTCGTTCGCTGCGCTCACTCGTGACAAAATGCGATATCGTCCTTCGAGCGATAAAACTGGTATCACCTGGCCCCTCATATGATAACCTATATTTATCGACCAGTATAATGTCATTTTACTATTACACATCATTACTTCTACCCGATTGTTCACGTGAGTCCGCTCACGAAGCAATTAAAAGAACGGTTATAGTGGAAAACAAATATCTGCAGAGGACCAGGCCCCAAACAGAATACTCAACAGGCACTTACAATTCCATCTTCAGCCTTGCACGAGTCGACAAGATCTCCTAACAAAACGACATCCTTTGAACGAGGCAGTCTACCAGCTGCTACCTTACTGGGGCTTTCTTGGATCTTTATTCTCTGATAATTTTGATAAATAGTCTAAGAATGAAAAGAAGAATATTTTAATTCACCGCAATGTTTTTCCATCATTCATGCAGGCACTGCTTACTTTTTCCATGTTAATTTCGAAGGGCCCTCTAGACTGACATTCAGGGCACGCACCAGGTTTTACTTCGTGATTCTGCGACTGAAAGAATGGCCCCAGAATACAGGAGCATTCGTTGCAATCATATTTAACCACGCTGAGTTGCGGCAGGACACCAGTGCTACTAGACACCACACCACTTGTTCGTATCAGTTGGTTTAAATGGAGCTGCCTGCAATGGAACCATTATTACACAACTTCAAAGTCTTCACACTTGAAATAAAGCCTCTAACTTAAACAACACAAACTCTTTCATTAACACAGGGGTCGAAATTTAAACTTTTTACCCGATTAAGTTTGAATAAAACCTGTCAACACGACTGATCACATTTTACGGTTCATTTTCCTGCTATTAAACCTTTCATTCGAATAAAAATTGTCATATTATTTTCGCTGATTGCTGCTAGTTAAAAACTTGATGTCAAAGCGAAACATCGTCTATTTTGTGATATGATTGTACCCTGTACGCTGTATAATTTCATTGTACCGTCATTGCCTGCAGTCAAAGAAAAGGCAGTACCCGAAAATGGCAGAAGCTAATACGCCACACTAAGTATGCATGAAAAAACCATTTACGTGACATGAAGTATATTACTGCATGTATCAGTAACACAGTTACGATGGAAGTATCTCATTTACAACTACGTTTTGTAGTCTGCTAGAATTTATAATCCTGTAGTGGACGAAAACGAAAGTTCAAGTCAATCTTCAATTATCCAGCTTTAAACAGAGAAAAACGAAAGTAGCTGTTAACTACATGGCGTAAAATCACTAAAGTGTTTATCAGTTATCCAGTGCAAATTACCTGAGTGTACGGATTTCTTCCATTAAGGGCAACTCGGCAATTCTGATATGAATGCCATTTGCAATCTGATCATATCTTTCGTACATTGACAGCACAACCTCCTTTGCAGCCTCGTCAAAAATCTTTAAGATTTCTGCGGGTGCTTCAGGTAAGAAATACGCCAAGACTTGCAGAGGTTGTTCACACGCGAGAACCTTGTAGTCAATTACGAGAGTCTGAAGGTTTCCTGGAAGAAAAAAGATGTGGTCCGTTAAAATTTCGTACAAATTTCATAGAGAACTCTAAGGCGATATAAAATATGTTTGATGATTCGAAGCATTATAATCCCTACAGGCGAGTACAGACGAGCAAGGTTTCCTTGACAAGTTTTATTTGCTGGTGTGTACGCGAAAAAATTGGCAATTTTTCCTTGACATGGCGTTAATTATTACATCTGGCTTTCAATAAGCCGTAAGCTAGCTGTATTCACGCTGCTTAAAGTGTTTATGTAACGAAATTTCCTCCCGACGTTTTTTGACCTCAGTGTAGAGATAAAATTGGTTGGTAACTTCTTTTACAGAAGTTCATTGTCTGGCTTCTTTCGTGAGAAATTTAGCTTTGAATAATATGCAAATATCATACTCATGACATCACAGTGCATTATTTATTTTAAAACAACATAGATTTTTCGATCATTTTAATTTTGTCGACCAAAATTCCAAATTCCGATTTGCTGTATTTTAGTGCAACTTTTAGAAATTTATCATGGATACTGTAGAAAGAGAAATTTCTACAGCACTAAAAACTCGTTATGCACTGTGATGTCATAAGTATGATATTTTCATATTATTCAAAGCCAAATTTCTCAGGAAAGAACCAAAATGAAGATATCAGAAGAAGTTATCAACCCATTTTACATCAACTTTACACTGAGGCCATAAAACGTAGGGGTGGAATTTCGTTGCATAAACACTTTAATGTTCTCCAGTTGAGAACAAGTCTGGGACGACTAGTTGACAACTTGTAACAAGCTTGACGGGAAATATCAGACTTGTTACGAGGTTGTCCTAACAACTAACTCTGCTACAGACCTGTTGTAACCAGATTGTCACAAAGTTAACAACACAAGGTTCATATTAATCTGACACTGCTGAGAACACTGAACAAAAAATGTGTTGTCGAACTCCGGGCTTTTTTGACAACGCAAGGCTGCAAGAATACTGTTAGAAGTGGTTAAAACGTTTGGTACACTGACTTGTGTGTTTTTATGAGCATGATTGCATCGCTTTCTTACCCTAGCATGCATTTCTTTCTCTTGCACCATAATATTGATACTCTTTCGAAGTTTTGCCATTCTAATTTCCCAAATATCTTTGATCAAAGTTTGAACCTCGTCTACATCTGGGATGTCATCCTGTGCGCTAAACAATTGAAATTTTCACGTCATTTTGGGTGGACATAACGTTAAAGAGAAGAGAAGTCAAAAAGATTGTGGCAATCGCCAGAAAGCAGGGTACGGAGGAATTGTATGACAAATTGGAGACCCAAGAAGGGGAAAAACGAATCTACAAAATCGCAAAGGCAAGGCAGAGAGAGCGGGAAGAGACTGGGGACATTGACATTATAAAAGATAAGGAAGGGAAAATGTTATTCGATGAAGATAAGATCAGCTTAAGGTGGGTGGAGTATTTCTAAGAACTTTTTATTGTAGAAAATAAACAAGAAAAGTTAATAGAAATGTATAAAGTGGAAGGACCAGAAAAAGGGATTGTAAGTAAGAACGGAGAAGAGCAGGTGAACATTTGAGACATGAATGGAGAGGAACTGAAACAGGTGAAAAGTTTTAAGCATCTAGGATCACTGATCAACAATAAAGGAGGATGTGAAAAGGAGGTACAGGCAAGAGTGAGTGCTAGTTGGATGAAATGGAGGAGAGTGAAGACACTCTTGAATGACAAAAGGATGCCCATGAGATTAAAAGCAAAGATATACACTACAATGGTCAGGCCGGTGATGACGTATGGTTCAGAGTGCTGGGGATTAAAGAAAAAGGATGAAAGAAAGTTAAATACAACAGAGATGAGAATGTTAAGAATGATGCTGGGTGTGACATTAAAGGACAGGCTAAGAAATGAGGACGTCAGGAGAAGGACAACAGTAACAACTAGCGTGATAACAATTGTTGAAGGAAGTAAACTCCGTTGGTATGGTCATTTACTGAGGAAGGATGAGGAGGAAATAGTTGTGGGAAGTTGTGGGAAGAGCCGATTAAGGGAAGAAGAAGTAGAGGACGACAGCTAAAGAGATGGAAAGATGGATTGAGAGAGAGATTGCAGGAGCCTTAAGGAACAAGATGCCCAGGGCAGGCAAAAACAGAGAAGAGGGATCGCCTACACCTTATCACCCCCACTACGTGATAAGGTGTAGGCGAAGAAGAAGAACGAGAAATAGTTGACGGAAAACCGTTTTAAGGCAAATTGAGAAAGTAATATTGTCTATTGTTCTCTATTGTCTAGCAAAACAAATACTTATACTCTCTTAATTTAAAAGATTGGTTTGAGGGATTTTTTTCAATCTTTCAAAAGTTTGAAGAATTTTTCAGTCTAATAGACTATTTTTTAATCTAATAGATTAAATATATATTGAGGGATACTCTTTCAGTGTTCCAATCGATTGAAATATGTCACTCAATTACAATACTTTTCAATAGAAAATGTATGATCCCTAAAAACAATCCCAAAAAGATTCAAAATTCAATTAGATTGAATTTTCAATCGTTTGAATTAAGAGAGTAGAGCAGAGTTACACTGAAAACATTTTTGACAATGCTTATGTCGCACTCTTCATTGCTTTTCTTTGTTTTGTCTGTTGTTTTAGTTTGTGCTGGTACTTATGTTGCTCAAGAGAGCCAGACTTTGAAGTACAACAGCAAAATCATTGTTTAGTGATCAAAAACTAAAAATGTGGCCGGCCCTCAAGGCAGTAGCTATTGGTAAAGAGACTTTAGTTGCCCGATTTTAGTTTTCAGTTGCCTATAGTCATCAGCGATGCCACTGTGCAAGCCCTGATAAGGGAATAAAAGCAAAAAAAATCCACTTTCATTAATAAAATAAAAACCTTCTGCTCAGATCTGATTAGACCTCAATTAGAATCTGTGTGATGGTGGATAAAAAGCTAGAAACACCTTACACTAACCCAACTCCTCACACTAGGACTTCCAGGCAGTTCAAGAGCTCAGAGAAACTAACCTCTTGATTAGCAAAGAAGCTACTTGTAAGTAATTCTTGCATGGCATTTCTGTGAAATATTCACAAGCTTTCTCCACTTCCTTCTTTTCTTCTAATTGATCTGAAATAAATTGATTGCCATGTTTTTATTTTGTCTTGGTCTATTATATCTTATGTTGCCAATTCATCAAGCTGGAACAAGTCTGTTAAAATCAGGATTGCTAAAACTTGTCATAAATTTTCAGACTTGTTACAACTTTTTGAAACAAATTGCAGCAAGCCTGTGGATAACAAGTTTTGACAATGAGGTTGCAGCAAGTTTGTTGACAGCTCACAAAAAGCTTTTGCAAGCCATGCAAACACATCTTGATGTCAGGTTGCACGTAGCAAGCTTTTGCAAGATGACAACAGACTTGTTGCAAATGTGTAATGTTAAAGGGATATAGCAATATATTTTTTGATTGGCTTATGGCCAAGAACTATTGAAATTACTCTAAAATCCGTGTTTAAATTTTTGATAGCATGCCTAGCTTTTGAAATAATAAAGGACAAAGATATGACAAAGAGATAAGCTGTCCGCCATCTTGGATATTCAAAAACCAATGACTTTACAAGCAGGGTAAAATTTGTTTTCTGTAAGGAGCACATAGGAAAGATATGCAGTGTTGAAAATTGCTGGATTTGTATGTATATACTTCTTACATAAGTTGAAAAGTTTTCGGAAAATTTCATAAGGATTTAAACAACGAACAGCAAGTTTTATACTTTCTTCCCTGGTTGTGACGTCATTAAAATAGACCTAATTATAAAACAAGATGGCGGATAGCTGGTGTCTTTGTCATTCAATAATTCAGAAACTAACATGCTACTATCAAATCTAACAAGGGATTTTAGAGTTATTTAAATACCTCTTCGCAATAAGCCAATCAAAAAATATATTGCCATATCCCTTTAAATTTATCTCATACCTATGCTCATCCAATCTGGTGGGACAATAAGACATTTCTTTCTTTGCTTCAAGAAGATAGCCATCCATAATGGTACATCTCTAGGCACTTCTGCTTCAAATGGGCCATAATCCCCCAAAAAAATTCACATGCAGGTTGAGTTCTTGTTGAGATCCAACATAATTTATCCAAATTAAAATATTTCTAAGCAGCATCGATATACTTATGCCAATGAGAAACATGTGACAATTTCTGAAGTTTGGTAGAATTTTCACATGCCGGTTTTCACTTAAGAATTCAACCTCTGATGGATCCATCATTATGGATTTGCTTCTACAATCTCAGCTGAAATACTGAAAACACAAAGTATTCAATCTAGTGATGACTGGATGTTCATGTTTGGTAAAATCAAGATAAAAACATTGACAAGAAAGCTGGTCTAGCTGCAGGAGGGTCAAAACATGTTACAATTGATTGTGGGATTTGTTGAAATGGTGCTTTACAAGGTTCAAATTATCAACTTTTGCAAATTTCCTTCTTAAAAACATGAAGGCAATTTCAGCTCTGAACAGTGGAAACACAGCTTGCAATTAAAAACACAAAATTATATCATGTTCCTCAATTAATTTGTAGCAATTTCCAACAAAATTCATAGCCATGTTCTTTATTTCACAAAAATCAGCCTTGCATGTAAATTATGCTGAATTGAACCCTGTATGGAAGACAAAAACATAGAAGAATCTTCCACCACATGAAACAATTTAAACAGGATTTCACAGTTGAAGGAACAGTTCAACTTGAAACGTCAAATTCTGTTGCTTAGGTCTCTTTTATTTAGGTCCCATATTTTTGTACTTTTGAAACTGACAAAATGTATTTGTATTGAGGCAACACTAGAGACGGTAGAATGCAAATAAAAATTTTTGCTTTGTCCAAGTGATGCAAGATGTCTTCCCAGAACAATGAAAACTAACTTGTTGGTCGATACAATCTGACTAGTTGTGCTTGTTGGCCAAACGAGCACAATATTTGAACAAAATGCTCAAAGGGTTGCAGCATTTCAACATACAACAACATTGTGCGACATTATTGCAGCGGTTTGACCAAAATATATCATCCTGAACGGTGATTCCCCTGTCAGACAGGTGACATTGATATTTATTATGGTGACACAAAAGCCATGAAGCCCAATGGAACTCCAAGCTTTGTGGGTGACCGGAAAATTACCTGAGGCCTGAACCTCTCACCTCTTAAATTTAAGCTCTTTTTTATGATGTAGTCATTTTCTATAAACATTCATTGCAGTACTTCATATAATACCTTTATTCCATGGTAGATGAAAACACTTGTAGAAATTTGATTTCTAGTAAATAAACACAGAATCACAACGTGAACAAATTTTAGAATTCCATAAATTCCCGCGCAAATTTGGGAAATGCGGGAAATTTAATTCGCGCTAGCGGGAAATGTACTGAAATTTTCAGATATTATTTCAGACAAAATTTGTTCAAAAACCACTGAGCTCTATTAATATATCTGGAGATCGGGCTCTAGTATATTTCCTATCAAGAAAGTGTTGGCAAAAACATGGCGATTTGTGACGCGTTTTACGTCACAATCTTCCTATTTTCATGGCGAACACCACTGGCCTAATAGTACTAACGTGGAAAAACCCGATCTTCAACTCCCCCCCCCCCTTTTACTTTCCTATCTTCTTGAAAGTAGAAATATAAATTTTCGCTGCATTGAAAATATCTATTTGTTTCTTAAAAAAATGCCATCTTTTTGTTCAGTTCCTGGGTGCAGGAATAGTGGAGGAAACGACGTATCGTCGCACGGGTAAGGAGTTGTATGATTTTGTTTTTGTTAACCAATTTAGCCTGCATCTGTATCAGTGATCTGTACCATTGATCTGTACCTTTGCTATGGACTTTGAGTTCCATGCAGTTTGCAGAGCATGCCGAGGCGTGCTCTGACCAAGCGATTAGCTTTATTTGCATTATTCCATACAGGTCATTTCACAGTTAATTTGTCCCATTACTTTAAACGAAAACACGCCTAAATTCAAAATTATTAGGTCACGATTTATTGTTGACGTTTTTTCACTTTTTTGTTTCGCATGTTCAAATGACAATATAAACGTGCACGTGTGTGTACTGTATCCAGCCATTCAGTGGCCAATGGTTTGTGGAAGAAGTTAAAGGAACAACAGCCATACTTTAAGCCATACTTTAATTTTCTTTTAAATGAATTACAAAACATTTTTACAAATCACAGATCTTCTGCAGTTTCAATAGACATAGTTAAATTAATCAATATTTTAACAAAGCAGACCTATATGTAATTTTTAGTAAATAGAAATATAAAGCAATAAGTAATTAAGGATTCTTTTTCTTTGTGTGAGATAAAACAATGCAAATTTTTTTCTGTCCTTCAAAATATTCTTTGTTTAATTTGAAGATTTCCAGATGTGAAGAAATTCCCTGGGCTGCACAGCCTATGGGTTGACAACATAGGCAAGCTGATGCCAGTAGCCTTTTGTTCCTACAAAAAGTAGTCGTGTGTGTTCAAAGCATTTTGGTGTAGAAATGTTTGAGAAGTCCGGTTACAGCAAGAGAGCAGCACTGAAGCCACACGCTGTGCCAACAATCTTTAATGAATGCTCTGATCAGGTCAGTTGTCTGATTTATAGTTTAGAGTTTAATTAATATTTGGACTCTGTTTAATTACGTAGGGTATCAAGATGGTATTTAAAATACTTAATCATAGAATTACAGCTGTAATATTTTTTAAAATATTGTCTAAAATGAATGTGCATGCATAGGCTGGATAAATGCCTTTTCTGGCAGTCTTGCTTCAATACTTTATGCTATTAGTGACCTTAAGTTTATCAATAACCATAAGTCATGAAAAAAGCAAACTATAGATATCCCTAAGGTATATTGATAATACTTTTGAAGAGCACGCTCCCAGCTAAATGATCCATTCCAGTTATTAATGAATCAAAACTGCTACATAACATCACAGACTGTAGCTCCCATTTTACATGTCATGTTGGTTTAAGTGGTCTTTACAGGCAGGTGTGTACAGAGGTTAACATAACTGTAGCAAACCCACCTCATAACAATTCCCCTTACTCTCCTAAAGTTGAAAAAATAATTCTTAATTATGCAGCGCAAGAGTAGTCTTAATTGAAAATAACAGCAAATGTAGTAAAATATTCAACTCATTACCATATGAGGACAATAACTTTATAGAGTTTTTATAATGCTTTCTTTAAAAGTCATTTATAATGCTTTTGACCAGGGTGATTTGACTAATTTTAATTTGACTGTAGTACTGTACATATTTGTGCATATGGACCTCTGTATCAGTTATTCATATTGTATGTTTCTTTTTCAGAATTGTAACATGTAAGCTGGGTGCACCAGAAGAGACGGGCATTAAAATCAAGTTCCCAAAATGAAGGAAAGGGGCCAAAAAATTAAAATGTTCATGTTAATATGACATTTTTAAAATAGATTGTGTTGTGTGAATGTTGTGTGTTTAATAACAAATTAAGGCACAATAAAATCAATCCTCATTTGAGGTTTCTTATCCATAAAAAACATCATCAACCACCAATATTTAATCAAGCAGTCAGAATGTTTTCTATGATGAATAAAATAACCATCAAATTGTGTCCAAGGCATATGCCATGTCACCAGGCTGATTTTTTTGCAGGCTGTTTCTTTTCAAATAAACAGTGAACAATACAAGCTTTTTCAACCAGACCAAAAAAGCTTATACACATAACTACATTATAGTAATTTATAGTACATTTTTTGCACAATCCCAACCCAATGTGGCCATGAAACCTGAAATGAAAGACTTTCTATTATGCAATTTAGTTATGTCATTATGTAAAGTATTTTTGTAATTGAATATTTTCCAAATTAGTGTTGTTTAAATTCTTTTTGTTTATTTACATTATTGGCGCTCCCTAGTAGGTGCTTTTCAGTGACAAAATTACATAATAAAATGACTAAATTATCTTTATGATTTTTTACAATGTTATATTTTTGAATGGGTTATCGTTGGGGTGGGTATAGTTCATTTGAACATTCATATCATTTAACCTGCCATATAAATCTAACTGCTGGAAAATTATATGCTTAATTAGTTCAGCTAGTATAAATACTAGAATTATTGTTAATATTGTAGTCTTTCCTGATTTGATTTCTTGTCATGGTGAACGTCAACAAAGTTGAGGCCTAAAAATGAAACCAAACAGTTGTAAGTTAAACATTTTGTTCCAATATGATAAGCAAAAGTCCTGTAATGCTGTATGTTTATTTCATTTAATTTATTGCCACTGAGTACAAAAACAACATATGTTAAGTAGGTCAAATTATCTCGCTCAACTCTTAATATATAATACTGCAAATTTATAAGCATATATTTTGTCAAATGAGATGACACTGAATGAAATTATGAAACACAAGCATTAATATTCCTTCTGGTTTGATAAAATTTAACGACTTCGCCATCCTACACAATCTTGCATAAACTGATAAACAAGTTATGAACACTGGAGTAGTGGCTCACCTGTTCACAAGGGTGCATTTGAAGTCCCGTACGCCGAAGATCATCGGCGTGGGGTTTCAAAAATCATAATGTAATCTATAATAAAAGTCGGCGTACAATCATGAATCTTCGGCGTGAACTTTACACAGAATGCACCCTGGCTCTTTCAGTCATTCGAAGAGTTCCACAATAGTCGTTTAAAGTTTGTCGTACGTGTTTTTCCCCATCATTACAACTGTTTCTCACAGGTTCAGTTACTTTGTGTGATACGTTGTTCCAGCTTCTTGACTTTTCTCCAAATACAGTCATAGAAAACCATTGCAGTACAAACTGTATAAAGATTCGATCTTTGTTTTCTCTTAAAGTGTCCCTGTCAGAAAATTAGATTTTGCATTAATAGAATCTTCTTGAAACGTAGATTATGAAAATACAAAACAGATTTAAAATTGAGCTTGTTTTCACAGAGATATTGGGCAATAAAATTTAAAAATTTCAAATTTTAACGGCAAAAGTTTTTGAAAACCGCGAAAGTGGGAAACTGGTAACTAATACGTAATAGTAGGAACTGGTTTGGCTATCGTCTTAGTGCATAGTATATATTTACGGAGCGTGTGCTTGCAAACATTGAATAAAAATGCCCTCATTCAGTTCTGATACGGAAAATAACAGTTACCAAAGCGATGACTCTGACTGGAACTATATTCCTGGGCCGTATCAAATAGCGAAATCAAGCGAAACAAATGAAAACAGCTGTGAAGCGAAGAGCGAACTCAAGCAGCGCCGCTAATGAGAAAGACATCGGTCCATATGCTAATGAACCAGTTGCCGATGAAGACTGGCTCGCAAATTACCACGAAAAAAGACAAAAATACGACGAACGTCTTAAGGAACTGCAACGAAGACTTGATATATGGTTTGGAAGAATTGAATAAATGGTAAATATATCACTCTGATTTTGTTGCGTGACCTTGGGTTTCGTGACTTGTCTGCTTCTACATACACATCATAATTAAAAGTACAAACTCTAATATTTTAGGCGTAAATGTGGTAATTGTCGCCTTGAACTGCTTCATAATGCGAAAGAATGTCAATGTTGTGTAGAAATCGACGAGTGCGCACAATGTTTACAAAGTGAAACAGTGATACAAGAAACTGAAGTCGCTCCATCATGCATTACCAAGCATCCTGGTTTTGACAGCCTATATCTAGACAAGTGGTCGCTCCGTTTTGCAGCCACGAACTTGCGAACTAGAGAAAAGCAAGAATACCGCCAAACAGGCACAGAAGACAGGTAAATAGCGCTTTATTCATTTATATTATTTATTTATTTATGCATCTTTATTACTTATCAAAAATTACGCGTTAATATACCCACGTCATCGCAAAACACATGCGTGCCATAAAACACGCACGCATTTCTCAGGCAAAAGGCTTATATAGATATATACCGAACATCTGTTTATACCTTTATGCATTTACATGTGTATTTACAAGTAAGCGTCTTATTGAAAAGACTTATCTATTTGTAGATTCTTTCGAAGCACGGAATACAGAACCTTTGTGTGGATGGTATATGGGCATTTGGGGAATCGACGATATCCCTTGCCAGCTTGCGCATACGAGAAGATAAGGAGACACTTCATGCCAGCTTTTGACGAAGACTTCGTAGGATTTGTAGAGGAGGACTGCTCGTAAATTATAAATTATTCAATAAATTATATATTGTGTGCAAAGCGTATAGACGCTGTAACTTTTCTTTAAACTTGCAATGTAATTTTTAGGCCCATGTAATGTAAACATTAGTCGTATAGAAACTACTAGTATAGTGCTCTGCTAAGGTTCTTCACAGCACTTTTCAGTAATTAAGTGCATAAAGACAGTTTTTTATGAGAGTAGCAGCTATAAAGCAGAATAGGGACAGACTCGCACATTGTTAGCACTTCATTTCAAATAGCATCAGCCTAAGTTAGATTTGCATTGCAAGTTGCAAGAAATATTGCATGGTGTAAAACATTGGTCATTGGTATATGCTCATTGGATTGTATTAATAATATTTTATATACTTCAATAAACATGTATTCATGGATTATAAACAACAACCATTGTAGTAGATTAAATATTGTACAAAACAAATCAAAACAAGAAAGCTTTATATAGGCACATCAGCATGAGTGCAAGTTAGGCTAGCCCTGATAAATTTCTTTACTTTTGATTTTTTGGGCAGTCTTTATTAATTTTTATGTCCCTTCATCAGATTCTTGCACACTGCACATCGTGGAGGTGCTCGTCCAGTTGATTTTGCAGCTTCCGCAGTTTTTTCTTGAGCAAGTACGACAGAAACTAGAAAATATATAGCATCACTTATTTTTTACCTTCTTTCCATTTACTTAGTTGAGTTAAATAACTTGTACTTTCAGCCTATTTTTCACACAATTTTCCTAATACGTATACATCCTTACTATTGCATCATATAACATATGAACATGCAATCAATCTGAAACATATCACACGGCTTTTTCATGTGGCGCATACTGACAGATCATGCACACTAGACATAAATATTGTATGTGTATACCTTTGGAACGAGTTATTTTAATCATTTCATCGTATTTTGCTTTTAATGTAATGTACAGCCAACACAACCAAGGGTTTCCGTGGAAATATCAATTTTCTAAACAGTTAGTGAACACAATGCGTGTATGTCTAATTTACTGCATCGAATTACTTTATAATTGCTCTTGACCTCTGTAAACTAAGCCAAAGTACAAAACACTGAAAACAATAAACTTACATTGCTTTTAGGCGTGAGAAATTGGGTCTCCTCTGCTATATCATGTTCACAATCGCTTTTTTCATCGATATTTTCTGTCCTATCCATTGCCTGTGGCTCATTTACATTTGTAACGCTTTCGTGACTTACACCAACATCGGTTGATTGCATCGAAACAGCTTCTTTTACAATCTATATAAATAACTAATTTGTGAGAAAATTGCACTATATTGCATTGGAACAGGTGACTAACCAAATTTTCATTTGACAACATAAAACATAATAAAATCAACAATTTTAAAATCAAATCATTTGTTTACATACCATTCTGTTGGCTCTGGCAGACAAAGGTTTGTCGTCGGCAGTATTGGTATATTTTGGAATTGGAACGATACCAATTTCGTCGGTAGTTAACCTTGGTCTTCTACGGAGTGGATAGAAAATATACCCGCAAAATCCTCCTTCGCAAACTGTTTTGAACAAATGCTCGAATTTGGAGTTGGATCCCATTTTGCTCGCTTAACGCGGACAAAGTCAACCCACTGCTTGCGCCTCCTTTTCGCTTCGGGCCTGTCGTCCCCAGCAAAGGGCATGAAATGGAGTGAAATGTCATTCTTTGCATCTGAACCATTACAGCAGCCGGCTACTACACATCGGCTCGGCATTTTTTCAGTTTCGTGACTTCTATTTGCGCTTTTGCCTTTTCAGTGATATAATACGCAATAGTATTTCTGTATTGATGAGCTAGACGAGTTCCTACTATTACGTCACACGCATTATTTCGTTCCAGTCTCTTTTGCGCGGTTTTTAGATTTTTCACAAAGTAAAACCTAATGTTTGGACGGCAATAACTTTTAGACTAAAATTGCAATTTTGATTCTGCTTTCAAATTTCTTTATATTTAATACCATAGTTTTCAAAAATATGAAATCTCATTTTCTGACAGGGACACTTTAAATTTCAGGGGGGATGGATATTTGCGCCCACGTTCTCTTCAGCCGAGGTCAGTGGAAGATAGCATTAAAATCATTGAACTATAAGTAAACTGGAACGATAAGTCAGGGGGGAAAATTGAAGCCAATTTGATTCAGTTTTTCTGAGTTTTGAGTTGAAATACTAAACGTCACAAAATGGGTCGCATATCAAATGAAAGCTATTAAAAAGTTGTATTTGGTGTAAAAATTGTGAGGCTTTAGCTGAAAGACAAACACCTTAAACTTTGAAGGGAAATTTGCCGTATTTTGCAAAATTGCCGTTGTTTTCGTATTTTTAAGGCATTTCTTTTTTGTATAAAGTCTTGAATTTTTTATATTAAATGTAACTTTTTAATAGCTTCAATTTGATATACGGTCTGATCTTTGGCGTTAAGTATTTCGTCTCAAAACTCAGAAAAACTAACTTGGCTTCAGCCATTAATTGAACTTTTGTATTGAGTTAGCGTTCCAGTTGTATTACAGTTCACTGATTAAAATAGGAAGATTGTGACGTCAAAATGACGTCAAATCCGCCATGTTTTTGCCAACACTCTGAGGTTGAGAGCCCGATCTCCAGATATATTAATAGAGCTCAGTGTCAAAAACCAACAACAGAAACCAAGGCATGGTTACTAAGCTAAACGCGATCAAAGGTACTGGTAAGCGATGTCAACATGGCTTCCTTTTCTAAGAAGAGTCAAAATATGAATATGGATGATATTGGATGATATACAGTGTGTATCAAAAAAATTCGAATCCAAATTTGCCGTGTGATAACTCGGAATATATTTGAGAAATTCTATTGGTTTTTACACAATTGTTAAGTTCATTTATGTACCTTTCAAATGGCATTTTGTACGTGTTATTTAGTTGGAAAATGAAGGAGTATTGCTTCGACAAAAAAGTCCATAAAAATCACAATTTTCCGCCGATGGGAATTGGACATTTTTTCTTTGAAAGTTAGTCCCACAAGGTTTTGAAATGCTAATCATAACTGAAAACTAAAATGCAAATTCACCTCCTGCTTGTGGCAACGCCATGGCCCAATTAAGCATTGCACAACGCACATTTATTGTGAAAAAGTTTTACGAAACTGGTAGTTTACAAGAAACACGCAATCAGTTCAGAGAGAGATTTCCGGAAAGACCAAATTTGGCACTTAGTACCATCTGGTACAACGTGCGAAAGTTTGAGCAGAATGGCACAAGCTTAAATCGTAACAAGGGGAATTCTGGCAGACGCAGAAGTGGCAGATCTGCAGAAAATATTGAGTTGGTAAGAAATCGGCTGGCTGAGCACCCAACTGGTACAAGTGCTAGACGTAACGGGGTTGGAATACCATCCGCAACTTTTAACAGGATAACTCGATTAGATTTGCGGCAACACCCATACTGCATGCGCGTACGGCATGAATTGTTACCACGCGATTTTCAAAGACGGCTAAATTTGGCACGGTGGTTAACAGAGCGATGCAGAAGAAACGAAAATTTCCTTCGTTATCTCGTTGTTGGCGATGAAGCTACATTTTGCATGAACGGCCAAGTTAACTCGAGAAACGTCCGAGCATATGCTCCAGCTGGAAACCCTCCAGCTTTCAACTACGATGTGAGTTGCAGCCGGCAGAAATGGACAGTTTGGCTTGGTTTGTGTGGAAGTGGACAAGTAATTGGTACGTTTTTCTTCGAAAGAAGTGTAAACGGCATTAATTATTTGCAAATGATCAACAATGATGTGCTCCCGCAGCTTTTGCAGCATTTTGAGCTGCAAGTGGGGGGCGCATTCAGGCATCTTTGGTGGGTTGAAGACGGGGCCCCAGCACATCGTCTTCGTGCTGTTACTGCTCGCCTAAGGGAGTTGTTTGGGAATCGAGTCATTAAGTTGCATCATGCAGTGGAGTGGCCACCTCGATAGCCTGACCTAACACCTTGTGACTTCTTCCTTTAGGGGTATTTGAAAGACAAAGTTTATACCATCCTAAGCAAATCCTAAGCAATGGTGGAAGGCGATGAAAAAACTGAGTGGTCTTTCCAAGAAAAGTAGTACAAATCTTTTGGACGACTTATCTGTCCCTGATCTTGGGGATATGTCGAACCAAGAAATTGCAAACGCAATTAATTCTGCTCTATGGAACCACTTCAAGTTTTCGACACACTTGACCAGTCAACTATAGAACTAGACGTCGAGGATGACGGCGAAGTCTTAGAGGTTTGTGTGGTTCGTGTATGTCACTTATTACGGCACCTCAATAAGTATAAGTCTCCTGGCCCGGACAATATTCCAAACTGGCTTTTGAAAGAATATGCTGAATTACTAGCAGACCCCATTACAGATATTCTTAATACCTCTTTTAAAGAACAGAGAGTTCCAATTACCTGGAGGACTGCAATATTACCCCAATTCCTAAAGTGAGGCTAGTTACTAATCTAAAAAATGAGCTTCACCCAATTTCACTTACACCGTGTCTTTCCAAGATGGCTGAAGAATTAATTGTTAACGACTACATAAAACCAGCCGTCCTGAAAATAATTGATCCCCGCCAATTTGGAACAGTACCTGGCTCCTCTACAGTTACGGCCCTGATTAGTATGTTTCACAAGTGGCTGGGTGACACAGATGGAACAGGATCCACTATTCGAGTATTATTATGCGACTACAGCAAAGCGTTCGATTTGATTGATCATCGCCTGCTCGTCAACAAGATAAAACAGCTTGATATTCCTAATAGTGTAATAAACTGGGTTATAAGCTTCTTGACATGTAGACTTCAAAGGGTTAAACTGGGATATGATTGCTTCCCTGAATGGGGAGCAGTCCCCTCGGGTGTGCCTCAGGGAACTAAACTTGGCCCTTGGCTCTTCCTGATTATGATAAATGACTTGTCAATCTCAGACCCATTCAGCCTCTGGAAATACGTTGATGATTCGACTGTATCCGAAACCCAAGTGAAGTCCAATTGGCAGCCGACCAAATTCATGACTGGTCAAAAGAGAATAAGTTCCAACTTAACTGTGACAAAACTAAAGAACTCACTATTACTTTTACTCATTCGCATCAGGAAGCCAATCTACCACCTATACATGTTGAAGGCAACCCGATAAGAACAGTAACCAGTGCCAAGTTATTGGGTGTAACAATAAATTCCAAACTCTCGTGGAATGACCACATTGCAAATCTAGTGGCAAAGGCATCTCGGAAACTATATTTTCTCGTACAATTAAAACGAGCCAAAGTGTCCACTGCGGATATGGTGGCATATTATTGTACATGTATTAGATCCTCCTTAGACTATGCTTGCCAAGTGTTCCATCACGCGCTACCAAAATATTTGCGTGCAGACCTGGAACGCATCCAAAAGAGAGCAATGCGTTGTATTTTCCCGCACCTGCCATACTCTGCTGCACTGGTCGAAGCAAATATCAATTCCGTCAATGAGCGACATTGTTACCTCACCGCGAAACTCTTCAAAGAAATTTTAGAGAACCATAATAATAAATTGAATCATCTTATCCCAAAAGTTAATGAAACCCCTAGACCCATTTTAAGGAAACAAAGACCACTGAATGTACCACGAGCAAAAACTGATCGCTTCTTTAACTCCTTTATAGTATCTGGTTGTAGGGCATATAACGACAGTAACGCTGTTCCAATTTCTAAATAATTCTTAGAGAATTCTATTGTATATATTCTAACTAACATTCTTACTATTGTATTATCTATTTTCATGTAAAGTTATCCAATTCAGCTTATTGTGGCTGCAATGTATTGTATTTCTAATAAAACGATCTATCTATCTATCTATCTATACCAGCCCTCCAATTGACCTAAATGACTTGCAAGCTCGCATTCGTTAGGAAGTTGCTCTTTTGGCGAACGACCCGGCGATGGTTCGACGAGCAGTTCAAGGCATCCTTCGACGCTGCCAAACTTGCATTGAAGGTTGCAAGGTGCAGCGAACGAGGACATTTCCTAGCACCATGTATTTTTCTGTTTATATATTATATAAACTACAGTGTTTTCTATTAATATAAAATATCCAGAAGCTATTAGTTGATTGTTTGAAAAGCGATAATTTTCGCATGTCATGATCTCACATTTGAGATTATCAATTTTATCATTGCTTGAAATCTTTATGAAGCACTGTACTTTAAATAATAAGTATTGATAGACTATAGTCTGTCTAGTCACGAAGTTTAGTAATTCATTGCATGTAGTGATCATGTGATGGGAAACAGGCAGGTAAAAATTCCAGATTGTATTCAACCTACAATTATAGTCCTATATAAAACCCGCAAGTAAGTCTCTTTTGACTTTATTTTGTAATCAGCCGGTATGGTCTGGAAAGTATGGCAGTTACACACTCGAGAATTTTTGTTGCGTTCAGGTTTGCATACTTGGCTTAATGCTGAATATGTTGAATACGGCCAGTGCTAGGTATCAAACATGCACACTGAAAAGCATTTGACACAGGTTTGCACGCTGTACATTTGAAATTTTTGAAACTCGAGATCTTTTTAAAAACAGCCATGCTTTCCAGTCTAGGTCATCAGTCTACAGTATCTGACTGCCTATCAAAGTGGATTGTTTGTACTGGACACCCAAGATACAGTATTGGGCTGCAATTTTGATGTCTTCTAATAAATTTTCTATTAAATATCTTCTATTAAATTGCCTATATTTTAGTCCCTATATATTTTCTATTAAATATTTTAAATCTCAGCACATAATCTTTCCCGTCTGGACTGCAGGTTCATAAACATGAAAATTTTCAAACAATCAACATTATTGATTTCTTGTGGGTACAAGACTGTTGTTTGAAACATTTAAAAATGTGAGAATAATGCAACAGACTGTGGCTAGTTTGAAAATAAGCTAGTTAAGTGGACTATTTTTTATCACTCCCTGTATACTATCCTTCTGCCCATGCCATCTTTTTGCAACATTCAGTAACTGTCTTATTAAGGTTAAGTTAACAGTATCTAGCCATCCACAGAAATTTAATGTTTATTTAATGAGAAATCTTTAGTAATGTTTGGTCACTATACTTTGGAACTTCAGTACAGAATACCCAACATAAGTCTCACTCATGTTGGGACCTGTATGTTTTTGTCTCCTTGGCTGTGACAATGCCATCATTCTAGCAGCTAAACCTGGGTTTAAAAATGTTCTTATAGGGACTGCTGTATTGTTTTCATGATCAGAGATTTTATGATTTTGATTAAACGTGATCAAATTGTGACATTATTTAACAAAGCCTATTACTACACGAATTATTATGTATTTAGCGTTTGAAAATGTTATTATAAGGATTGAAATTATTGTTTTCAGAGATTTTATGACTTAAATAGGTACAAATTTTGTCATTGTTTAACCAAGCCCATTATTACACGAATTATTGTGTCTTTAGTGTTTTAAAATGTTATTATAAGGGCTGCTATATTGTTTTCAGAGATTTTATGAGTTTGGTTAAACCTGATCAAATTTTGTCATCATTTAACCAAGCCTATTATTGCACGAATTATTCTGTCTTTAGTGTTTAAAAATATTACTGTAAAGGCTGCTGTATTGTTTTCAGAGATTTTATGACTTTGGTTACATAGGAACAAATTTTGTCATTATTTAGCCAAGTCTATTATTACACGAATTATTGTGTCTTTAGTATTGGAAAATGTTATTATAAGGATTGAAATTATTGTTTTCAGAGATTTTATGACTTTGGTTCAATAGGTACACATTTTGCCATTGTTTAACCAAGCCCATTATTATACGAATTATTGTGTCTTTAGTGTTTAAAAATATTACTGTAAGGGCTGCTGTATTGTTTTCAGAGATTTTATGACTTTGGTTACATAGGAACAAATTTTGTCACTATTTAGCCAAGACTATCATTACACGAATTATTGTGTCTTTAGTGTTGGAAAATGTTATTATAAGGATTCAAATTATTGTTTTCAGAGATTTTATGACTTTGGTTCAATAGGTACAAATTTTGTCATTGTTTAACCAAGCCTATTATTACACGATTTATTGTGTCTTTAGTGCTGGAAAATGTTATCATAAGGATTGAAATTATTGTTTTCAAAGATTTTATGACTTTGGTTCAATAGGTACAAATTTTGTCATTGTTTAACCAAGCCTATTATTACACGATTTATTGTGTCTTTAGTGTTGGAAAATGTTATCATAAGGATTGAAATTATTGTTTTCAGAGATTTTATGACTTTGGTTCAATAGGTACAAATTTTGTCATTGTTTAACCAAGCCCATTATTACACAAATTATTGTGTCTTTATGTATTGTGTCTTTAACTGCTGCATTGTTTTCAGAGATTTTACGACTTTGGATAAACATGATCAAATTTTGTCATTATTTAACCAAGCCTATTATTACACGAATTATTGTGTCTTTAGTGTTGGAAAATGTTATTATAAGGATTCAAATTATTGTTTTCAGAGATTTTATGACTTTGGTTAAATAGGTACAAATTTTGTCATTATTTAACCAAGCCTATTATTACACGATTTATTGTGTCTTTAGTGTTGGAAAATGTTATCATAAGGATTGAAATTATTGTTTTCAGAGATTTTATGACTTTGGTTCAATAGGTACAAATTTTGTCATTGTTTAACCAAGCCCATTATTACACAAATTATTGTGTCTTTATGTATTGTGTCTTTAACTGCTGTATTATTTTCAGAGATTTTACGACTTTGGATAAACATGATCAAATTTTGTCATTATTTAAACAAGCCTATTATTACACGAATTATTATGTATTTAGTGTTTGAAAATGTTATTATAAGGATTGAAATTATTGTTTTCAGAGATTTTATGACTTTGGTTCAATAGGTACAAATTTTGTCATTGTTTAACCAAGCCCATTATTACACAAATTATTGTGTCTTTATGTATTGTGTCTTTAACTGCTGCATTGTTTTCAGAGATTTTACGACTTTGGATAAACAAGATCAAATTTTGTCATTATTTAACCAAGCCTATTATTACACGAATTATTGTGTCTTTAGTGTTGGAAAATGTTATTATAAGGATTGAAATTATTGTTTTCAGAGATTTTATGACTTTGGTTAAATAGGTACAATTTTTTGTCAATATCTAGCCAAGCCTATTACTACACGAATTATTGTGTCTTTACTGTTGGAAAATGTTATCATAAGGATTGAAATTATTGTTTTCAGAGATTTTACGACTTTGGTATGGTAAAAAAGAGAGATGGTAAAAAAAACGATGGTGAAATGGACCAAGTATTGTTATAAATTAGTTATGGGGGGTGGCTTTGGACAGTTGGCGCCGGGACAGAATTGGGCGTTGATGTCGCCAACATTGACATCCAATTGACTGCCTTCGCCTAATATCCACCATCCCTGGCTCGAATTTGGACTATTAAGGGAGCGGTGGAAGCGGCCCCCAGACAATAAGTGCTAAGACCCTGGGATCCTAGACCCGAACCCGGCCCATCAATACTATAGAATCACCGTTTGTATAGATATACGTTAGGCTCTGCTGCTTGCAAAGATTGTGGAGCATTAACACGGCCGCGGAAAAACGTCTGCGCATGCGCATGATTCGAGACTGACAAGCATATGTTGTCATCTTGAAAATGGCGATTTTGCGAATATTTTACTCGGGTTATGTGTATCTTTTGGCAAGTTTAAGAGCAAATATACGCGATCGGAAGACAAAAAAGGTTAACATTGTCGCTGAAATGTGACAAATGTTACTGTACATGAATTGATTGTCTGGCTGATTCTAAAAGCTCACAATGCATATTAATAGGTAGGTGAAATAAGGACTGGCCGCGATTTATAAATATAAGCGTGAAATATTCTTGCGCAAAAGCAAGATGAACATACAACATACCCCAACTTCCGTAAACGATCACCAACTATATTTAAAGCTGATATTCACGCCGAGGGCGCAAGAGGAGTACTGCCATTCTGAACTTTGTGAAGTGATGTTCCAATCGAATCAGTCTTAACGTCTTCTTTAATATGAGATTTTCTTTTCTCGTCTTTCTTTCCATCTATATCAGTCTTTGCTGTTTTTTCAAGCTCTAAGTTCTTCTGCATTCTTACTGCAAGTTCTTGATGCAGATCTGAGGACAGAAAATGTACTTTAACATTGTTTCTTTAGGAATATCAGAATTCATACAATGTACTTCTTGCTTCATCGTTTCGTCTTTGGACTGTTTCAACAAACGTCTCCTTTTCATCTAGTTCATTTTGCAGTATTGCCTTTCTTTCAATTCCCTGGAAAAGTGATAAATACCTGTCAAAGTTCAAATTCACCATCAACTCAGTCAATTAAAAACGGGTAAATAATTTAAACCACATTCGACAACGCAACTGAACGATAATTCTCTGGCTCTGAATTATTTTCGTTTTAGCTATGTTTAAGAATTAATATTAGGCTAGAGAAAACCCCGCTAAGACAATTTAAACTTAGTGGCAATCACTTGAAATCACTATGTAAATTGATTACGCTATGTAAATTGATTATTGCTGCCTTCGCCTCGTCAGGAATTCTGCTTCGAAGGATTAAGTGCTAAAACCCTGGAATTCTAGATTCGAATCCGACAATCGACAGTATAGAATCACCGTTCGTATTGATATACGTTAGGCTCCGCTGTTGGATTAAGGATTAGCCTTAGGATGGTAAAAAAGAGAGCGTAACGATGGCGAAACGGACTAAGTATTTTCATAAAAGATGGCTTTGGACATTTGAAATGGACCAAGTATTGTTATGAAAGGTGGCTTTGGACAGAATTGGACGTTGTTTTCGCCAACATTAACATCCAATTGACTGCCAATTGCCTGTTCACCACCTCTGGCTCGAATTCGAACTATTAGGGGAGGGTAGAAGCGGCCCCCAGACCATAAGTGCTAAAACCCTGGAATTCTAGATTCGAATCCGACCATCGACAGTATAGAATCACCGTTCGTATTGATATACGTTAGGCTCCGCTGTTGCAAGGATTGTGGTTGCATCAACACCACGGAAAAACGTCTGCGCATGCGCGTGATTGCTGTTAATGCAACCACAATCCTTGCAACAGCGGAGCCTAACGTATATCAATACGAACGGTGATTCTATACTGTCGATGGTCGGATTCGAATCTAGAATCCCAGGGTTTTAGCACTCATGGTCTGGGGGCCGCTTCTACCCTCCCCTAATAGTTCGAATTCGAGCCAGAGATGGTGGACATTAGGCGAAGGCAGTCAATTGGCCGTTAATGTTGGCGACAACAACGTCCAATTCTCTCAAGGCGCCAAATGTCCAAAGCCATCTTTTATTACAATGCTCTGCCCATTTCACCATCGTTTTCTCTCTTTTTTACCATCCTAAGGCTAATCCTTCAAAGGTAGCAGAATTCCTCACTCCTTTTGAAATCTGCTAACGTAAATTGATTACGCTAGCATGTAATCTCGCATGGTACTTCTCGAAAACCCTAACTAAGTGGTATAGCATATTTTTTTCCAATACTTTATTATGACAATTTTTGTAAAAATTTGTACCTCGTTCAATTAAAAACGGGTAAATAATTTAAACCACATTCGACAACGCAGCTGAACGATAATTCTCTTGCTCTGAATTATTTTCGTTTTGGCTATTGGGAAGTAACTAACGTCTCGCTTTCATCTAGTTCATTTTCCAGTATTGTCTTTCTTTCAATTGCCTAAAAAAATGATAAATACCTGTCAAAGTTCAAATTCACGATCAACTCCACAGGAAACATACAAATAAATTTAAACCATGTAGCAAATACCTAATTCAGTCGTTGTTCAATGTGTTCTAGTGATCTTTTGCAAAGTTTCAAGTGATTTCAAGTGATTGCCACTAAGTTTAAATTGTCTTAGCGGGGTTTTCTCTAGCCTAATATTAATTCTTAAACATAGCCAAAACGAAAATAATTCAGAGCCAGAGAATTATCGTTCAGTTGCGTTGTCGAATGTGGTTTAAATTATTTACCCGTTTTTAATTGATTGAGGTACAAATTTTTACAAAAAATGCCATAATAAAATATTGGAAAAAAATACGTTATACCACTTATATTAGGATTTTTGAGAAGTACCATATGAGATTACATGCTAGCGTAATCAATTTACATTAGCAGAGTCAGGAATTCTGCTTCGAAGGATTAGCCTTAGGATGGTAAAAAAGAGAGCGTAACGATGGCGAAACGGACTAAGTATTTTCATAAAAGATGGCTTTGGACATTTGAAATGGACCAAGTGTTGTTATAAAAGGTGGCTTTGGACAGAATTGGACGTTGTTTTCGCCAACATTAACATCCAATTGACTGCCAATTGCCTGTTCACCACCTCTGGCTCGAATTCGGGCTATTAGGGGAGGGTAGAAGCGGCCCCCAGACCATAAGTGCTAAAACCCTGGAATTCTAGATTCGAATCCGACCATCGACAGTATAGAATCACCGTTCGTATTGATATACGTTAGGCTCCGCTGTTGCAAGGATTGTGGTTGCATTAACACCACGGAAAAACGTCTGCGCATGCGCGTGATTGCTGTTAATGCAACCACAATCCTTGCAACAGCGGAGCCTAACGTATATCAATACGAACGGTGATTCTATACTGTCGATGGTCGGATTCGAATCTAGAATTCCAGGGTTTTAGCACTCATGGTCTGGGGGCCGCTTCTACCCTCCCCTAATAGTTCGAATTCGAGCCAGAGATGGTGGACATTAGGCGAAGGCAGTCAATTGGCCGTTAATGTTGGCGACAACAACGTCCAATCCTCTCAAGGCGCCAAATGTCCAAAGCCATCTTTTATTACAATGCTCTGCCCATTTCACCATCGTTTTCTCTCTTTTTTACCATCCTAAGGCTAATCCTTCAAAGGTAGCAGAATTCCTCACTCCTTTTGAAATCTGCTAACGTAAATTGATTACGCTAGCATGTAATCTCGCATGGTACTTCTCGAAAACCCTAACTAAGTGGTATAGCATATTTTTTTCCAATACTTTATTATGACAATTTTTGTAAAAATTTGTACCTCTTTCAATTAAAAACGGGTAAATAATTTAAACCACATTCGACAACGCAGCTGAACGATAATTCTCTTGCTCTGAATTATTTTCGTTTTGGCTATTGGGAAGTAACTAACGTCTCGCTTTCATCTAGTTCATTTTCCAGTATTGTCTTTCTTTCAATTGCCTAAAAAAATGATAAATACCTGTCAAAGTTCAAATTCACGATCAACTCCACAGGAAACATACAAATAAATTTAAACCATGTAGCAAATACCTAATTCAGTCGTTGTTCAATGTGTTCTAGTGATCTTTTGCAAAGTTTCAAGTGATTTCAAGTGATTGCCACTAAGTTTAAATTGTCTTAGCGGGGTTTTCTCTAGCCTAATATTAATTCTTAAACATAGCCAAAACGAAAATAATTCAGAGCCAGAGAATTATCGTTCAGTTGCGTTGTCGAATGTGGTTTAAATTATTTACCCGTTTTTAATTGATTGAGGTACAAATTTTTACAAAAAATGCCATAATAAAATATTGGAAAAAAATACGTTATACCACTTATATTAGGATTTTTGAGAAGTACCATATGAGATTACATGCTAGCGTAATCAATTTACATTAGCAGAGTCAGGAATTCTGCTTCGAAGGATTAGCCTTAGGATGGTAAAAAAGAGAGCGTAACGATGGCGAAACGGACTAAGTATTTTCATAAAAGATGGCTTTGGACATTTGAAATGGACCAAGTGTTGTTATAAAAGGTGGCTTTGGACAGAATTGGACGTTGTTTTCGCCAACATTAACATCCAATTGACTGCCAATTGCCTGTTCACCACCTCTGGCTCGAATTCGGACTATTAGGGGAGGGTAGAAGCGGCCCCCAGACCATAAGTGCTAAAACCCTGGAATTCTAGATTCGAATCCGACCATCGACAGTATAGAATCACCGTTCGTATTGATATACGTTAGGCTCCGCTGTTGCAAGGATTGTGGTTGCATTAACACCACGGAAAAACGTCTGCGCATGCGCGTGATTGCTGTTAATGCAACCACAATCCTTGCAACAGCGGAGCCTAACGTATATCAATACGAACGGTGATTCTATACTGTCGATGGTCGGATTCGAATCTAGAATTCCAGGGTTTTAGCACTCATGGTCTGGGGGCCGCTTCTACCCTCCCCTAATAGTTCGAATTCGAGCCAGAGATGGTGGACATTAGGCGAAGGCAGTCAATTGGCCGTTAATGTTGGCGACAACAACGTCCAATTCTCTCAAGGCGCCAAATGTCCAAAGCCATCTTTTATTACAATGCTCTGCCCATTTCACCATCGTTTTCTCTCTTTTTTACCATCCTAAGGCTAATCCTTCAAAGGTAGCAGAATTCCTCACTCCTTTTGAAATCTGCTAACGTAAATTGATTACGCTAGCATGTAATCTCGCATGGTACTTCTCGAAAACCCTAACTAAGTGGTATAGCATATTTTTTTCCAATACTTTATTATGACAATTTTTGTAAAAATTTGTACCTCTTTCAATTAAAAACGGGTAAATAATTTAAACCACATTCGACAACGCAGCTGAACGATAATTCTCTTGCTCTGAATTATTTTCGTTTTGGCTATTGGAAAGTAACTAACGTCTCGCTTTCATCTAGTTCATTTTCCAGTATTGTCTTTCTTTCAATTGCCTAAAAAAATGATAAATACCTGTCAAAGTTCAAATTCACGATCAACTCCACAGGAAACATACAAATAAATTTAAACCATGTAGCAAATACCTAATTCAGTCGTTGTTCAATGTGTTCTAGTGATCTTTTGCAAAGTTTCAAGTGATTTCAAGTGATTGCCACTAAGTTTAAATTGTCTTAGCGGGGTTTTCTCTTGCCTAATATTAATTCTTAAACATAGCCAAAACGAAAATAATTCAGAGCCAGAGAATTATCGTTCAGTTGCGTTGTCGAATGTGGTTTAAATTATTTACCCGTTTTTAATTGATTGAGGTACAAATTTTTACAAAAAATGCCATAATAAAATATTGGAAAAAAATACGTTATACCACTTATATTAGGATTTTTGAGAAGTACCATATGAGATTACATGCTAGCGTAATCAATTTACATTAGCAGAGTCAGGAATTCTGCTTCGAAGGATTAGCCTTAGGATGGTAAAAAAGAGAGCGTAACGATGGCGAAACGGACTAAGTATTTTCATAAAAGATGGCTTTGGACATTTGAAATGGACCAAGTATTGTTATAAAAGGTGGCTTTGGACAGAATTGGACGTTGTTTTCGCCAACATTAACATCCAATTGACTGCCAATTGCCTGTTCACCACCTCTGGCTCGAATTCGAACTATTAGGGGAGGGTAGAAGCGGCCCCCAGACCATAAGTGCTAAAACCCTGGAATTCTAGATTCGAATCCGACCATCGACAGTATAGAATCACCGTTCGTATTGATATACGTTAGGCTCCGCTGTTGCAAGGATTGTGGTTGCATTAACACCACGGAAAAACGTCTGCGCATGCGCGTGATTGCTGTTAATGCAACCACAATCCTTGCAACAGCGGAGCCTAACGTATATCAATACGAACGGTGATTCTATACTGTCGATGGTCGGATTCGAATCTAGAATTCCAGGGTTTTAGCACTCATGGTCTGGGGGCCGCTTCTACCCTCCCCTAATAGTTCGAATTCGAGCCAGAGATGGTGGACATTAGGCGAAGGCAGTCAATTGGCCGTTAATGTTGGCGACAACAACGTCCAATTCTCTCAAGGCGCCAAATGTCCAAAGCCATCTTTTATTACAATGCTCTGCCCATTTCACCATCGTTTTCTCTCTTTTTTACCATCCTAATGCTAATCCTTCAAAGGTAGCAGAATTCCTCACTCCTTTTGAAATCTGCTAACGTAAATTGATTACGCTAGCATGTAATCTCGCATGGTACTTCTCGAAAACCCTAACTAAGTGGTATAGCATATTTTTTTCCAATACTTTATTATGACAATTTTTGTAAAAATTTGTACCTCTTTCAATTAAAAACGGGTAAATAATTTAAACCACATTCGACAACGCAGCTGAACGATAATTCTCTTGCTCTGAATTATTTTCGTTTTGGCTATTGGAAAGTAACTAACGTCTCGCTTTCATCTAGTTCATTTTCCAGTATTGTCTTTCTTTCAATTGCCTAAAAAAATGATAAATACCTGTCAAAGTTCAAATTCACGATCAACTCCACAGGAAACATACAAATAAATTTAAACCATGTAGCAAATACCTAATTCAGTCGTTGTTCAATGTGTTCTAGTGATCTTTTGCAAAGTTTCAAGTGATTTCAAGTGATTGCCACTAAGTTTAAATTGTCTTAGCGGGGTTTTCTCTAGCCTAATATTAATTCTTAAACATAGCCAAAACGAAAATAATTCAGAGCCAGAGAATTATCGTTCAGTTGCGTTGTCGAATGTGGTTTAAATTATTTACCCGTTTTTAATTGATTGAGGTACAAATTTTTACAAAAAATGCCATAATAAAATATTGGAAAAAAATACGTTATACCACTTATATTAGGATTTTTGAGAAGTACCATATGAGATTACATGCTAGCGTAATCAATTTACATTAGCAGAGTCAGGAATTCTGCTTCGAAGGATTAGCCTTAGGATGGTAAAAAAGAGAGCGTAACGATGGCGAAACGGACTAAGTATTTTCATAAAAGATGGCTTTGGACATTTGAAATGGACCAAGTATTGTTATAAAAGGTGGCTTTGGACAGAATTGGACGTTGTTTTCGCCAACATTAACATCCAATTGACTGCCAATTGCCTGTTCACCACCTCTGGCTCGAATTCGAACTATTAGGGGAGGGTAGAAGCGGCCCCCAGACCATAAGTGCTAAAACCCTGGAATTCTAGATTCGAATCCGACCATCGACAGTATAGAATCACCGTTCGTATTGATATACGTTAGGCTCCGCTGTTGCAAGGATTGTGGTTGCATTAACACCACGGAAAAACGTCTGCGCATGCGCGTGATTGCTGTTAATGCAACCACAATCCTTGCAACAGCGGAGCCTAACGTATATCAATACGAACGGTGATTCTATACTGTCGATGGTCGGATTCGAATCTAGAATTCCAGGGTTTTAGCACTCATGGTCTGGGGGCCGCTTCTACCCTCCCCTAATAGTTCGAATTCGAGCCAGAGATGGTGGACATTAGGCGAAGGCAGTCAATTGGCCGTTAATGTTGGCGACAACAACGTCCAATTCTCTCAAGGCGCCAAATGTCCAAAGCCATCTTTTATTACAATGCTCTGCCCATTTCACCATCGTTTTCTCTCTTTTTTACCATCCTAAGGCTAATCCTTCAAAGGTAGCAGAATTCCTCACTCCTTTTGAAATCTGCTAACGTAAATTGATTACGCTAGCATGTAATCTCGCATGGTACTTCTCGAAAACCCTAACTAAGTGGTATAGCATATTTTTTTCCAATACTTTATTATGACAATTTTTGTAAAAATTTGTACCTCGTTCAATTAAAAACGGGTAAATAATTTAAACCACATTCGACAACGCAGCTGAACGATAATTCTCTTGCTCTGAATTATTTTCGTTTTGGCTATTGGGAAGTAACTAACGTCTCGCTTTCATCTAGTTCATTTTCCAGTATTGTCTTTCTTTCAATTGCCTAAAAAAATGATAAATACCTGTCAAAGTTCAAATTCACGATCAACTCCACAGGAAACATACAAATAAATTTAAACCATGTAGCAAATACCTAATTCAGTCATTGTTCAATGTGTTCTAGTGATCTTTTGCAAAGTTTCAAGTGATTTCAAGTGATTGCCACTAAGTTTAAATTGTCTTAGCGGGGTTTTCTCTAGCCTAATATTAATTCTTAAACATAGCCAAAACGAAAATAATTCAGAGCCAGAGAATTATCGTTCAGTTGCGTTGTCGAATGTGGTTTAAATTATTTACCCGTTTTTAATTGATTGAGGTACAAATTTTTACAAAAAATGCCATAATAAAATATTGGAAAAAAACACGTTATACCACTTATACTAGGATTTTTGAGAAGTACCATATGAGATTACATGCTAGCGTAATCAATTTACATTAGCAGAGTCAGGAATTCTGCTTCGAAGGATTAGCCTTAGGATGGTAAAAAAGAGAGCGTAACGATGGCGAAACGGACTAAGTATTTTCATAAAAGATGGCTTTGGACATTTGAAATGGACCAAGTATTGTTATAAAAGGTGGCTTTGGACAGAATTGGACGTTGTTTTCGCCAACATTAACATCCAATTGACTGCCAATTGCCTGTTCACCACCTCTGGCTCGAATTCGAACTATTAGGGGAGGGTAGAAGCGGCCCCCAGACCATGAGTGCTAAAACCCTGGAATTCTAGATTCGAATCCGACCATCGACAGTATAGAATCACCGTTCGTATTGATATACGTTAGGCTCCGCTGTTGCAAGGATTGTGGTTGCATTAACACCACGGAAAAACGTCTGCGCATGCGCGTGATTGCTGTTAATGCAACCACAATCCTTGCAACAGCGGAGCCTAACGTATATCAATACGAACGGTGATTCTATACTGTCGATGGTCGGATTCGAATCTAGAATTCCAGGGTTTTAGCACTCATGGTCTGGGGGCCGCTTCTACCCTCCCCTAATAGTTCGAATTCGAGCCAGAGATGGTGGACATTAGGCGAAGGCAGTCAATTGGCCGTTAATGTTGGCGACAACAACGTCCAATCCTCTCAAGGCGCCAAATGTCCAAAGCCATCTTTTATTACAATGCTCTGCCCATTTCACCATCGTTTTCTCTCTTTTTTACCATCCTAAGGCTAATCCTTCAAAGGTAGCAGAATTCCTCACTCCTTTTGAAATCTGCTAACGTAAATTGATTACGCTAGCATGTAATCTCGCATGGTACTTCTCGAAAACCCTAACTAAGTGGTATAGCATATTTTTTTCCAATACTTTATTATGACAATTTTTGTAAAAATTTGTACCTCGTTCAATTAAAAACGGGTAAATAATTTAAACCACATTCGACAACGCAGCTGAACGATAATTCTCTTGCTCTGAATTATTTTCGTTTTGGCTATTGGGAAGTAACTAACGTCTCGCTTTCATCTAGTTCATTTTCCAGTATTGTCTTTCTTTCAATTGCCTAAAAAAATGATAAATACCTGTCAAAGTTCAAATTCACGATCAACTCCACAGGAAACATACAAATAAATTTAAACCATGTAGCAAATACCTAATTCAGTCGTTGTTCAATGTGTTCTAGTGATCTTTTGCAAAGTTTCAAGTGATTTCAAGTGATTGCCACTAAGTTTAAATTGTCTTAGCGGGGTTTTCTCTAGCCTAATATTAATTCTTAAACATAGCCAAAACGAAAATAATTCAGAGCCAGAGAATTATCGTTCAGTTGCGTTGTCGAATGTGGTTTAAATTATTTACCCGTTTTTAATTGATTGAGGTACAAATTTTTACAAAAAATGCCATAATAAAATATTGGAAAAAAATACGTTATACCACTTATATTAGGATTTTTGAGAAGTACCATATGAGATTACATGCTAGCGTAATCAATTTACATTAGCAGAGTCAGGAATTCTGCTTCGAAGGATTAGCCTTAGGATGGTAAAAAAGAGAGCGTAACGATGGCGAAACGGACTAAGTATTTTCATAAAAGATGGCTTTGGACATTTGAAATGGACCAAGTGTTGTTATAAAAGGTGGCTTTGGACAGAATTGGACGTTGTTTTCGCCAACATTAACATCCAATTGACTGCCAATTGCCTGTTCACCACCTCTGGCTCGAATTCGGACTATTAGGGGAGGGTAGAAGCGGCCCCCAGACCATAAGTGCTAAAACCCTGGAATTCTAGATTCGAATCCGACCATCGACAGTATAGAATCACCGTTCGTATTGATATACGTTAGGCTCCGCTGTTGCAAGGATTGTGGTTGCATTAACACCACGGAAAAACGTCTGCGCATGCGCGTGATTGCTGTTAATGCAACCACAATCCTTGCAACAGCGGAGCCTAACGTATATCAATACGAACGGTGATTCTATACTGTCGATGGTCGGATTCGAATCTAGAATTCCAGGGTTTTAGCACTCATGGTCTGGGGCCGCTTCTACCCTCCCCTAATAGTTCGAATTCGAGCCAGAGATGGTGGATTAGGCGAAGGCAGTCAATTGGCCGTTAATGTTGGCGACAACAACGTCCAATTCTCTCAAGGCGCCAAATGTCCAAAGCCATCTTTTATTACAATGCTCTGCCCATTTCACCATCGTTTTCTCTCTTTTTTACCATCCTAAGGCTAATCCTTCAAAGGTAGCAGAATTCCTCACTCCTTTTGAAATCTGCTAACGTAAATTGATTACGCTAGCATGTAATCTCGCATGGTACTTCTCGAAAACCCTAACTAAGTGGTATAGCATATTTTTTTCCAATACTTTATTATGACAATTTTTGTAAAAATTTGTACCTCTTTCAATTAAAAACGGGTAAATAATTTAAACCACATTCGACAACGCAGCTGAACGATAATTCTCTTGCTCTGAATTATTTTCGTTTTGGCTATTGGGAAGTAACTAACGTCTCGCTTTCATCTAGTTCATTTTCCAGTATTGTCTTTCTTTCAATTGCCTAAAAAAATGATAAATACCTGTCAAAGTTCAAATTCACGATCAACTCCACAGGAAACATACAAATAAATTTAAACCATGTAGCAAATACCTAATTCAGTCGTTGTTCAATGTGTTCTAGTGATCTTTTGCAAAGTTTCAAGTGATTTCAAGTGATTGCCACTAAGTTTAAATTGTCTTAGCGGGGTTTTCTCTAGCCTAATATTAATTCTTAAACATAGCCAAAACGAAAATAATTCAGAGCCAGAGAATTATCGTTCAGTTGCGTTGTCGAATGTGGTTTAAATTATTTACCCGTTTTTAATTGATTGAGGTACAAATTTTTACAAAAAATGCCATAATAAAATATTGGAAAAAAATACGTTATACCACTTATATTAGGATTTTTGAGAAGTACCATATGAGATTACATGCTAGCGTAATCAATTTACATTAGCAGAGTCAGGAATTCTGCTTCGAAGGATTAGCCTTAGGATGGTAAAAAAGAGAGCGTAACGATGGCGAAACGGACTAAGTATTTTCATAAAAGATGGCTTTGGACATTTGAAATGGACCAAGTATTGTTATAAAAGGTGGCTTTGGACAGAATTGGACGTTGTTTTCGCCAACATTAACATCCAATTGACTGCCAATTGCCTGTTCACCACCTCTGGCTCGAATTCGAACTATTAGGGGAGGGTAGAAGCGGCCCCCAGACCATAAGTGCTAAAACCCTGGAATTCTAGATTCGAATCCGACCATCGACAGTATAGAATCACCGTTCGTATTGATATACGTTAGGCTCCGCTGTTGCAAGGATTGTGGTTGCATTAACACCACGGAAAAACGTCTGCGCATGCGCGTGATTGCTGTTAATGCAACCACAATCCTTGCAACAGCGGAGCCTAACGTATATCAATACGAACGGTGATTCTATACTGTCGATGGTCGGATTCGAATCTAGAATTCCAGGGTTTTAGCACTCATGGTCTGGGGGCCGCTTCTACCCTCCCCTAATAGTTCGAATTCGAGCCAGAGATGGTGGACATTAGGCGAAGGCAGTCAATTGGCCGTTAATGTTGGCGACAACAACGTCCAATCCTCTCAAGGCGCCAAATGTCCAAAGCCATCTTTTATTACAATGCTCTGCCCATTTCACCATCGTTTTCTCTCTTTTTTACCATCCTAAGGCTAATCCTTCAAAGGTAGCAGAATTCCTCACTCCTTTTGAAATCTGCTAACGTAAATTGATTACGCTAGCATGTAATCTCGCATGGTACTTCTCGAAAACCCTAACTAAGTGGTATAGCATATTTTTTTCCAATACTTTATTATGACAATTTTTGTAAAAATTTGTACCTCGTTCAATTAAAAACGGGTAAATAATTTAAACCACATTCGACAACGCAGCTGAACGATAATTCTCTTGCTCTGAATTATTTTCGTTTTGGCTATTGGGAAGTAACTAACGTCTCGCTTTCATCTAGTTCATTTTCCAGTATTGTCTTTCTTTCAATTGCCTAAAAAAATGATAAATACCTGTCAAAGTTCAAATTCACGATCAACTCCACAGGAAACATACAAATAAATTTAAACCATGTAGCAAATACCTAATTCAGTCGTTGTTCAATGTGTTCTAGTGATCTTTTGCAAAGTTTCAAGTGATTTCAAGTGATTGCCACTAAGTTTAAATTGTCTTAGCGGGGTTTTCTCTAGCCTAATATTAATTCTTAAACATAGCCAAAACGAAAATAATTCAGAGCCAGAGAATTATCGTTCAGTTGCGTTGTCGAATGTGGTTTAAATTATTTACCCGTTTTTAATTGATTGAGGTACAAATTTTTACAAAAAATGCCATAATAAAATATTGGAAAAAAATACGTTATACCACTTATATTAGGATTTTTGAGAAGTACCATATGAGATTACATGCTAGCGTAATCAATTTACATTAGCAGAGTCAGGAATTCTGCTTCGAAGGATTAGCCTTAGGATGGTAAAAAAGAGAGCGTAACGATGGCGAAACGGACTAAGTATTTTCATAAAAGATGGCTTTGGACATTTGAAATGGACCAAGTGTTGTTATAAAAGGTGGCTTTGGACAGAATTGGACGTTGTTTTCGCCAACATTAACATCCAATTGACTGCCAATTGCCTGTTCACCACCTCTGGCTCGAATTCGGACTATTAGGGGAGGGTAGAAGCGGCCCCCAGACCATAAGTGCTAAAACCCTGGAATTCTAGATTCGAATCCGACCATCGACAGTATAGAATCACCGTTCGTATTGATATACGTTAGGCTCCGCTGTTGCAAGGATTGTGGTTGCATTAACACCACGGAAAAACGTCTGCGCATGCGCGTGATTGCTGTTAATGCAACCACAATCCTTGCAACAGCGGAGCCTAACGTATATCAATACGAACGGTGATTCTATACTGTCGATGGTCGGATTCGAATCTAGAATTCCAGGGTTCTAGCACTCATGGTCTGGGGGCCGCTTCTACCCTCCCCTAATAGTTCGAATTCGAGCCAGAGATGGTGGACATTAGGCGAAGGCAGTCAATTGGCCGTTAATGTTGGCGACAACAACGTCCAATTCCCTCAAGGCGCCAAATGTCCAAAGCCATCTTTTATTACAATGCTCTGCCCATTTCACCATCGTTTTCTCTCTTTTTTACCATCCTAAGGCTAATCCTTCAAAGGTAGCAGAATTCCTCACTCCTTTTGAAATCTGCTAACGTAAATTGATTACGCTAGCATGTAATCTCGCATGGTACTTCTCGAAAACCCTAACTAAGTGGTATAGCATATTTTTTTCCAATACTTTATTATGACAATTTTTGTAAAAATTTGTACCTCTTTCAATTAAAAACGGGTAAATAATTTAAACCACATTCGACAACGCAGCTGAACGATAATTCTCTTGCTCTGAATTATTTTCGTTTTGGCTATTGGAAAGTAACTAACGTCTCGCTTTCATCTAGTTCATTTTCCAGTATTGTCTTTCTTTCAATTGCCTAAAAAAATGATAAATACCTGTCAAAGTTCAAATTCACGATCAACTCCACAGGAAACATACAAATAAATTTAAACCATGTAGCAAATACCTAATTCAGTCGTTGTTCAATGTGTTCTAGTGATCTTTTGCAAAGTTTCAAGTGATTTCAAGTGATTGCCACTAAGTTTAAATTGTCTTAGCGGGGTTTTCTCTTGCCTAATATTAATTCTTAAACATAGCCAAAACGAAAATAATTCAGAGCCAGAGAATTATCGTTCAGTTGCGTTGTCGAATGTGGTTTAAATTATTTACCCGTTTTTAATTGATTGAGGTACAAATTTTTACAAAAAATGCCATAATAAAATATTGGAAAAAAATACGTTATACCACTTATATTAGGATTTTTGAGAAGTACCATATGAGATTACATGCTAGCGTAATCAATTTACATTAGCAGAGTCAGGAATTCTGCTTCGAAGGATTAGCCTTAGGATGGTAAAAAAGAGAGCGTAACGATGGCGAAACGGACTAAGTATTTTCATAAAAGATGGCTTTGGACATTTGAAATGGACCAAGTATTGTTATAAAAGGTGGCTTTGGACAGAATTGGACGTTGTTTTCGCCAACATTAACATCCAATTGACTGCCAATTGCCTGTTCACCACCTCTGGCTCGAATTCGAACTATTAGGGGAGGGTAGAAGCGGCCCCCAGACCATAAGTGCTAAAACCCTGGAATTCTAGATTCGAATCCGACCATCGACAGTATAGAATCACCGTTCGTATTGATATACGTTAGGCTCCGCTGTTGCAAGGATTGTGGTTGCATTAACACCACGGAAAAACGTCTGCGCATGCGCGTGATTGCTGTTAATGCAACCACAATCCTTGCAACAGCGGAGCCTAACGTATATCAATACGAACGGTGATTCTATACTGTCGATGGTCGGATTCGAATCTAGAATTCCAGGGTTTTAGCACCCATGGTCTGGGGGCCGCTTCTACCCTCCCCCAATAGTTCGAATTCGAGCCAGAGATGGTGGACATTAGGCGAAGGCAGTCAATTGGCCGTTAATGTTGGCGACAACAACGTCCAATTCTCTCAAGGCGCCAAATGTCCAAAGCCATCTTTTATTACAATGCTCTGCCCATTTCACCATCGTTTTCTCTCTTTTTTACCATCCTAATGCTAATCCTTCAAAGGTAGCAGAATTCCTCACTCCTTTTGAAATCTGCTAACGTAAATTGATTACGCTAGCATGTAATCTCGCATGGTACTTCTCGAAAACCCTAACTAAGTGGTATAGCATATTTTTTTCCAATACTTTATTATGACAATTTTTGTAAAAATTTGTACCTCTTTCAATTAAAAACGGGTAAATAATTTAAACCACATTCGACAACGCAGCTGAACGATAATTCTCTTGCTCTGAATTATTTTCGTTTTGGCTATTGGAAAGTAACTAACGTCTCGCTTTCATCTAGTTCATTTTCCAGTATTGTCTTTCTTTCAATTGCCTAAAAAAATGATAAATACCTGTCAAAGTTCAAATTCACGATCAACTCCACAGGAAACATACAAATAAATTTAAACCATGTAGCAAATACCTAATTCAGTCGTTGTTCAATGTGTTCTAGTGATCTTTTGCAAAGTTTCAAGTGATTTCAAGTGATTGCCACTAAGTTTAAATTGTCTTAGCGGGGTTTTCTCTAGCCTAATATTAATTCTTAAACATAGCCAAAACGAAAATAATTCAGAGCCAGAGAATTATCGTTCAGTTGCGTTGTCGAATGTGGTTTAAATTATTTACCCGTTTTTAATTGATTGAGGTACAAATTTTTACAAAAAATGCCATAATAAAATATTGGAAAAAAATACGTTATACCACTTATATTAGGATTTTTGAGAAGTACCATATGAGATTACATGCTAGCGTAATCAATTTACATTAGCAGAGTCAGGAATTCTGCTTCGAAGGATTAGCCTTAGGATGGTAAAAAAGAGAGCGTAACGATGGCGAAACGGACTAAGTATTTTCATAAAAGATGGCTTTGGACATTTGAAATGGACCAAGTATTGTTATAAAAGGTGGCTTTGGACAGAATTGGACGTTGTTTTCGCCAACATTAACATCCAATTGACTGCCAATTGCCTGTTCACCACCTCTGGCTCGAATTCGAACTATTAGGGGAGGGTAGAAGCGGCCCCCAGACCATAAGTGCTAAAACCCTGGAATTCTAGATTCGAATCCGACCATCGACAGTATAGAATCACCGTTCGTATTGATATACGTTAGGCTCCGCTGTTGCAAGGATTGTGGTTGCATTAACACCACGGAAAAACGTCTGCGCATGCGCGTGATTGCTGTTAATGCAACCACAATCCTTGCAACAGCGGAGCCTAACGTATATCAATACGAACGGTGATTCTATACTGTCGATGGTCGGATTCGAATCTAGAATTCCAGGGTTTTAGCACTCATGGTCTGGGGGCCGCTTCTACCCTCCCCTAATAGTTCGAATTCGAGCCAGAGATGGTGGACATTAGGCGAAGGCAGTCAATTGGCCGTTAATGTTGGCGACAACAACGTCCAATTCTCTCAAGGCGCCAAATGTCCAAAGCCATCTTTTATTACAATGCTCTGCCCATTTCACCATCGTTTTCTCTCTTTTTTACCATCCTAAGGCTAATCCTTCAAAGGTAGCAGAATTCCTCACTCCTTTTGAAATCTGCTAACGTAAATTGATTACGCTAGCATGTAATCTCGCATGGTACTTCTCGAAAACCCTAACTAAGTGGTATAGCATATTTTTTTCCAATACTTTATTATGACAATTTTTGTAAAAATTTGTACCTCTTTCAATTAAAAACGGGTAAATAATTTAAACCACATTCGACAACGCAGCTGAACGATAATTCTCTTGCTCTGAATTATTTTCGTTTTGGCTATTGGAAAGTAACTAACGTCTCGCTTTCATCTAGTTCATTTTCCAGTATTGTCTTTCTTTCAATTGCCTAAAAAAATGATAAATACCTGTCAAAGTTCAAATTCACGATCAACTCCACAGGAAACATACAAATAAATTTAAACCATGTAGCAAATACCTAATTCAGTCGTTGTTCAATGTGTTCTAGTGATCTTTTGCAAAGTTTCAAGTGATTTCAAGTGATTGCCACTAAGTTTAAATTGTCTTAGCGGGGTTTTCTCTAGCCTAATATTAATTCTTAAACATAGCCAAAACGAAAATAATTCAGAGCCAGAGAATTATCGTTCAGTTGCGTTGTCGAATGTGGTTTAAATTATTTACCCGTTTTTAATTGATTGAGGTACAAATTTTTACAAAAAATGCCATAATAAAATATTGGAAAAAAATACGTTATACCACTTATATTAGGATTTTTGAGAAATACCATATGAGATTACATGCTAGCGTAATCAATTTACATTAGCAGAGTCAGGAATTCTGCTTCGAAGGATTAGCCTTAGGATGGTAAAAAAGAGAGCGTAACGATGGCGAAACGGACTAAGTATTTTCATAAAAGATGGCTTTGGACATTTGAAATGGACCAAGTATTGTTATAAAAGGTGGCTTTGGACAGAATTGGACGTTGTTTTCGCCAACATTAACATCCAATTGACTGCCAATTGCCTGTTCACCACCTCTGGCTCGAATTCGAACTATTAGGGGAGGGTAGAAGCGGCCCCCAGACCATAAGTGCTAAAACCCTGGAATTCTAGATTCGAATCCGACCATCGACAGTATAGAATCACCGTTCGTATTGATATACGTTAGGCTCCGCTGTTGCAAGGATTGTGGTTGCATTAACACCACGGAAAAACGTCTGCGCATGCGCGTGATTGCTGTTAATGCAACCACAATCCTTGCAACAGCGGAGCCTAACGTATATCAATACGAACGGTGATTCTATACTGTCGATGGTCGGATTCGAATCTAGAATTCCAGGGTTTTAGCACTCATGGTCTGGGGGCCGCTTCTACCCTCCCCTAATAGTTCGAATTCGAGCCAGAGATGGTGGACATTAGGCGAAGGCAGTCAATTGGCCGTTAATGTTGGCGACAACAACGTCCAATTCTCTCAAGGCGCCAAATGTCCAAAGCCATCTTTTATTACAATGCTCTGCCCATTTCACCATCGTTTTCTCTCTTTTTTACCATCCTAAGGCTAATCCTTCAAAGGTAGCAGAATTCCTCACTCCTTTTGAAATCTGCTAACGTAAATTGATTACGCTAGCATGTAATCTCGCATGGTACTTCTCGAAAACCCTAACTAAGTGGTATAGCATATTTTTTTCCAATACTTTATTATGACAATTTTTGTAAAAATTTGTACCTCGTTCAATTAAAAACGGGTAAATAATTTAAACCACATTCGACAACGCAGCTGAACGATAATTCTCTTGCTCTGAATTATTTTCGTTTTGGCTATTGGGAAGTAACTAACGTCTCGCTTTCATCTAGTTCATTTTCCAGTATTGTCTTTCTTTCAATTGCCTAAAAAAATGATAAATACCTGTCAAAGTTCAAATTCACGATCAACTCCACAGGAAACATACAAATAAATTTAAACCATGTAGCAAATACCTAATTCAGTCGTTGTTCAATGTGTTCTAGTGATCTTTTGCAAAGTTTCAAGTGATTTCAAGTGATTGCCACTAAGTTTAAATTGTCTTAGCGGGGTTTTCTCTAGCCTAATATTAATTCTTAAACATAGCCAAAACGAAAATAATTCAGAGCAAGAGAATTATCGTTCAGTTGCGTTGTCGAATGTGGTTTAAATTATTTACCCGTTTTTAATTGATTGAGGTACAAATTTTTACAAAAAATGCCATAATAAAATATTGGAAAAAAATACGTTATACCACTTATACTAGGATTTTTGAGAAGTACCATATGAGATTACATGCTAGCGTAATCAATTTACATTAGCAGAGTCAGGAATTCTGCTTCGAAGGATTAGCCTTAGGATGGTAAAAAAGAGAGCGTAACGATGGCGAAACGGACTAAGTATTTTCATAAAAGATGGCTTTGGACATTTGAAATGGACCAAGTATTGTTATAAAAGGTGGCTTTGGACAGAATTGGACGTTGTTTTCGCCAACATTAACATCCAATTGACTGCCAATTGCCTGTTCACCACCTCTGGCTCGAATTCGAACTATTAGGGGAGGGTAGAAGCGGCCCCCAGACCATAAGTGCTAAAACCCTGGAATTCTAGATTTGAATCCGACCATCGACAGTATAGAATCACCGTTCGTATTGATATACGTTAGGCTCCGCTGTTGCAAGGATTGTGGTTGCATTAACACCACGGAAAAACGTCTGCGCATGCGCGTGATTGCTGTTAATGCAACCACAATCCTTGCAACAGCGGAGCCTAACGTATATCAATACGAACGGTGATTCTATACTGTCGATGGTCGGATTCGAATCTAGAATTCCAGGGTTTTAGCACTCATGGTCTGGGGGCCGCTTCTACCCTCCCCTAATAGTTCGAATTCGAGCCAGAGATGGTGGACATTAGGCGAAGGCAGTCAATTGGCCGTTAATGTTGGCGACAACAACGTCCAATTCTCTCAAGGCGCCAAATGTCCAAAGCCATCTTTTATTACAATGCTCTGCCCATTTCACCATCGTTTTCTCTCTTTTTTACCATCCTAAGGCTAATCCTTCAAAGGTAGCAGAATTCCTCACTCCTTTTGAAATCTGCTAACGTAAATTGATTACGCTAGCATGTAATCTCGCATGGTACTTCTCGAAAACCCTAACTAAGTGGTATAGCATATTTTTTTCCAATACTTTATTATGACAATTTTTGTAAAAATTTGTACCTCGTTCAATTAAAAACGGGTAAATAATTTAAACCACATTCGACAACGCAGCTGAACGATAATTCTCTTGCTCTGAATTATTTTCGTTTTGGCTATTGGGAAGTAACTAACGTCTCGCTTTCATCTAGTTCATTTTCCAGTATTGTCTTTCTTTCAATTGCCTAAAAAAATGATAAATACCTGTCAAAGTTCAAATTCACGATCAACTCCACAGGAAACATACAAATAAATTTAAACCATGTAGCAAATACCTAATTCAGTCGTTGTTCAATGTGTTCTAGTGATCTTTTGCAAAGTTTCAAGTGATTTCAAGTGATTGCCACTAAGTTTAAATTGTCTTAGCGGGGTTTTCTCTAGCCTAATATTAATTCTTAAACATAGCCAAAACGAAAATAATTCAGAGCCAGAGAATTATCGTTCAGTTGCGTTGTCGAATGTGGTTTAAATTATTTACCCGTTTTTAATTGATTGAGGTACAAATTTTTACAAAAAATGCCATAATAAAATATTGGAAAAAAATACGTTATACCACTTATATTAGGATTTTTGAGAAGTACCATATGAGATTACATGCTAGCGTAATCAATTTACATTAGCAGAGTCAGGAATTCTGCTTCGAAGGATTAGCCTTAGGATGGTAAAAAAGAGAGCGTAACGATGGCGAAACGGACTAAGTATTTTCATAAAAGATGGCTTTGGACATTTGAAATGGACCAAGTATTGTTATAAAAGGTGGCTTTGGACAGAATTGGACGTTGTTTTCGCCAACATTAACATCCAATTGACTGCCAATTGCCTGTTCACCACCTCTGGCTCGAATTCGAACTATTAGGGGAGGGTAGAAGCGGCCCCCAGACCATAAGTGCTAAAACCCTGGAATTCTAGATTCGAATCCGACCATCGACAGTATAGAATCACCGTTCGTATTGATATACGTTAGGCTCCGCTGTTGCAAGGATTGTGGTTGCATTAACACCACGGAAAAACGTCTGCGCATGCGCGTGATTGCTGTTAATGCAACCACAATCCTTGCAACAGCGGAGCCTAACGTATATCAATACGAACGGTGATTCTATACTGTCGATGGTCGGATTCGAATCTAGAATTCCAGGGTTTTAGCACTCATGGTCTGGGGGCCGCTTCTACCCTCCCCTAATAGTTCGAATTCGAGCCAGAGATGGTGGACATTAGGCGAAGGCAGTCAATTGGCCGTTAATGTTGGCGACAACAACGTCCAATTCTCTCAAGGCGCCAAATGTCCAAAGCCATCTTTTATTACAATGCTCTGCCCATTTCACCATCGTTTTCTCTCTTTTTTACCATCCTAAGGCTAATCCTTCAAAGGTAGCAGAATTCCTCACTCCTTTTGAAATCTGCTAACGTAAATTGATTACGCTAGCATGTAATCTCGCATGGTACTTCTCGAAAACCCTAACTAAGTGGTATAGCATATTTTTTTCCAATACTTTATTATGACAATTTTTGTAAAAATTTGTACCTCTTTCAATTAAAAACGGGTAAATAATTTAAACCACATTCGACAACGCAGCTGAACGATAATTCTCTTGCTCTGAATTATTTTCGTTTTGGCTATTGGAAAGTAACTAACGTCTCGCTTTCATCTAGTTCATTTTCCAGTATTGTCTTTCTTTCAATTGCCTAAAAAAATGATAAATACCTGTCAAAGTTCAAATTCACGATCAACTCCACAGGAAACATACAAATAAATTTAAACCATGTAGCAAATACCTAATTCAGTCGTTGTTCAATGTGTTCTAGTGATCTTTTGCAAAGTTTCAAGTGATTTCAAGTGATTGCCACTAAGTTTAAATTGTCTTAGCGGGGTTTTCTCTTGCCTAATATTAATTCTTAAACATAGCCAAAACGAAAATAATTCAGAGCCAGAGAATTATCGTTCAGTTGCGTTGTCGAATGTGGTTTAAATTATTTACCCGTTTTTAATTGATTGAGGTACAAATTTTTACAAAAAATGCCATAATAAAATATTGGAAAAAAATACGTTATACCACTTATATTAGGATTTTTGAGAAGTACCATATGAGATTACATGCTAGCGTAATCAATTTACATTAGCAGAGTCAGGAATTCTGCTTCGAAGGATTAGCCTTAGGATGGTAAAAAAGAGAGCGTAACGATGGCGAAACGGACTAAGTATTTTCATAAAAGATGGCTTTGGACATTTGAAATGGACCAAGTATTGTTATAAAAGGTGGCTTTGGACAGAATTGGACGTTGTTTTCGCCAACATTAACATCCAATTGACTGCCAATTGCCTGTTCACCACCTCTGGCTCGAATTCGAACTATTAGGGGAGGGTAGAAGCGGCCCCCAGACCATAAGTGCTAAAACCCTGGAATTCTAGATTCGAATCCGACCATCGACAGTATAGAATCACCGTTCGTATTGATATACGTTAGGCTCCGCTGTTGCAAGGATTGTGGTTGCATTAACACCACGGAAAAACGTCTGCGCATGCGCGTGATTGCTGTTAATGCAACCACAATCCTTGCAACAGCGGAGCCTAACGTATATCAATACGAACGGTGATTCTATACTGTCGATGGTCGGATTCGAATCTAGAATTCCAGGGTTTTAGCACTCATGGTCTGGGGGCCGCTTCTACCCTCCCCTAATAGTTCGAATTCGAGCCAGAGATGGTGGACATTAGGCGAAGGCAGTCAATTGGCCGTTAATGTTGGCGACAACAACGTCCAATTCTCTCAAGGCGCCAAATGTCCAAAGCCATCTTTTATTACAATGCTCTGCCCATTTCACCATCGTTTTCTCTCTTTTTTACCATCCTAAGGCTAATCCTTCAAAGGTAGCAGAATTCCTCACTCCTTTTGAAATCTGCTAACGTAAATTGATTACGCTAGCATGTAATCTCGCATGGTACTTCTCGAAAACCCTAACTAAGTGGTATAGCATATTTTTTTCCAATACTTTATTATGACAATTTTTGTAAAAATTTGTACCTCGTTCAATTAAAAACGGGTAAATAATTTAAACCACATTCGACAACGCAGCTGAACGATAATTCTCTTGCTCTGAATTATTTTCGTTTTGGCTATTGGGAAGTAACTAACGTCTCGCTTTCATCTAGTTCATTTTCCAGTATTGTCTTTCTTTCAATTGCCTAAAAAAATGATAAATACCTGTCAAAGTTCAAATTCACGATCAACTCCACAGGAAACATACAAATAAATTTAAACCATGTAGCAAATACCTAATTCAGTCGTTGTTCAATGTGTTCTAGTGATCTTTTGCAAAGTTTCAAGTGATTTCAAGTGATTGCCACTAAGTTTAAATTGTCTTAGCGGGGTTTTCTCTAGCCTAATATTAATTCTTAAACATAGCCAAAACGAAAATAATTCAGAGCCAGAGAATTATCGTTCAGTTGCGTTGTCGAATGTGGTTTAAATTATTTACCCGTTTTTAATTGATTGAGGTACAAATTTTTACAAAAAATGCCATAATAAAATATTGGAAAAAAATACGTTATACCACTTATATTAGGATTTTTGAGAAGTACCATATGAGATTACATGCTAGCGTAATCAATTTACATTAGCAGAGTCAGGAATTCTGCTTCGAAGGATTAGCCTTAGGATGGTAAAAAAGAGAGCGTAACGATGGCGAAACGGACTAAGTATTTTCATAAAAGATGGCTTTGGACATTTGAAATGGACCAAGTATTGTTATAAAAGGTGGCTTTGGACAGAATTGGACGTTGTTTTCGCCAACATTAACATCCAATTGACTGCCAATTGCCTGTTCACCACCTCTGGCTCGAATTCGAACTATTAGGGGGGGGTAGAAGCGGCCCCCAGACCATAAGTGCTAAAACCCTGGAATTCTAGATTCGAATCCGACCATCGACAGTATAGAATCACCGTTCGTATTGATATACGTTAGGCTCCGCTGTTGCAAGGATTGTGGTTGCATTAACACCACGGAAAAACGTCTGCGCATGCGCGTGATTGCTGTTAATGCAACCACAATCCTTGCAACAGCGGAGCCTAACGTATATCAATACGAACGGTGATTCTATACTGTCGATGGTCGGATTCGAATCTAGAATTCCAGGGTTTTAGCACTCATGGTCTGGGGGCCGCTTCTACCCTCCCCTAATAGTTCGAATTCGAGCCAGAGATGGTGGACATTAGGCGAAGGCAGTCAATTGGCCGTTAATGTTGGCGACAACAACGTCCAATTCTCTCAAGGCGCCAAATGTCCAAAGCCATCTTTTATTACAATGCTCTGCCCATTTCACCATCGTTTTCTCTCTTTTTTACCATCCTAAGGCTAATCCTTCAAAGGTAGCAGAATTCCTCACTCCTTTTGAAATCTGCTAACGTAAATTGATTACGCTAGCATGTAATCTCGCATGGTACTTCTCGAAAACCCTAACTAAGTGGTATAGCATATTTTTTTCCAATACTTTATTATGACAATTTTTGTAAAAATTTGTACCTCGTTCAATTAAAAACGGGTAAATAATTTAAACCACATTCGACAACGCAGCTGAACGATAATTCTCTTGCTCTGAATTATTTTCGTTTTGGCTATTGGGAAGTAACTAACGTCTCGCTTTCATCTAGTTCATTTTCCAGTATTGTCTTTCTTTCAATTGCCTAAAAAAATGATAAATACCTGTCAAAGTTCAAATTCACGATCAACTCCACAGGAAACATACAAATAAATTTAAACCATGTAGCAAATACCTAATTCAGTCGTTGTTCAATGTGTTCTAGTGATCTTTTGCAAAGTTTCAAGTGATTTCAAGTGATTGCCACTAAGTTTAAATTGTCTTAGCGGGGTTTTCTCTAGCCTAATATTAATTCTTAAACATAGCCAAAACGAAAATAATTCAGAGCCAGAGAATTATCGTTCAGTTGCGTTGTCGAATGTGGTTTAAATTATTTACCCGTTTTTAATTGATTGAGGTACAAATTTTTACAAAAAATGCCATAATAAAATATTGGAAAAAAATACGTTATACCACTTATACTAGGATTTTTGAGAAGTACCATATGAGATTACATGCTAGCGTAATCAATTTACATTAGCAGAGTCAGGAATTCTGCTTCGAAGGATTAGCCTTAGGATGGTAAAAAAGAGAGCGTAACGATGGCGAAACGGACTAAGTATTTTCATAAAAGATGGCTTTGGACATTTGAAATGGACCAAGTATTGTTATAAAAGGTGGCTTTGGACAGAATTGGACGTTGTTTTCGCCAACATTAACATCCAATTGACTGCCAATTGCCTGTTCACCACCTCTGGCTCGAATTCGAACTATTAGGGGAGGGTAGAAGCGGCCCCCAGACCATAAGTGCTAAAACCCTGGAATTCTAGATTCGAATCCGACCATCGACAGTATAGAATCACCGTTCGTATTGATATACGTTAGGCTCCGCTGTTGCAAGGATTGTGGTTGCATTAACACCACGGAAAAACGTCTGCGCGTGCGCGTGATTGCTGTTAATGCAACCACAATCCTTGCAACAGCGGAGCCTAACGTATATCAATACGAACGGTGATTCTACACTGTCGATGGTCGGATTCGAATCTAGAATTCCAGGGTTTTAGCACTCATGGTCTGGGGGCCGCTTCTACCCTCCCCTAATAGTTCGAATTCGAGCCAGAGATGGTGGACATTAGGCGAAGGCAGTCAATTGGCCGTTAATGTTGGCGACAACAACGTCCAACCCTCTCAAGGCGCCAAATGTCCAAAGCCATCTTTTATTACAATGCTCTGCCCATTTCACCATCGTTTTCTCTCTTTTTTACCATCCTAAGGCTAATCCTTCAAAGGTAGCAGAATTCCTCACTCCTTTTGAAATCTGCTAACGTAAATTGATTACGCTAGCATGTAATCTCGCATGGTACTTCTCGAAAACCCTAACTAAGTGGTATAGCATATTTTTTTCCAATACTTTATTATGACAATTTTTGTAAAAATTTGTACCTCGTTCAATTAAAAACGGGTAAATAATTTAAACCACATTCGACAACGCAGCTGAACGATAATTCTCTTGCTCTGAATTATTTTCGTTTTGGCTATTGGGAAGTAACTAACGTCTCGCTTTCATCTAGTTCATTTTCCAGTATTGTCTTTCTTTCAATTGCCTAAAAAAATGATAAATACCTGTCAAAGTTCAAATTCACGATCAACTCCACAGGAAACATACAAATAAATTTAAACCATGTAGCAAATACCTAATTCAGTCGTTGTTCAATGTGTTCTAGTGATCTTTTGCAAAGTTTCAAGTGATTTCAAGTGATTGCCACTAAGTTTAAATTGTCTTAGCGGGGTTTTCTCTAGCCTAATATTAATTCTTAAACATAGCCAAAACGAAAATAATTCAGAGCCAGAGAATTATCGTTCAGTTGCGTTGTCGAATGTGGTTTAAATTATTTACCCGTTTTTAATTGATTGAGGTACAAATTTTTACAAAAAATGCCATAATAAAATATTGGAAAAAAATACGTTATACCACTTATATTAGGATTTTTGAGAAGTACCATATGAGATTACATGCTAGCGTAATCAATTTACATTAGCAGAGTCAGGAATTCTGCTTCGAAGGATTAGCCTTAGGATGGTAAATGCAAATTTAAATGTTATTTATGCAAATTAACATTTAAATTATGCAAATTAAAATGCAAATTAAGTGCCATTATGCAAATTAATATTTAAATATGCTAACTAAATATGCAAATTAAATATGTAAATTAAATAGGTAAATTAAATATGTAAAAAATCGAATAGTCGACCTGCATCTAAGGACATATAGACTCATTATTGCCTCATTAATATATTTTTTAGAGATATAGTATAAGCAGAATCACCAATTCTTACTGGTTAGCGCTATTAAATTTGCATGCTTAAGGCAAAATACTTCGTTGCCATTGGTTTTCAACAATGGTTCTGAATAAATTGAATATAGATCAGGATATGGCTGTCTTGTGTGTCTATCGTGTAAAATAATCTGTTAAAATTATACTTTACACATCGATTGATCTAGTGAAAGTTTGTTTTTGTACTCATATGTGCAATATTTTTTGTTGGTGCAGGCAAATTTAAAATACAAAGAGAAGAAGAATTTTTTATGTACAATACACGATTGTTAAGTATTATTAATCAGTATGAAGTGAGACTTAAAACCGTCGCTGGTCCCTAGGCCTAGTCCTTATGTATAGTCATTTAGTTCGTATTTTGCAAACTTCGGTTACTAACATGGCATGAGGGAATCAAGACATGTCACAAATCCAAAATAGTCTTTATTTTTCATGAATAGGGAAAGTACTAGAACTGAATCATTTGATATTGTAAAACAAAAGACAAAATAACTGTGCAAAATGTAGTGAAGTATGCATTGTCAGCATCGACATAGTCACGACCACAAGCACAAGTCTACGAGCATAAATTACAAGAGAACAAAAGCAATTTCAAAAGAATATTCTTTCTTTGTCTTTGCAATTTGAATTTCATTAGATGCATGAACAAATCTGTTTATAACAAGCCTTATTGCACCAGTAATAACACGCGAAGTGATCATGGAGAACGAAATTGTTGATTTAAATGTTTTATTTAATTTAAATACTATATTTCAAGTTTTATTTACAATCAACGCCCGTACTATTAACGCCGCTTTTATTCCCAAAGTGCACTGTTCCTTCTGTACATGTCATACAGTAGGTTTCTTTCTAGGTTTCTTGCAATATTGATGTTGGCATGTTTCAGTGGAATTGACAATGTATTGTTCCATGTATCGAGTGCAATTCAACAACAGATTAACTAACATTTAGCCTGGTCCATTCTACTGTACAGTATTTACGCATGCATGCATAAGCAAGAAAACAAAGGCAAAGCATTAATGTTACACTCCAAGGATTTTAAAGACAAAACAGAAAGAATTTTCCTTTAAATTTGCTTTTGTTGAAACATAATAACTTACACTTGGAGTCTTGTGCTTATAAAACCCTGGTCCTAATTAGCCTGGTAGCAACATAATTATGCACAAGCACAAGCTCAAACAAAAGACAAAGCAAACCAATGCAGTGAAGTGTGCGACATAAGTGTGAAACATCTTGTACCTGGGTTAAAATGCTTGACTGGTTAATGCAACACGGAACCATTGGGTCAGCCAACAAAACATATCTTTATGTACTAAAACAAGAAAAAATCAATCAAATTGTCAATGCTGTCCGTTTTATTCAATCACTTGTACTACAGGTCTAATTTAGGGCTGTTAGTCAGAACTTTTGCAGGTAAATAATTACATCAACGTTTGATGAATGCATTACATGAAAGCCTAAATCCATTTCAGTGTAGGGGAAAGGCTTTGAAAGAGGAAATTATCAGGCATTCCAACAGGACTTGCTTTGGTAAATCAAAACAGGAATTAATGAGAAAGGTTTTTGAAGACAATATTCACAAGCACATGTATTGCTTTGCCAGTTTTACTGTATAATAATAATTGGCAATTATTTGCCGAAGATGAGGTGATTGTTGGGGAATATTCACCAAGACGAAGTCAAGGTGAATATTCCTAGATAATCATCGAGCCTGAGGTATTTTTACACAAGTTATTTCAATTTTGTTTATTTCTCTATATACACTTACCGCAACTATTGGTCCTTCCCATAGTTCTCTTGGTCTGCCAATTTGCCCAGGCAACTCACCATATGCCACACGACATCACCATATGCCACTATCATCATAAAGTTATTATTTAGTTTGTTTCCAGAAAAATATAGTGGTATTCACCATGCAAAACTTACCGAGAACTTTGTAACCACCACATTGCCAATTTGCCCAGACGACTCACCACATGCTACACGACATGCCACTATCATCATAAAGTTATTATTTAGTTTGTTTCCAGAAAAATATAGTGGTATTCACCATGGAAAACTTACCGGGGACTTGGTAACCACCACATTGCCAATTTGCCCAGACGACTCACCACATGCCACATGATATGCCACTATCATCATAAAGTTATTATTTAGTTTGTTTCCAGAAAAATATAGTGATATTCACCATGGAAAACTTACCGGGGACTTGGTAACCACCACATTGCCAATTTGCCCAGACGACTCACCACATGCCACATGACATGCCACTATCATCATAAAGTTATTATTTAGTTTGTTTCCAGAAAAATATAGTGGTATTCACCACGGAAAACTTACCGGGGACTTGGTAACCACCACATTGCCAATTTGCCCAGACGACTCACCACATGCCACATGATATGCCACTATCATCATAAAGTTATTATTTAGTTTGTTTCCAGAAAAATATAGTGATATTCACCATGGAAAACTTACCGGGGACTTGGTAACCACCACATTGCCAATTTGCCCAGACGACTCACCACATGCCACATGATATGCCACTATCATCATAAAGTTATTATTTAGTTTGTTTCCAGAAAAATATAGTGATATTCACCATGGAAAACTTACCGGGGACTTGGTAACCACCACATTGCCAATTTGCCCAGACGACTCACCACATGCCACATGATATGCCACTATCATCATAAAGTTATTATTTAGTTTGTTTCCAGAAAAATATAGTGATATTCAACCATGGAAAACTTACCGGGAACTTGGTAACCACCATATTGCCAATTTGCCCAGGCGACTCACCATATGCCACACAACATCACCATATGCCACTATCATCATAAAGTTATTATTTAGTTTGTTTGCAGAAAAATATAGTGATATTCACTATGCAAAACTTACCGAGAATTGATAACCACCATATTGCCAATTTGCCCAGGCGACTCACCATATTCCACACGACATCAGCATATGCCACTATCATCATAAAGTTATTTAGTTTGTTTCCAGGAAAATATAGTGATATTCACCATGCAAAACTTACCGAGAACTTTGTAACCACCACATTGCCAATTTGCCCAGACGACTCACCACATGCTACACGACATGCCACTATCATCATAAAGTTATTATTTAGTTTGTTTCCAGAAAAATATAGTGATATTCACCATGGAAAACTTACCGGGGACTTGGTAACCACCACATTGCCAATTTGCCCAGACGACTCACCACATGCCACATGATATGCCACTATCATCATAAAGTTATTATTTAGTTTGTTTCCAGAAAAATATAGTGATATTCAACCATGGAAAACTTACCGGGAACTTGGTAACCACCATATTGCCAATTTGCCCAGGCGACTCACCATATGCCACACAACATCACCATATGCCACTATCATCATAAAGTTATTATTTAGTTTGTTTGCAGAAAAATATAGTGATATTCACTATGCAAAACTTACCGAGAATTGATAACCACCATATTGCCAATTTGCCCAGGCGACTCACCATATTCCACACGACATCAGCATATGCCACTATCATCATAAAGTTATTTAGTTTGTTTCCAGGAAAATATAGTGATATTCACCATGCAAAACTTACCCGGGACTTCATAACCACGATGTTGCCAATCTGCCCAGGCAACTCACCATATGCCACACAACATCACCCTATGCAACTATCATCATTAAGTTATTATTTAGTTTGTTTCCAGAAAAATATAGTGGCATTCACCATGCAAAACTTACTGGGAACTTGATATCTGCTGCAATGTATATTTGTCCAAGACAACGACCCAATCCACCATTCCACTAGACCCACTAAAATTTGGTGGGAACACTACATAAATTTATGATCATCACAAACTTATTTATTTTGTTTTTCAACTCAAGTAATATTCACTATGCAAACTTAAATGGGACTTGACATCCACCAAATTGCCCATACAATTCACCATATTCATGACATCCACCATAATGCCACAACACATATATGGAAACACCATATATAAATTTATTACATACTCTTATTACTAAAGTAGAGTCTCAAAAGTAGCACCCTCTTTACCTTTGAAAGAAGTGTCCATATTAAAGAGCGCTTATTTTTAACCAGGCGGATGGGTTCCAGGGGCGCCTACTTTCAAGTTGATATTTTTAGCATTGGCTAAGTTTAAATCCATGCTAGGGCTTTCAAAAGTTTCTTTGCTTACTTTGGAGACTCTACGGTATTTTTTGGCTTGCATTAAAACTTTGTAATGGTCATATTGAATCTTTGCCAGGCAAACTAACCAGGATCTTGATATGCATCATATTTCACATCCACCATGATTTTTCCACGATGTGGTAAGGTGGGGTAATTTAATATTTAGTGTTGAAAAAAGGTTTGGGTGTCGTCTGAGGGGGCTAAGCTAGTAGTGTTTATCTTGCCTTAACCTAAAACCTAAGAGACCTAGTATATTGCAATAGAATACTGCAAGTCCTAGTAAGATGTCATCTAGAAGGTATCATTTTTGCCACACTGCTATTTTTATAATTTATCTTGTTTTTTTAGAAAAAAACCTCAATCTCAAACTGCCCTAGGAACAGCGTGAGGCTGCTGTTTTTTCAAATTGGAAAATGACTCAATATTTTTTGGCACTTTAACACCGTACAGTACACCCAAAAAGTGGGCCCAACCTTTCAAATGTACTGCACAACAAATTGAATATGGGAAGCCCAAGAAATCTCAAAAAAGAGATCTTGTAATGTTGTTTTAGTCATGTACTTTGATTATTTAATACCGTCTATCCAAAATTTTCTTTTCAAGCTGCGGCATATAGCATTAGCAAGCTGTCCTTCAAAGGAACATTGAAGAAAATTCCAATTACAAAATGATTTTATGTTTTTCAAGCTAGCATTAGTAAGCTGTCCTCAGTAGAAACGGCATTGAAAAAGATTCTATTTAGAAATGACAGAATATTTTTGAAGCCTATGACATATAGCAAAACCAATCTGCTTTTTATAGAAATAACGGAATATTTTTCAAGCTAAAGCACATTAGTTAGCTGCTCTTTATAAAAACAGCCATGAAGATAGCATTCTAATTACAAAATGACTGAATACTTTTCGAAGCTATTAGAAGCTGTCCATTATAAAAACAGCATTGGAGTTTCAATTGAAAAACGACTGAATATTTTTGAAGGCTACAGCATACAGAAGTAGCAAAGCTGCCCTCTATAGAAACAGCATTGAAGAAAAAATCCAATTTATGAATGACTGAACATTTTTAAAGGCTACGACACATACAGCATTAGGAGGTACTATCTTAATTGGAGAGTGAATATTTTTAAATTGCCAATTAAAGAACGACTTTTTAAGAACAACTGAACTGATTTTCAGAAACAGCACTTTATAGAAACAGCATTGTGAGGTAATATTTCAATTAAAAATGAATATTTTTTTAAGCTAAGGTATTTAGCAATAGCAAGCTGCCCTTTATAGAAACAGCATATGAGAAAATACCAGTTTGAAAATGACTGAATATTTTTTAGGAATTTATATTATAAAATTCTATAAAAACAGCACTGCAAGTTAAAACTCCATTTGGAGGACGACTGAATATTTTTTAAAAGGCATTTGGCCCAATTTGAAAACGACTGTAGGCACTTACATAAAATTCTATAAAACAGCAATTTGAGGTAAGATGCCTTTTATAGAAATAGCATTAAAGTACAATGATCTGAATTTAAAAAATGTTTAAAATGACAGAATATTTTTCAACCGAACTCAGAGTAGCGACAGCAAAAAATTTTGTCTGTTGTATTTCCTTTGCAAAGTGTTTATTATGATTGTATACAGGTTTGACTCATTTGCAAGCTTCCTTCTGTATTGTTAACTGCATTGAAATAACATTACAGTGCTCATTATTTATCTCAAGACAGCTGAAGAGCTCTCGCAATCCAACAGAGCACAGTATAGCCAAAAAGCGGCGCCAACCTTTTGAATGTACTGCTTGCTCATCATGAATATTGGAAGGCCAAAAGAAATCTCAGAAATATAATGATCCTGTAATGTTGCTAGTCATGTACTATTTGTGTTGCAAGTCATTGAAATCATCTTACAAGGCTTACCAACCCAGCTCTAGTGAAAAGTACACGTGCTACATGGTATTCTTTATTGAAGTTAAAATTGCACATTTTTGGTGAAGAAACAATGCAGGAGATCTAGCTCATGCGTGCCAGAATAAAACTGCAAATGAGGGCAACATAAAATGATTCCCTGTTTGATGAGGATAGAAGGCATGCAGTCAGGTAGAGATCTCTTGACTTCTTCCTGGGTATGGTAGCATGTATATGATGTAGAAAAAAATATAAAAAATTGGCTAAACAAACAAACGTGTAGGTTTCAAAATACTTGACTGCCTAGCGCAGTGGGGGAATGGTTGGGTCATCCAATGATGAATACCTGATCAAAAACGTAAAATATTAACAGAACAATTAGGGTTAGTTCCTAAGTTGATTTGATTTGATTCATACCAAGGGTATGATTCTTAGGCAGTCTTAGCTAGGTTCTTCGTTTTGATTATTTTTTAAGATTGGAGTGTGCAGTTTGAGCACAAAGGCAATGGTACAAAACTTTGGGAAGTGTGGGGGGGCACTGGATCAGAAAAAATTAAATTTTGAGTCACTAAAAAATGGCATTTTCACAACTTTAGCAGAAGTTGTGTGAAGCTAGGACATTGATGAGTTGATGGTGCTGTATTTTTGAATTTTGATAAACTGCATGCTACACAAGATTTATATAACAATATCATCATAATTTACCTTGAAACAACTTCAATATTGACAATTATTGCAATTAATAATAAACAAAGAGATATAAAGCCAAATAAATTCTGTAGTGTAATTCTGTATCAGTGAGCACTAATATTCTATATAATACATCTACACTGTTTCGATCATACAAAAGCTTCTATCCAAGATGTTGTTACTGTAGCAAGCATAAATTGGCCAGTTCACCTACCTAAATAAATGTTTTCGACTTTGATGCTGAGCACTCAGATATCGTGATCCAAACCTAAAATATTAGAAAAGCTACTAAGTCCCAGGCCTTGGATTTCACGATAGTGACCAGCAAGCAGGGTATTGATGGCCAATGGCTTCTGCTGAATTTAAGGCCTGTTAGCCCCATTAGAATGTTGCTTAATTGCCTTCACCCTCCTGGTTCAACATATATTGCTCCTATCAAACCATCAAGAATAGCACATTGCACTGCTCACACATTGCTTAAAATTCAAATACCCAACTTGTGAAAAAATCAAAATCCATTCCGGATGGTGTTTCCACAAAATTCTAGCAATGTTCACATTTAGTATGCAAACATGCAAGGAAATTTCACAAGGTCGATCCAACAAGTGTGATACAGTCATGATACATATAAAGAGAATGTTACAAGGTTGGTGAAACAAGGTTGCAACAGTTTTGTAATTGTCATGATTGCATCAGCCATGTTGGAAAAGCATTGCAACACATAATATGTAACCATGCATGATATCAATATATAACTATAACTGACAATATATAACTGTTGAACAATTAGCCGCTGAAGGCGAGGTGATTATAATCCTATATTCATTGAGTCGAAGGCGAAGTGAATATAGGAATATAATCAACGAGCCTGAGGCGACTAATTGTTTTAGTATAAATTTTTTGGTGTTTACAAATAATAATCAAGTTTACAAAAATTCACTTCAAATTTATTGCTGCATATTAAAAATGCAAAAATCAAAAAGCTACATTGTAGTCACTGGTCAGTGATTATCACTTCACAGACAGTGAATCTTGACCAATCAGAATGCAGGAACACCAATAGTCACCTGGAAATTTATACTAAATAACTGTATACACATCTGCACTAATGATTAACAAATCCTCAAACAAGTTGAATTAAACAAGTCTGTCTAGAAGTTTTTTTAAATGTTGTATTTAATTTGCACTGCATACAAGCTGTATTTGCACTGCTGTAATAAGTGGACAATTTTTAACAAGCTTGATGAAGCTAACAGGCTTGATACTGATTGCTTGATGTGACAAGAATGTTAGAAAGTTGACCACACAAGTTTATAACAACATTGTTATAATACGACTGTGTCAGAATTTTTCAAGAAGTTTATTAAAATTGAAAAGTTTGCTTGTGTTTGAGGGTAGGGGGCTATTTCCATGTCCCAGCCCAAATGGTTTGGAAAATCCCAAGTACACAAATTCATAGTCTGAGTGGCTGTATAGCATAAAACTCAATCTCATTTTCTACTTTTTTTGGAGGGAGACAAAGTTCCAATGCAGTATGCATGGATTCCCATTTTTGCAGCAAGAAATATGCAATTACCACCTCTGAATTCACACCTTCAGGATCCCCTGAAACTATCATGATACAGCAAGGTTGATACAACGTTGACAATACAAAGTTATAGCAATACTGACTGTATAGCCTTGTTGGAACAACCCCATTGCTACAAGTCTGATAACATAAACAAGTTGAAATTTGTTATTATATACAGCAGATAAAACTCATAATCTCACATGCCGTCGAAAGGCTCAACATTTTCCTCCGGTTAACGTTCTTCCGTAACGAAATCGGTCATTTTCGCTTCTCCTGTTCAAGAAACCGACCTATTTTTGATAGTTTTTTTTTCAACATCTAAATTTACACGTCCCTTTCCAAGCCGTCATGTCTTTAAATTCAATATTGGCGCCAAACCCACAAACATCGGCACACCAAACTCAAAATTGGGATAAAAGAAATTGTTGTGTGCTAGGGAGGGAACAAAGTGTCAACCAAGGAGCACGAAATTAAAAACAAAAACTTTTTAATTCGTACAACCACGGTGAAAGCTATACAAATAAACGGAAACAAATATCATACACAATTACCAATATTTAAACAAGTAAATGGAAAACTCACGACCAAATACAATGGGATACGTACATCTATGGCTGTACTCCACTCCGAGCGTTCATATTGTTTGGGTCTTTGTCGAAATAACTTGCCAGTCTTTTCCAAATGACTCTAAGTTCAAAAATGGCCGCCCAAATAAATGCAACCGTGCTATATATGTCCATATGGAGGCCTGGGCCGAGTTCAACACAAAGTTCGCACATCAAGTACATAACAGAAATGTTACAAGACATTTGATTGGCTTGAGATATTTCGCAAACCAATCAAATTTCGCGTAATATCTCGAATCTGCAATTGACATGCATCATTTTCAACCCTCCCACTATTTTGCTGAGGCCTGAGTTGGGCCATAATTTTGTGGAAACACCACGTAGTTTATGATCGCAAAGCTTTCGATCCTTAAGCGCAAAGCTTCCGATCTGTAAGCTCGGATCTTCATCAGTGCTATCAATGATGCATCGAATCATCCAGTGCCATCGGAACGTCTCTAAAGTGACCGTGATCATTTTCTGCTATGTTTCAGGTATATAACAAATGAATTTTGTCCATTCATGTGCTCGCTCCATTTAGCTGAGTGTTGCTGATATTAATTGCATAATTTTAAGAAAGTCATCGAGAAACTGACTTTAATTTACAAACAGCAGAAATTAACAAAATCTCACAGTATTATTCAAACAAGGCTTAAAACAGCAGAAATAAGGTTAGTAAATAATAGAAATTAACAAAATTCCACAGTATTATGCAAATAAGGCTAAACAATTATAGAAATTATCAACATTTGACAGTATTATTCAAATAAGTTTAATAAACAATAGAAATTAACACGTTTCCGCGATGTTATTAAAATCACGCCTGACCATAGGCGGCCCAATTCAGTGTGTAGTTTCATATAGAGATCAGTGCGCACGTAAACACACTGACATTTTTGCATGCAAATTCGGTCATTTCGCCTGTACTCAAATCCAGCGGTTTGTTTCACAAAAGTATTCTATAACGTTATTTTACACGAAGTAATAGACATCAAGGATGCAAAATGGCGGATAAATTTTTATTTACACAAATCACAATAAGGACAAGAAGAAGCAATAAGATGTGTACGACAAGATATTCCCGATAGGTAGTTTTCAAGAGTTTGGTCATCCAACAACTGATGCAGTGATGCTTTGTTAATTAGGGTATTAAAATTGTAGTGTAAATTACACTAGCCAAAGATGAAATGGAGCGATTGCAGAATACCCCGCAATTTTTGAAGCTACGCATTTCAAACATCGTGGATACGATGTATTATAAATATATATACTATAGTGCCAACTAACACTCTGATATAATGCGAACTAAGACTTGAATTGTCATGTTATAGGTAGCTATTTATTTGAGTGGGTACGCGGATACGTGGATACGCAGTGATTAGTATTGTGAGAACGAGACATGCAGTTAATTGACATGAATAAGTTAAATTGTCATGTTATAGGTGGCTATTTATTTGAGTGGATACGCAGTGATTAGTATTGTGAGAACGAGGCATACAGTTAATTGATATGAATAAGTTAAATTGTCATGTTATAGGTAGCTATTTATTTGAGTGGATACGTGGATACGCAGTGATTAGTATTGTGAGAACGAGACATGCAGTTAATTGACATGAATAAGTTAAATTGTCATGTTATAGGTGGCTATTTATTTGAGTGGATACGCGGATACGTGGATACGCAGTGATTAGTATTGTGAGAACGAGGCATACAGTTAATTGATATGAATAAGTTAAATTGTCATGTTATAGGTAGCTATTTATTTGAGTGGATACGCAGTGATTAGTATTGTGAGAACGAGGCATACAGTTAATTGACATGAATAAGTTAAATTGTCATGTTATAGGTAGCTATTTATTTGAGCGGATACGTGGATACGCAGTGAATTGTATTTTGAGAACGAGGCATACAGGTATTTAACATAAATACGGACGGAGTAACCCCAACCCTAATACGCAAAGAGTTAGTTATTTTGAGAACGAGGCATACAATTAGTTTAGCATTAATAGATCAATATCTCACGTATATAGAATCGTTTGTTTAACACTGCTTTTACAAAAACATGCAATGATATGATAAATTTAAGAGACAGTGATTGCTTTTGAAATGTGTATTGAAAAATTATTAAGAACATTAAACTATAAATTATACTGATCACTAATGTAAGCCCACTAATATACTGAAAATTTGAGATTAATTATTATGACAATGTCGAACAATAACACATAAATAAGATATAGAAGAGTTTAAAGGTTCGCTAATGAGCAATGTTCATGGGTTACTTTGCACAGTATAGTCTTTACACCTTACATGTTAAATTGTTCCTCGGTTAACAGGTTCTGATTGCGAAGCAACCTTCGAATGCTTGCCGATATAGCCTTGTGACATGGTCGATGGTAGTTATTCTCGAAATCCGATCTTGTGCATAAAAATTCGCTGGGCCATTCTGCAAATTGACTGGGTATTTTCTTTACAAAGATATGCGTTGGTTTCGAGGATCTAGCGACTCTAACATTAATGGTGCGGCCATAGTCAATCTTCAGTTGTTCCGTCGCATTCATGAACTCTTCATTTGATATTCCCCTAGTCAAACGGGGGCCGCTTTGAACGAATGCCCTGTATGTTACAACAGGACCAGGAAATACCAAATTTCCCGACTTTACATTTGCGATGCTTGGCTGCGGCCTTTCCGGATCACGGGTGTCATTGGTTATGGATTTAAGAAACTAAAAAGATTTTAAAAAATAGCAATTAGTCGTTTTAAATATTAAATGGAGCAGTTGTTTCACCTAAGGTTATAGCTATAGCCTAAGAAAACTGCCGCTATTTATCAATCCATGAATTTATATACGTATACGTTTAATAAGAGCGGCGTAGGATATGTTATTACTGGCCTAAATTATGACATAATTTTTTAGTGTACAAAGGGCGAAAAATCTATTTATGTGCCTCTTACCTCACACAGCATATATTTTTGATTTTCAACGTGATCAACGTACAATTTGGCTTTTTCGAGTGTGTCTTTGGAAATAGTTGTAGGGATGGTTAGTTCGTGATCGGCCAAGGCACATTCCATAGCATGGTGGAGAACATGTAGGGTTGCAGCCATTCTAGGGAGCAGGTCTAATGTTTTAGATTTCGGTGGTGTTGTTTCTCCATCGTTAATGGCATCGTTGATGTCACATGTGAAGGCATCCCGTTCATTTTTCATTGCTTTTTCACCCTCATCGTCGAATTTGTATTCCACGGCATTATCTGTATGAAACTGGACGATCATGCAATATACCTCGTCTAAATCATCAATGCACTCCGTGGCTAGGTATTCGATTGATGGTTCAATTTCGTTTGACTTTGGGCACAGCGCGCGTGGAACGGAAATCAAGAAGCGATCGAGAAGTCCTTGACCTTTGTCCATTTTTGCAACAAGTTTTGCGGCGTTAGGCATCTGAGTACACCCAAGGATGGAAAAAGATGTGTTTGCCTCGATTTCTTTCGTGTCTTCAGTAGCATAATGAAAGGAAATTCGCTCGCCCGAGAAAAGTTTACATAATACCATAGCGTCGCCAGAACACGTTTCCTCGTCTGATTTTAAGAGTTTGTTTAGAACGTCCGATACTTCAGGGGAAACGATAAATCCTGTTCCGTTATTGGAGAGATGTTTTACCAAGCCGGACGAAGTTGTTCGGTCAAGAAGGCAGCCTTTCACGTCGTCTTGGAGGACATTCTCAATTGGTTTGATACAACCATGTTCGATAGCCGGAGATTTACCAGTGCCAGGGTAACCGAGAAATATGGTGTAAAGGTTCGTTGATTGTGCGTGATTTACTGTGGAAACAGTAACTTTTGCTTTGCTCAGAAGGTAGGAAATACTGGCGAGGATCGTTGGCAGGAGATAGCCGAGACAGCTGTTTACACTTGTGGCTTTGTGCTTTATAAAAGTTTTTAATAACTGAACTGTTTTTAATAGAGTCACCTTCCGCGCATGTCATAGACTTACTTAATGGTAACCGTAAAAACCAGACAACAGTGAGAACTATAAAGCTACGAAAACAGGCCGGGGGTGGTTGGTGGGATTACTAATAACTGTAAGTACCTTGTATTATTTTAAATTATATAAATTAGACCTAAGTGGTCTACTAACTATCCTCAGACTCATACTCAGACGCGCTAAAGACTAAACTTTTTGTTGAATGTAAAAAGAAGGAAATATAGTTAAATACGGTTACAGACGTAACATAACAAAATATATAGTACGTAGAAAATATAGTAATGGATTACTTAGAAAATATAGTAAAAGCTATGGTTCGCAACGTCGAATGCTGTTTATATAGTTTCAAGCAGTAAAAGCTCCTACGTATTTCTGAGCTTTTCACTGCACCACCGATACTTGCCACGTTATTTCGTGATATTAATTTTTATTGACACAAAAGCTGACCTAACAAAGAAAAAGGAAACGGCAAAATAGATTAACAAACTTACGTTCACTCTATCTTTGGATCGTTGTTGACTTGGCTTTCTCTCTTCACAGAACATCACCCCCGTCCAGTAGCTAACAACCTCACTCATATCCAGTCAACCATCATAACTGAAAGAAAAAATTAATGTAAAACTTAGAGGTGAAAGAGAAGTGCTTTTAACTCCGGTATTAATAATATATTAAAATATAATTTTGTGAAAACTCCACGTACGTTTATTATCGCAGAGCTTTCGATCCGTAAGCTCGGATCTTCATCAGTGCTAATAATAATGAAGATCCGAGCTTGCGGATCGAAATCTCTACGATAATAAACTTACGTGGTGTTTCCACAAAATTATATTTTAATTTGATATTCACCATGAAAACATACAAGGAACTTATAATAGTATATTCTTTTTCTTAAGCTATGAAATTAACCAGAGAAATAAATCTAACCAATAGAACCAGTTTGAAAGGGATAAGGAAAACATCTCGAAATATTTCTACTGGTTACAGATCAGGCCCACTAGCACATTTCTTCTGTAAATTTTCTAGTTATTGTAATTATACTAACTATTCATTTGGTAAACCCCTCAATAAACAATGAACTGAACTATTGCTGTCGCATACAAGAACAACAGAGTAAACACTAATGGTGTCACCTCGGAGCAATTACAGAATTCCCGGCCACTTTAAACAGTGTTTGGTTTTAGGGGATACGGGGATAAGCAGTCATTAAAATGACAGAACTATATGAGTAGTTTAATGGTTCAAACACTAAGAGGAGAATGTGTGACTGTTATACGGCGATAAGCAATGATTGAATGACGTAAGTTTTGAAGTAGTTTAATATGTACTATAGCGAGCAGGTAGAGAGATTTATAAACTGTTACTGTAAAAAGTATGCATTGTTATCTATGCATCATAGCTGCTCAGACAAATATTTAAAAAGCATTGGAAAGCATGTTTTCTTATTTATTCGGCATTTGCCATTTTAAAGGTTAGCAAAACTTGTTTAACTTAAAGTTGCTCAATGTTTTGAGTTCTGGCATTGTGACAGTGTCCCTAACCCTAAAACTCATGAAAATACATGATATATTTATACGGGTAAATCACTGCATGCGTCTATATCATGACCTACATAATATTCACGAGTCCAATGTGATGAGCTTATAAAGAACGAAGCAAATACATGCATGTGAGCGTGTATTTTAAAAAACGAGCGAAAGTCATGAAATACATAATATATTTATCTGATTAAACTACTCGAATATTTACGTCATTTCAATGACTGTGTATCCCGTATCAGTAAAATATTCATGACTGCGTATCCCCCCCCCCAAAAAAAACAAACACCAAAAGTGGCCAGGTATTCTATAATCTAGCCGAAAGGGTCAAGTGGAGCTGTTAACTAATGTCGCGTGACTGCAAACTCTCGTGCTCGTTTGACCTGGTCTGATACTTTAAAATAATTTATAAGAAATCTGTTTTGAGGGGCTTCGAAGAATCGATAATTGAGGGGATCCATATTTATATACTCATGTGTTCCCAAAGTGTAAAAACAATCGATTTGAAACAAAATTAATGATGCAGCACACGAATATTTGTCCTTCGCTAATCAATCTTCCGAAACTGACCCATCTGTTCTTTTCATTTTTCAATCATCTATAACTTGCCGAATATCTGACTTCCATTTACACTCACGAATACCGTACACAGACTATGCGTACGTTAAGAAAATTATCCCTCTCAGTTTTGATTTGCGACCAGACAAGCGAAAATAAACAAACACATTTGAGTTGTTCATGAAGCGTGAAATGTTCAACAGGTGGAAGAGCTCTCTGAATGGCATTAAAACGATGAAACATGAACAATGAATTGTATCCTTGTTTGAATTTATTAACTTTTTTCAAAATTATTGCTTTTATTTCATCACTTTTTCATGTTTTGAACGAAAAACGAGACAATATGATTGGCAAATGATGTCTTTAAAAAAATTGAATCAGGTAAGCAAGCTGTTGTGAAATTGTGATTAATGCTTCTTAAAATATCACAGAGAAGCATTAAAAAGCTCACTTTTCAAATTTTGCTGTAAATCCCAGAATAAACCCTTAACTTCGAATAATTTATTACCTGAAAGTTCACTGAATGTCACTCTCGCTCACTTGTTTTGCCCTAAAAAATAAAAAAAAATTGTGAAACTCAATCACCAATAACCTCAGGGACTGTTGATTAAAGAATGGAAATTAGGACCTATATTCATGCAATTATGCTGTTTCTTACTAGCGTCAAACAATAATAAGCAACTGCAAGTAAACTTCTGAGATATGATAACAGACGCAACCCTAGACTCAAGTTATGAACATTTGGAACAACCTAATAAAGAAAGTGTGTACTCCATTGACAAGGACAATACTTCTACCTTGACGTCATATTTCGTTACGCTTTTGGTATATTGCTTCATGTGCCTATCATTCAACAGTATATATACCACCGTGTTGGAGAATCAAAAGGGCTGGTACCTAATAAGACGGAACATCATAGTAATTGTGAAAACCATACTGCACACGATAACCCTGAACTTCAGAGGATAATGAAGGATACACAAAGTGAACCCTCACTTATCCTCCTAGCCACCATAGTTACTGCAACTATCCCAACATCATTCATGACCCTCATGCTTGGGTCATGGTCAGATAACGTTGGACGTCGAACTGTTATAGCAATTGTGATATTTGGAAGCATTACGGAGAGTACACTTATATTGATTATAATATGTTTTAAGCTGCCAATATTTTTTCTCATGTTATCGAGCTTTATTGGTGGTATGTGTGGTTATTTCCCCACAATAATACTGTCAGTGTTTTCATATATAGCTGATATAACCCTCCCTGATCAGCGTGCATTGCGACTTGGTATACTTGAAGCAGTTGCTTTCATAAGTGGAATGATAAGTCACCTATCAAGTGGATGGTGGATTGAGAAAGCTGGTTATGTCGCACCATATTGGCTGATAACATCGTTACATTTTTGTGCATTTCTTTATACAATATTTGTATTACCTGAGTCTCGTGAAATCAATGTCAAAAAATTTGGTGCAGGTCTATGTCAATTTGAACATATATGGTCAATTATTAGATTATTTCAAGAACCAAGACAGGGCCAGCGATGGAAGTTAACTCATTTGACGTTTGCAACATCATGTATGATGTTATCATCAACTGGTTTTGGATGTGTGTTTGTCCTTTATGCTCTTGACGTACCCCTGTGTTTTAATTCATTATTTATTGGTTAATTCAGAGGAAGGGAATTATCGTTCAGCTGCGTTGTTTACTTACACCACTTTGCCTGACCACCTGACCACGTTGGCTGCTACACTCGTCCAATGTGGTTTAAATTATTTACCCGTTTTTAACAGAATGGGCTACAAAAAATGGTTACACAATTTGAACCACGTTGGAAGAATGTGGTAGCGAACATATTCCAGTGGTAAAGACAATGCATATGTGTATCAATCAGAATCTGTCACTGAGGCTGCGATCAACACCTGGCTTTGCCTGGCTTTGGTCACTTTAAAGAACTATATAGGCTAGAACGCTTGGACAACTTAAGCCACCTTGCCAAAGCGTCATAACCAACGTAGCCCAGTGGTCAAGTACAAATGTCTCAACAAACGTGGCTAGGATCAATTCCTGCCTATAATTTCATTGTACGGTCATTGCCTGCAGTCAAAGAAGACGCAGTACCCGAAAATCGCAGAAAAGCCAGGCATGTGAGAAGCTAAGTACACACTACACTAAGTATGCATAAAAAATCCATTTACGTGACATAAAGTATATTACTGCATGTATCAGTAACACGATACGATCTCATTTACAACTGCGTTTTGTACTATGGTAGAATTTACAATCCTGTAGTGGACGAAAACGAAAGAAAACAAGAAGCATTGAAGGACATGGTTCAAGTCAATCTTCAATTATCCAGCTTTAGACCCCGTTCACACGATACCGGCAGAGTTTGAAAACGGTATGAAATTCTTACATTTAGGGGTTGCGTTCACACGATGCCGGTATGAAATTGTGTGAAACCGTAATGCCAACCGTAAGAGTTTGAAAACGGTATACGTACCGTAAAAGCTTGAAACCGTAGTGAAATTCAACCGTCAGACTACCGTGTGAACGCCTAACCGTTAGTGTTTCATTACGGTTAATACAAAATAATCAAATTAACAAAAGTTTTTGTTGGATATTATATTCTGTCTATTTTAACTGGTTTGTACAGCACATTGTCAATAAATTTAAGCTTGTTACAAAAACGTTGGGTAGAAATTGAAAAGGACGTCGTATTCTCACAGTTTTATAACTGGATACAAAAAAAAACGAAAAGGAAAAAAAGAGAAGACAACGCCGATTCTGATCGATGCCAGGACGAACTTCTTCTTGGTGGCAGAGTTTTAGAAATAACCTTGTTGTGGAAGAGAAATGGCGAGAGAATTTCCGACAATTCAACTACTCAAATCCGACATTGATCCGGTTTCGTGTGAACGCAACACCAAAACGCGATATCACTCTACCGGTATCGTGTGAACAGTTGAAAACCTAATGATTTTTACCAGCAGAGTCACATACCGGCATCGTGTGAACGGGGTCTTAAACAGAGGAGAAACGAAACTAGCTGTTAACTACATGGCGCAAAATGTTTATCAGTTATCCAGTGCAACTTACCTGAGTGCACGGATTTCTTCCATTAAGGACAAATCGGCAATTCTGACATAAATGTCTTTTGTAATCTGATCATATCTTTCGTACATTGACAACACAACCTCCTTCGCAGCCTCGTCAAAAATCTTCAACATTTCTGCTGGTGCTTCAGGTAAGAAATAGTCAATTACGAGAGTCTGAAGGTTTCCTGGAAGAAAAAAGATGTGGGCCTTTAAAATTTTGTACAAATCAGTTTCATAGAGAACTCTAAGGCCATATATAAAATACGTTTGATGATTCTAAGCATTAGCTATAATCCCTAAAGCCCCGTACGGACAAGCAAGTTGTCCTTGACAAGTTTACTTGCTCGTGTGTACGTGAAAAAACTGACAACTTTTCCTTGACAAGGAGCCTGGTTTAAAAGCTAGTCGTACCAGCTTTTCGCCAATGAAACTTGCTCGTGTGTACGTGCAACAAGGAACACTTGACAAGGGAATTGTTTGTTTACGTACTTAAATCATGCGGCCTCGTAAAAGTTGTCAAGGAAAAATATTGTCAAGGAAAAATATTGTCAAATTACGCGTACACAGGAACAAATAAAGCCTGTCAAGGAAAAATTGTTTGTCGTGCAGACGCGTATGAGAACTCGTCAAGAAACTTGTCAATGTATTTTCTCGTGTGAACGCGAAAAAATGACAATTTTTCCTTGACAAGGAGCCTGGTTTAAAGCTAGTCGTACCAGCTTTTCAGCAAGGAAACTTAATCGTGTGTGCGTGCAACAAGGGAATTTTTGTGTACGTACTTAATTCATGCGGCCTTTACATTCAAGATAATGTTCAAAATTTACAATGACGATCATATTGATATTGAGGGACTACACTGAATTGCAAAGTATCATATACAGAACCGACCTCACCACCTATCTCTCAGCGGGTTAAGCACTGGGCTAGCATTTCAAAGGTTATAATAGTTCTCATTCCTTGTGAGCCAGGCACAATTTCTGATTAACAAGTGTACCGTATCGTAACTTGTATCCCGGTATCAACAGCCATACCTTCACACATCAATTTGATTGTGTCTCTGTACACACACTTGCCATGATGATCCACAAATGTCTTTACAAATAGTTTGAATCTGTTTTTGATTTCATTTCTCGGCGCCTGCAGACACACCCACTCTCGTATGGTGTGTCCCTTCATATCCTACAATTCTCTACACTTTCTACCATGTCATTGCCTAGGTCAATGTCACCCTGGGCAGCATGTTCCGCAATACGTCGTCGACGCGGCGCAGGAGGCATGTCATCTTCATCAGTTTCATCTGAGGGAAAATATATAAATAGTTTCTAACTTGTTTAACTTTAGAACACAAGAAAATGGACTGGTGATATCACATGCCTTTTGATGTGTGACTATTTAGCGATTAGTCGTCCAAGGCGAGGTAATTACAAGCCTATATTCACCTTGCCTGAGGCAACTAATTGTTTTAGTATAAATTTCCCTTTTGAAAAATTAACTTCAAATTCATAACTGTATACAAAAGCAAAAAGCAATAGTCACTGGTCAGTGACTATCACTTCCGAGACAGCAAATCTTGACCAATCAGAATGCAGGAAAATCAATAGAAATAGAAAATTGTCAGGTCGGCTAAGCAATACTGGCTTAATGTGCTGTGGCTGTCTGCCATTTTGCCAAAAAATAAATTAACAAACTGTATAGTACCATAAAGAAGTCCTCGTCTCAATCTTCCAGATGTTAAAGCCTCCTCTCTGTCTCTCCTTCCCATCACTTTCTCAGCTTCTTGTCGAGCCCCAATGTCCATCTGATCATATTCTTCATCATCAAGTGCTGTTGGGTCATTCACATCAAGTCGAGGGATTGTACGATAGTCACTAGAAAGAGAAAAAAAAATTGTTTTTTAAGTTCATAAACAATTTGTAAAATAAACTTGACAAATAAACATACTCTTCCATATTGTCTCCCATCAAATCAATTCCATCGTCGGCCTCGTCTTCCACACCACTTTAATCATTTCCCAAAATAGCATCTGACTCATCTTCAAGTGGAGCCAAATGCCGAGCAGGACTGGTCGTCAACGCATCTGTTCGATCATAACGTACATCATCTTGGGGGTCTCGGCTTGGACTGGTTGCGATAGTGCTTGACGAATCCTCCTTAAATGAAAAGGCAACATTATAACACAAGGAAACTATACCAATACAACAAAAAGATGGCTGACATATTTATACAGATGAGAATAAGCAGTCAAGAAGGGCATAGTTAATAGAGCTATAAGGTTTGGAAACTCATTACAACTACAATACAAGTCATTATCCATGTTTTGGTTCTGATTTATGCAGAAATAAGGTCCTTCATCATCACATGCATATTGTATTTAGACCTAACGAACCAATAACAATGTTTTAGAAAAGTTAGCCGCCTGCAACTTGAACAATAGGGTAATTCAAGAATTGCTATTGGTAGATTTGGTAAAAACACACTACACGTGTGACGATGAAAAACCATATTTTGCATAAACGTTGACCAACATAGATAATGAGTTATATAGTTATTCTAATAAGTTTTACTCAATTAACTACGAGAAGGGGATGGAAGTAATCATTAGGGCAATATTAAAAATCCTCTCAATATGTTTGAAGCTGGAAACTGCACAGTGGCATCACTAATATGCGCTTGGACGGGGCAGACTGGGTGATCTCCAGCCACAAAAGCCTCAAGGGAGGGCCCTGGTATTGTCATTTTTCAAGACAAAAGCTGACATTGCTGACGTATAGTGCCTCACATTCTTCAAACAAACACAAGTGCCAAAAAATGGGAGAACGACAAACAAACAATGATTTTGGCAACAGGAGATGTATTTTGGTAAGTTCAATTTCTCACTTTACTGACTAATCAATATCAAAACAATTTTGACATAATTCTGTGACATCTTCCCCTCCAAAAGTCCAGGAAAATGAAATTTCATCATTTCTAGTTTGTAGTAGGGCAGCAGGGGGGGGGGCTTTCACAAATTTTGAACCAGGGGCCTGTGGCCATGATGGTAAAGCACTGAAACTGCAATACACATACAGGTAAAGATTGAGTCCAAGGTGACAATTAATGGATGCATAATCACCATCGCACACTGTAATATTTCTAGGACATACACTGTAATATTTCTAGGACATACAAGATGTTAATCAGGAAAAATTGCCTGATATGTAAAGACATTAGCAAAATGTAATTAGGTACATATTTGCCAATTCAACATCTCTTAAGAGGAGAATTTTCAAAGCAAGTTGCAAGAAATTTTGCAGGACGTGACGACATCTTGATATTATTGAACAGACTTGATCTACATTAAGTTATCTGTAGTGGCACGGCTTGCGACAGCTTACTGACAACAGACTTGTTGCAAGTTGATTGTCAAAACTTGTTATCCACAGGCTTGCTGCAAGTTGTCCCAACAAGTTGGAAGAAGTCTGCAAATGGCAAGTTGCAACAAGCTTGTTTTGAAAAAATCAACAAGTTTTTTACAACTTGTCGACATTTTTTAACAAGGAGGTAAAACTAACAACCTGCAAGAATGCTGTGAAAAAATAAGTACTCATAATTGTGATGCATTCTGTAACTGAAATTGTGTATTTATCATGATTTTCAGCATTCAACAGGTATTGAGTCCATACCTGTTAAAGGCTTGATGGTCTGATAACTAAAAGCTCACAATAAATATTTTCAGTCACAGCTGAATGCGGAGAATAGTTATTGCTTTCTTTAAGGAATTCATAATTATAGTATTTTGAGGGATTTAAATACACAAGCCATATGTCAAACATTGGCTATACAACTTTACAATTGTCTAATGTTTTGAGGAACTTGACCGTCATTTTGAACCGAAAACAAAGTTAAATGAGGCATATAATTTGCTGACAAATAACAACAAGTACTCTTGATATAATATTGAAAAATACAACACATGGAATACAATTGACCTACAACATGTCAAGAGCGGCAGTGAAATATCGTATTGTGAAAGGCAAAACTCTTCAAAATTCATCACTAAACAACCATAGCTACTTCCAACATGTTTATTTACTTCAAATATAATAAAATACCAAACTTACAGCCATTATTTTGCGTTTTTCCTCGCGTAGAAATATTGCCAATCGTCCCTTGCTCACTTCCCGTGCACGTGCCGCTGCGAGCTGTTCACGTGATCAAAATTTCTCGGGTAAATTGACTAGAACTTGCCCTAGAATCACGGAATATCATAGATCACGTCGAAAATCTGAGTTTTCAAAATCCTAAAACGGAAAAACAAGGTGTCCGATTATAAACACGCAATGCAAACGCGCAGATCAATTAGAATATAATTACTGACGCTCATAACAACCTATTGTTCTCACTCTGCACTATATGACAGAATCATTAATTGGGTTAGATTCTTAGGAAAAACGGGAGCGGTCTTTTTTGATTGTAGGGAAATTACCAGGGGTAAATAATATACGCGCTAAATGCCACACTGCAATATGAAAATTATTGCAGATAGCTCACTGCAATACAAAAATTATTGCAGCCAGCTCCGTAAAGGCGTTTTATCTTATATATTGAAGAGCGAAAATAAGCGCCACAAAAACACAGTTTCACACAATACAATAAGCACTACAAATCTTTAATAGCTAATAACTAATTGGATTTATTATACACGCTACGTTGGTAAATACAAAATAGCAGTCATATTCCATAGACGGTAAACTTTAAAATCAGATTTGTACGAAACAACTATCTTGGTGGAACCTGTCTGAATAACAATTACTGATCACAGCCAGACGATACTTCATTAAAATTTTCTTTAACGTCTGTCTTGGTTTTACATTCTGCACTCGTTGCAACCTCACGCGAAACACTTCTGAACGATCTTTTTGAACGATCTTCGAAACACTTTCTGCCGATCTTTTTGCACTCTTCATCCATGTTAGCCTCACAAAAACTACATTGCAATAGTTGACTTGCTTTTCTCTTTAGTGAAGACGAGGTGCATTATAGGAACTGCCATGCGAGAAAGTGCTTAAAGAAACTGCCATGAATAATGTGCGCATATTGACTGGGCCAGTTAGCATGGTAGTAAACTCTGAGGGGAACATTGCATAATTGCTGAAGATTCTATAGCCGTTTCTCAGAAATTTGAAGAGAAAGAATTCGCAACGATCTTAGATGCAACGGACTGTTGTGTTATGCCAGGTAAGGATACGTCATATAGAACACGGCTAGAGTAAAGATTATGGTACTCCGATAGTACTTGAAACTGATAACAATTATAGCAAAATAACTGTACATCATTTCTGGCAAAGCAATTTGTATTATTCTTAAAGGTTGCATTATTCTCTGGATTTTTCAGGTTTAGTTGATGCTCACACTCACCCTGTTTTTGCAGCGGACAGAGTATATGAATTTCCAATGAAGATAAGTCTACTCCAACCCCGAATTTCTAACCATGAGAAACACAGCTGTTACGATAGATAGTAATGCTATTTCAAGATGGCAGCGTTATCTCAGTCATTAAATTAGACCAAAACTGTGCTGTATGGTGAAAAGGTGTGCCCATTTGCCACTGATGACCATATGGCTGGGTTTCAGCCACATGATGGTATTATAATGCTTGGTGCTTAACTTCAAATAGAAACACCATTATTGCATCAAGTTAAGTATCTATCATTGGTATTGACCTTGTGTTTGGTAGCACATATGTACCATTGAAAGGCTTTTGCTCACTTCCATAAGGCATAAAGCTGCATGCCACCAAGCATTGCCCTTGAGTGAAACCCCCTTCATACTGCACCATTAATTCATCCCATCAGCAATGAAATTACCGCATGTGCTTGTATCAATATTGTAAACATTTATAATAACTTCCACTAGTTCTATTAATGCCACTGGTAATGCATCTGGCGTGGGTGACATTTAGTATGACCATGAATGAAGCACTTGTGGCCAGTACAATCAACGCTGCTGCGTCAATAAAGAGATCTCATTCTCATGGATCATTGGAGATTGGCAAATTTGCTGATATGCTGATTCTGGACTGCCCAAGGTAAAATATGTCAAAGTAAGGGCAATGTTTGAAACATGCCTTCTTTAATCAATATTTTTTTTATGTTTTCTAGATGGAAACATTAAATTTACCAGTTTGGCGGACATGATCATGTGATAAAACATCTGATTAAGAAGGGAAAATTAGTGCATTCTCATAAAGACTAATAGATTATTTATTACTGTTTTTGATCATAGAATTATAATCAAAGACAAACACGCATGAAGTTTGTATGTTTTAACATTAATTCTCTATACAAATTAACCCCCCTCCCTTATTACCTACAGTATATACTAGATTAACCCACTGCATAAACCCCATTAAAGATGTACATAGAAAGTAGAAAACATGTACGTATGTCATTGCCTGCATCATAATCGAACACTGTGTTTTGCATTTAAGGAATAGAAGTGATTGGAACAGTACTACAGGTATTCAGACTTTCAAGTTTAAGGTGACTCAGTAATCTAAATCATGATGCTACATCGCACAATAGGTACTTTGCTCCATGGAAAATTGCCATAGAATCTTTTATATTGTACATGCAAAGCTAATCAGTTCATTGCATAGCTCTACTGGTTGTCTTCATAAACAGAAAAGTTTTTTCTCCTACCAATATATCCAGAGATAATGTTGTCATGGATAAGAATAACTCCACAGTTTATGCAAATTAAATTATATATAATTTGATTTGAACAGGGAAAATGATTTCTACATTTAGGCAAACTTTAAAGAAACTTTTTTTGGAATACAGAGAACAGTGTTATAGTGCTGTGAAATGGACCAATTATGAAGCTATAGCATTTACTATAAAACATTTTGTGGCAGAGAAAAAATTTTGCTTATCTATAACAGGAATCACAGAAAGCAATATTATAATGGACTTAGACAAAGTTCGTTTTTAACCCGTTTAGAAAATGGTATGTTGGATTCAGTCCAGATGATACACGTGATCAGTAGTGGTCATTCACTTTATCACAAGGTTGAGTGAGTAAGATCTTAGTTGTCAAACTCCGGCCATGGATACAGACATGTATGTTGAGTGCACCAGAATTATTAAAACTACGAGGACAGTAGCAGCACTTGAAGGGCCTCTCATTCATGTGATCCTCCATATGCTTGCCCAGCTCTATTCAGATGGTACACACACAATCACAGTACCCACATGTGTAGTTCTTGCTCAATTTTCAACAGTTATGCAACAGAAATGTTTCACGGTTGTTAAAACATTTGGCACACTTGGAACAATATGCAGACCCCTCAGATGGCCCCTCATTGCTGGGCAGTTTATACCACTGGTGTACTAACTTTATCTACTTATAGCTTATTATAACTTATATAAAATTTTGGATATACTAATCACCTTTGCACTGCGACACTGAATGACATAAGACAATTATTGAATGAGGTCGAGCAGGATATGAGGAATTATTGAGGTGGAGGTTTGTATTATCCACCAAAGCCAAAGGCTGAGGTAGATAACACAAACCAAGGCCTTAATAATTCGTCATATCCTGCAAGAACCGAATTCAATAATTGTTTTATTATTTTTTGAAAATATTTTAAACTCAGTTTAAATGCTTGCTTTGTAAGTAAGAAGACACTAAAAGTCATATCTTGCTTCAACATACGATGAAATGACTCATAATGTTGTATATTTATTTTCAACCCCAAATTTGGACAACTAACAAGCAGATATGACGATTTCACCTTTAGCTCTTAACCAATCAAAACTCCTAAAATATTTTCAATAAATAATAATATTTCTTACTGCTATTACCATCAACACCACTGTAAAACACACACTATCAATTACTGTCAATCAAGACCATTATCTCAAATCAGAAACCTTATATATCTATTAAGTTATAGAATTCAAGTTGTAACTCTGCAGTTAATTTTCTTACCTTATAACCATACATTTTCTGCTAGTAACAGCTCCAAAATCAACTTCATAAAACATCTTTGGAGAGTGGCAATCTTCCTCAGAACATCAAACAGTAATCAATCAATTAATAGATTAAAGAGCTGAGGACATATTTTGAGTGAGGCCTGGCTGTGGAAACTGATACCTTCAGCTGCGAATAACGAGTATCAAAGCCAGATCCAAGGTTTATGACTTGACAATTGTTGTTGGTGAACTCAAGACACTGCAGTGAGATAGTTTCCATTCCTTTCTATGAGCATAATAACCTGAGGAAAATTAAGATGACAAATCTGAATCACACATCAACAAACTGCTTCATGGAATATACAAATTAGAGCTATATAGTTCTTAGAACTAAGTTCAAGATAGAAAATCAATAAGACAAATTTCTTGTCCTCTTGGTGCCTGTGCAATCTATCTTGTTTCAAAATATTGAAATATTTCTATCGAGAACAGACAATACTATCAGCCAATGATATGATGTGTGGTTAGGATCATATGACTAACAAACCTCTGTTAATCTTTTCTCATTCTAAAATTTTCTCATTCATATAATCACGAGAAAAATCCCGCGTGGGGTTCTCGCAACACGCGTGTGTCTCGCGCGAAACCCTCGAAATAAATCCCAAAACAATTTTGAGGAAAATTTTGACAAAAAAATTTGGAAAAAAAAATTGGAAAAAAAATTTGAAAAAAATTCTGAGAAAAAATTTGGGAAAATTCATGACTAATTCATGAATATTTCATGAATAATTCATGAATAATTCATGGTTAATTCATGAATAATTCATGAATTAAAATAATTCATGAATTTTTCAGGAAAAAATCTTGAAAAAAATTCTGGGGAAAAAAATTCTCATTCATATAATCACGAGAAAAATCCCGCGTGCGGTGCTCGCAACACGCGTGTGTCTTGCGCAAACCCCTCGAAATAAATCTCGAAACAATTTTGAGGAAAATTTTGACAAAAAATTTGGAAAAAAAAATTGGAAAAAAAATTTGAAAAAAATTCTGGGAAAAAAAATTTTCTCATTTATATAATCACGAGAAAAATCCTGCGTGGGGTGCTCACAACACGCGTGTGTCTCGCGCGAAACCCTCGAAATAAATCCCGAAACAATTTTGAAGAAAATTTTGACAAAAAAATTTGGAAAAAAAAATTGGAAAAAAAATTTTGAAAAAAAATTTTGGAAAAAAAAATAGGAAAAAAATTTGAAAAAATTTGGAGAAAAAATTTTGACAAAAAAATTTGGAAAAAAAAATTGGAAAAAAAAATTTGAAAAAAAATTTTGAAAAAAAATTTTGGAGAAAAAAAATTGGAAAAAAAATTTGAAAAAAATTCTGAGAAAAAATTTTGAGGAAAATTCATGACTAATTCATGAATATTTCATGAATAATTCATGAATAATTCATGGTTAATTCATGAATAATTCATGAATTAAAATAATTCATGAATTTTTCAGGAAAAAATCTTGAAAAAAATTCTGGGGAAAAAAATTCTCATTCATATAATCACGAGAAAAATCCCGCGTGGGGTGCTCGCAACACGCGTGTGTCTTGCGCAAACCCCTCGAAATAAATCTCGAAACAATTTTGAGGAAAATTTTGACAAAAAATTTGGAAAAAAAAAATTTGAAAAAAAATTTGAAAAAAATTCTGGGAAAAAAATTTTCTCATTCATATAATCACGAGAAAAATTCCGCGTGGGGTGCTCGCAACACGCGTGTGTCTTGCGCAAACCCCTCGAAATAAATCTCGAAACAATTTTGAGGAAAATTTTGACAAAAAATTTGGAAAAAAAAATTGGAAAAAAAATTTGAAAAAAATTCTGGGAAAAAAAATTTTCTCATTTATATAATCACGAGAAAAATCCTGCGTGGGGTGCTCACAACACGCGTGTGTCTCGCGCGAAACCCTCGAAATAAATCCCGAAACAATTTTGAAGAAAATTTTGACAAAAAAATTTGGAAAAAAAAATTGGAAAAAAAATTTTGAAAAAAAAAATTGGAAAAAAATTTGAAAAAATTCGGAGAAAAAATTTTGACAAAAAAATTTGGAAAAAAAAATTGGAAAAAAAAATTTGAAAAAAAATTTTGGAGAAAAAAAATTTTGGAGAAAAAAAATTGGAAAAAAAATTTGAAAAAAATTCTGAGAAAAAATTTTGAGGAAAATTCATGACTAATTCATGAATATTTCATGAATAATTCATGAATAATTCATGGTTAATTCATGAATAATTCATGAATTAAAATAATTCATGAATTTTTCAGGAAAAAATCTTGAAAAAAATTCTGGGGAAAAAAATTCTCATTCATATAAACACGAGAAAAATCCCGCGTGGGGTGCTCGCAACACGCGTGTGTCTTGCGCAAACCCCTCGAAATAAATCTCGAAACAATTTTGAGGAAAATTTTGACAAAAAATTTGGAAAAAAAAAATTTGAAAAAAAATTTGAAAAAAATTCTGGGAAAGAAATTTTCTCATTCATATAATCACGAGAAAAATTCCGCGTGGGGTGCTCGCAACACGCGTGTGTCTCGCGCGAAACCCTCGAAATAAATCCCGAAATAATTTTGATGAAAATTTTGACAAAAAAATTTGGAAAAAAAAATCGGAAAAAAAATTTGAAAAAAATTCTGAGAAAAAATTTGGGAAAATTCATGACTAATTCATGAATATTCATGAATAATTCATGAATAATTCATGAATTTTTCAGGAAAAAATCTTGAAAAAAATTCTGGGCAAAAAATTCCTCATTTATATTATCACGAGAAAAATCCCGCGTGGGGTGCTCGCAACACGCGTGTGTCTCGCTCGAACCCCTAAAAAATAAATTTCGAAACAATTTTAAGGAAAGTTTTGACAAAAAAATTTGGAAAAAAAAATTGGAAAAAAAAATTGGAAAGAAATTCTGGGAAAAAAAATTTTCTCATTCATATAATCACGAGAAAAATCCCGCGTGGGGTGCTCGCAACACGCGTGTGTCTCGCGCGAAACCCTCGAAATAAATCCCGAAACAATTTTGAGGAAAATTTTGACAAAAAAATTTGGAAAAAAAATTTTGAAAAAAAATTTTGGAGAAAAAAAAATTGGAAAAAAAATATGAAAAAAATTCTGAGAAAAAATTTTGAGGAAAATTTTGACAAAAAAATTTGCAAAAAAAAATTGGAAAAAAAATTTGAAAAAAATTCTGAGAAAAAATTTTGAGGAAAATTTTGACAAAAAAATTTGCAAAAAAAAATTGGAAAAAAAATTTGAAAAAAATTCTGGGAAAAAAAATTTTCTCATTCATATAATCACGAGAAAAATCCCGCGTGGGGTGCTCGCAACACGCGTGTGTCTCGCGCGAAACCCTCGAAATAAATCCCGAAACAATTTTGAGGAAAATTTTGACAAAAAAATTTGGAAAAAAAATTTTGAAAAAAAATTTTGGAGAAAAAAAAATTGGAAAAAAAATATGAAAAAAATTCTGAGAAAAAATTTTGAGGAAAATTTTGACAAAAAAATTTGCAAAAAAAAATTGGAAAAAAAATTTGAAAAAAATTCTGGGAAAAAAAATTTTCTCATTCATATAATCACGAGAAAAATCCCGCGTGGGGTGCTCGCAACACGCGTGTGTCTCGCGCGAAACCCTCGAAATAAATCCCGAAACAATTTTGAGGAAAATTTTGACAAAAAAATTTGGAAAAAAAATTTTGAAAAAAAATTTTGGAGAAAAAAAAATTGGAAAAAAAATATGAAAAAAATTCTGAGAAAAAATTTTGAGGAAAATTTTGACAAAAAAAATTGGAAAAAAAAATTAGAAAAAAAATTTTGGAGAAAAAAAATTGGAAAAAAAATTGGAAAAAAATTCTGAGAAAAAATTTTGAGGAAAATTTTGACAAAAAAAATTTGGCAAAAAAATTTGAAAAAATTCTGGGAAAAAAAATTTTCTCATTCATATAATCACGAGAAAAATCAGCGTGGGGTTCTTGCAACACGCGTGTGTCTCGCGCGAAACCCTCGAAATAAATCCCGAAACAATTTTGAGGAAAATTTTGACAAAAAAATTTGGAAAAAAAAATTGGAAAAAAAATTTGAAAAAAATTCTGAGAAAAAATTTGGGAAAATTCATGACTAATTCATGAATATTTCATGAATAATTCATGAATAATTCATGGTTAATTCATGAATAATTCATGAATTAAAATAATTCATGAATTTTTCAGGAAAAAATCTTGAAAAAAATTCTGGGGAAAAAAATTCTCATTCATATAATCACGAGAAAAATCCCGCGTGCGGTGCTCGCAACACGCGTGTGTCTTGCGCAAACCCCTCGAAATAAATCTCGAAACAATTTTGAGGAAAATTTTGACAAAAAATTTGGAAAAAAAAATTGGAAAAAAAATTTGAAAAAAATTCTGGGAAAAAAATTTTCTCATTCATATAATCACGAGAAAAATCCCGCGTGGGGTGCTCGCAACACGCGTGTGTCTCGCGCGAACCCCTCGAAATAAATCCCGAAACAATTTTGAGGAAAATTTTTACAAAAAAATTTGCAAAAAAAATTGGAAAAAAAATTTTGGAAAAAAAAATTGGAAAAGAAATTTGAAAAAAATTCTGGGAAAAAAATTTTCTCATTCATATAATCACGAGAAAAATCCCGCGTGGGGTGCTCGCAACAGCGTGTGTCTCGCGCGAAACCCTCGAAATAAATCCCGAAACAATTTTGATGAAAATTTTGACAAAAAAATTTGGAAAAAAAATCGGAAAAAAAATTTGAAAAAAATTCTGAGAAAAAATTTGGGAAAATTCATGACTAATTCATGAATCATTCACAGTTATAGTGCTGTGTTATAGTGCTGTGAAATGAACCAATTATGAAGGTATAGCATTTACTATAAAACATTTTGTAGCGGAGAAAAAATTTTGCTTATCTACAACAGGAATCACGGAAAGCAATATTATAATGGACTTAGAGAAAGTTCGTTTTTAACCCGTTTAGAAAATGGTATGTTGGATTCAGTCCAGATATATCACGTGATCAGTAGTGGTCATTCACTTTATCACAAGGTTGAGTGAGTAAGATCTTGGGTGTCACGCTCTAACCATGGATACAGAGATGTAAACAGTTATGCAACAGAAATGTTTCACGGTTGTTAAAACATTTGGCACACTTGGAACAATATGCAGACCCCTCAGATGGCCCCTCATTGTTGGGCAGTTTATACCACTGGTGTACTAACTTTATCTACTTATAGCTTATTATAACTTATATAAAATTTTGGATATACTAATCACCTTTGCACTGCCACACTGAATGACATAAGACAATTATTGAATGAGGTCGAGCAGGATATGAGGAATTATTGAGGTGGAGGTTTGTATTATCCACCAAAGCCAAAGGCTGAGGTAGATAACACAAACCAAGGCCTTAATAATTCGTCATATCCTGCAAGAACCGAATTCAATAATTGTTTTATTATTTTTTGAAAATATTTTAAACTCATTTTAAATGCTTGCTTTGTAAGTAAGAAGACACTAAAAGTCGCATAAATTATAACGTGACGTCATATCTTGCTTCAACATACGACGAAAAGACTCATAATGTTGTATATTTATTTTCAACCCCAAATTTGGGCAACTACCGAGCAGATATGACGATTTCACCTTTAGTTCTTAACCAATCAAAACTCCTAAAATATTTTCAATAAATAATAATATTTCTTTCTGCTATTACCATCAACACCACTGTAAAACACACACTATCAATTACTGTCAATCAAGACCTTCTCAAATCAGAAACCTTATATATCTATTAAGTTATAGAATTCAAGTTCTAACTCTACAGTTAATTAATTTTCTTACCTTATAACCATACATTTTCTGCTAGTAACAGCTCCAAAATCAACTTCATAAAACATCTTTGGAGAGTGGCAATCTTCCTCAAAACATTAAACAGTAATCAATCAATTAGATTAAAGAGCTGAGGACATATTTTGAGTGAGGCCTGGCTGTGGAAACTGATACCTTCAGCTGCAAATAACGAGTATCAAAGCCAGATCCAAGGTTTATGACTTGACAATTGTTGTTGGTGAACTTAAGAAACTGCAGTGAGATAGTTTCCATTCCTTTCATATGAGCATAATAACCTGAGGAAAATTAAGATGACAAATCTGAATCACACATCAACAAACTGCTTCATGGAATATACAAATTAGAACTATATAGTTCTTAGAACTAAGTTCAAGATAGAAAATCAATAAGACGAATTGCTTGTCCTCTTGGTGCCTGTGCAATCTATCTTGTTTCAAAATATTGAAATATTTCTATCGAGAACAGACAATACTATCAACCAATGATATGATGTATGGTTAGGATCACATGACTAACAAACCTCTGTTAATCTCGGGTGCCTTTCTTTCAACAGTCTTAACAAAATGTTGGATGTACGGTAATTATCTTGCCAATATCCCAACTGAACTGAAAATCTGAAAATTATATAGAAAATCTAACCAAGTAGACAATGGAGGGATCTTGACTCATTCTGGTAACATGACGTAGACATTCTCAAAGTCTGTTTTCCTTACAGTTTCCACAAGCAGGGACACAGCTACAGGCTGATAAAAAAAACTGAAAAAATTTGAAATCACACTCGATGCCCCAAAAAACCCATGAAATATATATAACTATAAAGTTTTTTTAATATATAGATTGCTTGGGTACTTATGTTGTAGAATGAATGAAAAAATCTGAAATTTAAATGCTTACAACCCAGGGGGTGTGTATTCAAACACATTAAAAATAGCTTGTGCACAATATTACTTTTAAGCATTAAAGTTTTGCACACAAGCCATATTTAACTTGCTGTAAGACTCCAGGTTTTGAAGTTTTAGATTTCTTAATTTTTCTGTTTATTCTACATTATAAGCACCCAAACAATCCATTTCAATATAAAATCGAGGCATTTTGCAAAGAAGAGAGCAATTCCAGATTTGTTCAGGCTTTTTCATTCACCCTGTTGAATGTTATTGGCAGAGGGGTGCATATTCATACCATGTTCTGCCCAAACAAATGCCTTTTGAAATTCGCTGTGATTAGATTTGACTTCAAAAGACATTCGTGAGCTGGGATGCAAGTGTACACCCCTCCCCAATTAACTCTGTCCTGTCCCCAATACAATTATGCTCATGTTGCCTGAACAGTTGCCGAAAACTTGTGCCAAGTCTATAATGTGACATACATCACATTATGTTGTGAAATAATTTGAAACCTTGCACAAATAACAGAATAAGTCTTCTTCGCAAAAATAGTTTTGCAACTAAAAACAAATTTTAATAAGTTTGCGAAGTTTCATCTATGTTCTATGGGCAGTAGCGAAGCCAGCCCGTCAATTTGGTCATGCTATGCAAATTTAAATCATTATTATTAATCATTTATCTAGAAATTAATTACTTATACGGTTTATAAACACTGAAAAATTTGCATTTGCATGACCAAATGTCAGGCTGGCTTCACCACTGTCTATGGACTATGGGTATCTTGGCTTAGTTTCAGACTTCAGTACCTTGACATGTCTCGAAACCACTAGAAACTTAATCCAATTGACTAAATAAGTCATCTCTCGTAATAAAGTGGGGCTTGAGCACTGAACACATGTTTTACAAAATACATTTCAAGTAAAACCCAAACCGAAGAACCAGTAACACATGTTTCTGTGTTACCATTATTAAATATGCCATAATATTCTCAAAATTTGTCAACTAATTTTGGATACTACCATCTAACAAAATAGTTGAGGATACCTTTTACAAATAGATGCATCGTCATTCGTTGCCATAACCGCATCATCGTGCGACTGCATAATATTTTAGTGCAATTTTTTAACTCAAAAGTTCAACACATAATTTCCAAAATTCTTAAATTCAATATTTTACGATTTCGCTAATTATTCCACGACACGCATCACGAAACATATCAGCATAATCATCCAGTTGATCTGACCGTGAATAAACGGCCAGGAACTAGCCACCGAATAAAAATCCATTTTGCTGTTTTTAATAACTTATATCCTTTATTTTCCTTCATAAAACTTGTTGAAACTTTGTAATCATGTTCAGTAAAGAATATAAAATGGATTTCTATTTGACAACTAGTGCCAGTACTTTTCGGTGTTTTCAGATCACCTAGATAAGAGGAATTCTCGTTCATAATTAAAAACTTTTGCCCCAAAATTTAAAACAAAAGGAACAGTTTAGAAAACACATATTGTATTTCAAATCCCTTTTTTAATACTTAACAATGGATACTATTATAGCAGTTAACTTTATTTATATCATTTGAGGGTTATATACTATACCATCTTTTTTACAAAATGATGTAACATAAATAATCCAGGTGGATCTAGGAGTAACACTTAGCACTTTTAGTGAACAGATTTTGCGGCACGAAATTCCGAGAATTTTTTAAATAAAATAAATTGTTTCCAACTGAAGTATCGATTGATTGAAAATTACCGCGCTTATTAATGTTTTACTAACAAGTTTTGAAATTCTCAGAGTTGTATTAAATATTTATATGTAAAATCTGTTCCGAGAGAAAAACAATTGAAGATGTATAGTAATTAATCATATAAAAACCAATATTACCTATTATATAGGAGCTTAAGTAAATCATCAAAATAGATACTTTGATAAATTAAACCATCTTCGAGTGTATCTAAAAGTCGAGGGTCGAGAGTCGAGAGTAAATGCCGAGAGTCGAGAGTAAAAAGTCGAGAGTCGAGAGTAAATGTCGAGAGTAGATGTCGAGAGTCGAGAGTAAACGTCGAGAGTCGAGAGTAAAAAGTCGAGAGTCGAGAGTAAAAAGTCGAGAGTCGAGAGTAAAAAGTCGAGAGTAAAAAATCGAGAGTAATTGTCGAGAGTGGACAAATGTCTTAGGAACAACAAAGTAGATGTATTTTTAACAAAATATGCACGACTGCGGAAATAATTTCACTTCCTGGATATACATGCACGAGAAAATAAAGCGTAAATAATCAAGGAAACAATATCCGTACAATATTTGAAACAGTACAATTTAATTGAAACACAATCTTTCACATGAAAATAGTTATCACGCAGTCAACAATAATAACGCAGGTATAAGCTAAATATAAACTTCCTTTTTATAGATTTACCAAATAAAGGGCGACCCAAAACTAACATATAAACGCCTCCGCGATCCCCTGAATTTCAAGTTTATCTATTTCGCAAATTTAGATCCATGGCTGCTCCGAATAAAAGAATAATTATGTGTAGAACATGAAGCATTGAAAAACCTCATTTTTTCATTTAACGTACGTCTATTTTAAACGAAAGTTCATGCGGTTTTGTACGTTGAGCACAATCTAACGAACCGTACAATTCTGAGTTTATATATACGAGCCCAGTAAAAAGCGGATTCTTCTGCATATTTTGTTAAAAATATATCTACTTTGTTGTTCCTGAGACATTTGCCCACTCTCGACAATTGCTCTCGATTTTTTACTCTCGACTCTCGACTTTTTACTCTCGACTCTCGACATTTACTCTCGACTCTCGACATTTACTCTCGACTCTCGACATTTACTCTCGACTCTCGACTTTTTACTCTCGACGTTTACTCTCGACTCTCGACCCTCGACTTTTAGATACACTCCTAAACCATCTTCATGTTTCATGTTCGAATATAGTTGCATTTTATCAACATTCGTTTCTGAGCGCAAAACTCAGCGTATTGATAAACTCTACTCTTGAGCGATAAAAACTGAAACGTTTTGCAACGGAAAAAACGTCAAGAGCTTGGTAAAGTCATTTCTTGTTCGTCGAAATGCTGCGACTCTGAAAGATCTAAGAGACGAAGTTACAACATCAAATTGTGTTCAAGTCCGGGGCAAAGGTGTTAGCAGCGTGGTTATTGTCACAAATATCTTGTAAAAAGTTCAGTTTTATGTCAGACAAGCCAGCAATCTCTTAAAAGCTAAGGAAGGAGATAGTTCAACCTGATCCTGTCCAAGACAGTCTAATCTAACAATCACCTCAGCCTCGTGTTTACTGTGTCTACTGGAGGACTCAAAACACGGACTTACTTAGCAAAGCCAAAGTTTCTCATTACAGCCTACTAAAAGAGCAAGCGAAGTTCTTTCTTACATTCAAATAACTCCTTAGCTAAACGAACAAGTCTTTATTGTTTTTGGTTGATCTTTAACAAAGTTCCGACATGATGCCAGTTTTCAATCTAAAGCCTAAACAGCAACGAAAAATCTCTCAAGTCAAAATGCGTATTACTAGGAAGGTGAGGTAAGAATTGACCGCGGGTTATAAGCGTGAAATATTCTTGCGCAAAAGCAAGAGGAAAATACAACATAGCCTAACTTTCCGTAAACGATCACCAACTATATTTAAAGCTGATATTCACGCCGAGGGCGCAAGAGGAGTACTGCCATTCTGAACTTTATGAAGTGATGTTCCAATCGAATCAGTCTTAATATCTTTTTTAATATGAGATTTTATTTTCTCATCTTTCTTTCCATCTATATCAGTTTTTCTGCTGATTTTTCAAGCTCTAAGTTCTTCTGCATTCTTACTGCAAGTTCTTGATGCAGATCTGAGGACACAAAATGTACTTTAACATTCTTTCTTCAGGAATATCAGAATTCATACTATGTACCTCTTGCTTCATCTTTTCATCTTTGGACTGTTTCAACTAACGTCTCCTTTTCATCTAGTTCATTTTCCAGTATTGCGTTTCTTTCAATTGCCTGAAAAAATGATAAATACCTGTCAAAGTTCAAATTCACCATCAACTCCACAGAAAACATACGAATAAATTTAAACCATGTCGCAAATACCAATTCAGTCGCTGTTCAATGTGTTCTAGTGATCTTTTGCAAAGTTTTACTAACTGGCACGAAAAAAAACATGCACAAAAAAATTGCCCAACCCCTCCCTCCCCCCCCCCTCAAAAATTTAATGTCCGTCCCTTAGACGCCCGCGCTTCAAGCTTCGGCGGCTTGATTTAAATATTCTGACAATTTCTTACAATTTCCACCAATCACGAAGCAGGACGAAATCGTTCTCAATCATCGTCACTTTTGAATTTCGTATTTTCTTAGCTTGTACAACAGTAAAGCATTATACTTCATTGCTTTGGAGAATTCGCCTGAAAAGGAATCAGAAATCATTTTGAGTATGTATCAGACTGCTTACTCGATTCATCTTCTTGAATAAGCAAAGTTGTAAGGACAAATGTAACGTTCTACTTGTAAACTTCGGCGCATTTGGCATACGAATTTGTAATACACAAAATTGTTGTGTATCTCGTAGTATCCTATAATTCAGAATGAACATTTGTGTTGAATTGTTACCAATATCTTTTTATAGGGCAAACATGTCTACTTTGGCTTCGTTAGACAGCATTCGTGTGGCCATTCGCATTCGGCCACTAATAAAAAGGTATGCATAAACCATCGAAATGGCATGTTTAATATTTCGTTAATTGAATATCCGAGTCGTTCTTTTTTACTCTGACATTCTGAAGATTTCATTGCGCACCTTTTGAAGTGATTTATGATGCAATTGTCGTAAAATGTATCATGGTACTAACTCTAGGTTTTCATATAGTGTTTATGTAGGTATAGGTAATAGTATTAATAGGTAATACATAGTTTGGAAAGGGGTTTAATCCCCCCTTTTTAGATTATCCCCCCTTTTATCAATGCCACCCCTTTTTAAAAGCTTTCTATCCCCCCAGCCTTTTGGATTTTTTTTCTCGTTTTATTAATCAGTCAAAATGACGCACCAAACAATTACATCCAGTTGAAATTAATTTCATCTTCATTCTCTTGCCACTCATCCCCCTTTTTAAATGAGCCCACCCCTTTTTAGTAACCTCCGATTTTTAAAGAAAAATATTTATCCACCCTTGTTCTATTTTTTCGGAAAGTTTATCCTCCCCTTAAAAAAGAGTGACTTGTTCATAATATAAAGGAAATGTGTGAGACTAGAATACACACAATACAACTGCATTTACATCACGATCCCTCCACTGAAATTGACCAATCACAGATGAGAAACATTTGCTTGTATATTACCACATTTAATGGATAATATCAAGAACTACTTTTAGTGAATGGTACTATGGTGGTGAAAATCTTAACATGTAGTGGTGTAGGGGCACATCCATACTTCCAAGTAGAGTTCTGCCTGTGCCTGAAACACATTTATTTACATATGTTATTTTGTTAGTATAGTGATGGTTTCAGTAAAACAAACTGGGCTTTTGTTACAATATATCTATAAACACTACTATATACATATTGAACTACTGAGCTCTAACTTAATTTAACCCTTGTTAGTAATTAGCTATTTTGTAATTAAGAACGGTAAATCCATGGGTTGTTTAGAGGGATATAAGACAAAGTTACAGCTAGGAAACTTTTAAATGGAGTTATTATAAATTACTTTTATTTTCATTATCATGCATTATCATTATCACTGAAGCATTGCCTAACATCCCCCCATAGTGCCTGTCGTTGTCTTTTAATTTTGACATACTTGTGAACACAATACCAGCTACTTATTAACCAAGAGCAAGGAAAGTATTAAACCATGGTCTTGCCATATTGACCGAGCTGCAGCAAGGTCAATGGCGCAAGATGGATGTTTAATATTTTCCCATAAAGACTGAACAGTCAAGGTTAAAAGTAGTTTATTAAATGGCATTTAGAATTCTTTTATGTAAGCCTAGGTCCATTTATTTGTATAAACTTTGCTTTCTGCATCAATGTTTTTGTTGTGTAACAGAGACCTATTTTCTGGGTGTTTCACACCACCCAGAATAGTTTTTAACCCTCACCCCCAGTGTGGTTTGCACCCACCCAAAAATTTTAATACCCCCAAAGAAAGTAATTTTATGTACCAGAAGAAGCAAACAATTGCACCTCTCCCCCCAAAAAAAATTCTTGAACCCTTCCAACAAAAATATGAAAATCCATCCCTGTGCATAAACATGATGAAGCTGTGCCCTCAAGTAGTAACACTACTCTATTACCGTGCATATTTTGATGCAATGATGCACAATTTACATCTTTCAAACAAAAAGTCTACTAACTTTACTGTTTGTTTGTCTGTTGCTGTAAGGGATTAACTATTTCATAATGCCCTGTCACAGCAGTAGAGGGCATTACAGGAGAATCAGGACCCCAAATCGAGCAATCAGATTGCAGAATTCTTGAAAGCCATATAATAAGCAGTATTGTTATCCTACCTCAATCCAACTGATATGAAATATAACCATTGTGTTTTCAGGGAAAGTGATTGTCATGAATATTGGTGTGCAGATGGAGACACAATTTACCAAATTAATGATAATGCCAAAAAAGTACCAAATACAACTTTTACGTTTGGTAAGTATTTAATAAACAACATGGGTGTTAGATTCTCTAATCCTGGAGCAGTCCCAAACTCAATTTATTATAATAGTACATCCCATATATTTTTACCCATATTTGGTCTTAACCCTTACCTTTCATCAGTAGAATTGGCGTTGGCTGGGAGCTCTCCACAAATTTCAAAGGATTTTTCATGGGAGAGGGGAATTGCCCTTCCCTATTTTATTTTCAATTTTTTTTATCTTTGGCTATGCTATTAAATTGACTTTTACCATTCTTTCTGTTTTTCCAGTTTTATTACGTTCCCTTTTTCCTACATTCCCTCTTTCCCTTTTCCCTTCTTTCTCCTTTCCTCCTGTTTTTCCTGTCCCTCTTTCTATCTTTCCTTCTTCCCCCTTCTTTTTCCAATTTCCTTTCCTCCTTGCCTTTTTTTCTTTACCTGTCTTTCTCTATCTTCCCTACTTCCCCTTGTCTGTCTTTCCTCCCTTTCTTCCCCTTCTTTTCTAGGTTTATTTTCTTCCTCATGACCCTGTGTGTAAATTGTAATTATATACACCCCTATGGGACATTCATTTGCAGGACTGGGTAGTAGATAAGACTTTCTTCAAAACACTCTGATAAAGTTATTTTACCTGACAGAACCATAGTTTTTATGATTTAATTTTGTGCCAAATTTCAGATCGAATATTTGGCAGAGATCAATCGACAGTTGACATTTACATGGACTTTGCGAAACCAGTTGTTCATTCTGTTATGGAAGGATATAATGGTAACTTTAGATTTATATTGTATGTCTATTGAATCAAGAGTACTCTTGACAGTTAATCCTATTAAGTAATAATGTAGATTTCCTAATTATAAGTAACTGTCTAAGACATTCCTAAATATGTACACATGTGTATTTCAAGGCACTTTGTTTGCATATGGCCAGACATCATCCGGTAAGACCTACACTATGAGTGGTACTGAAGATTCCCCTGGCATAATCCCCTACGCTCTTGACGAGGTGTTTAACTTCATTTCTAAAAGCCAGAACCGAGAATTCCTGCTGCGTGTTTCCTACATGGAAATTTACAATGAGACTATTACGGACCTTCTTAATCCCAAGTCTACAAATTTGAAAATTCGAGAAAACGTCAAGGGAGAAATCTCTGTGGAAAAGTTAACCGAAGAAGTGGTTACAAGTGTGGATGATATCATTTTTTTAATGAAAATTGGTGAGAAAAACCGACATGTTGGCAGCACAAATATGAACCAAAAAAGCAGCAGATCTCATACTATATTTAGAATGGTAAGATTAAGATCATATCATGGTGGAATGTGTTGTCATTAAATACATAAGATGTGTAGATAGTGTAGTTATATTTTTAGTTATATATCTTCTGTAAGCAGTGGCAAATACTGCAATTTCATTGGTTTACACGAGTGCAATTTGAGCATTAATCGCACCCTCTGTGCAGGGGCGTAAATCCGGGGGGTATGGGGGGGTGGTTCACCCCCCCCCGAAGATTAAAATGAACAGCTTTGTCGGGCAAAACTAAGTGTTTAGTCGGGCAAAAGCAGCCAAGTGTTTTAAAGAAAATTTAATTTGTTTAAGTTAAAAGGTAAAAAAAATACTAAATTACGAAGTTGGTGCAATATAATGCGTAACAAAATGATTTTTTTTTTACTTTTATCTATTTGACAATAACTTTTATTTGTGAGTAATATCTACTTAGTGTGGGCGTGGCATTTTCAACCACGCCCTTTTGTCGGGGAAAATTAGTTCACACCCCCCCCCCCCAATCTTGAGACCCAAGTTACGCCCCTGAACTATAATTGCATCCTTGCCCACAGCCAATGAATATCGCTCCAGTATTTACGACTATAATTAATAAGTAATACAACGAATCAAGTCGTGCGTCGGTTGATTTTGTAATCACTATGATTTTGGCATTAACTGCACTCCTAGACAGATAGATATAGATAGAAACTTTATTTTCAGAGGGTAGCACAAAATAGCGAAGCTAACAAACTAGTGACCCTCTATTCGTTCTATTACCATTATTAATATTATTTTTATTTGTTTACTCGATTGTGATTGGCTAAGAACCGTGCCGATTAATCATTAATCGGCATAATGTGCTGTTAAAAATTAATCGGCACGGATCGCGAGCCCCGCGGGGCGCGGGATTTTTAGAAACTAAAAACATACACAAATCGGTGAAACATTTTTTTAAAACATGATTTCAATAGGAAATTACACTTGTCCTCGAAGTATTAATGAAAAATCCCACTTGTGTTTGGCGAAATATTTATAATAAATAAATATATGTTATTAACCGAATAGGAGGTCCGGATGGGGAGAAACTTCGCCCAAGCTCTTGAAAACGGCCCGAGCCTACCGGGAGCGAGATGCGTTTGCAAGAGCAAGGGCACAGTTTCTGGCCATCCGGACCGACGCTGCCGGTAAGTAACAGATTTATTTTTTCACTTAAAACAATAAAACTCCAAGCAATGCGGCTTTGCCATTTCAATTTTTTATTGAAGACATTTTTAAATTAAAATTATTTTATTTGTACACGTAATTCAATTTTGCACACGCGAGATTTGAAACAATCCATATTTAAACACAACAATAGTTGTTGAAGACCGTTAGCGGTCCGGTTGAGCGGTCCGTATAAGGAAAAACCGGACCGCTGGTCAGCCAATCAGATTACAGGTTCAGTAGGAAACCGGGCCGGGGAAAAAATAATTATAATACCGCAATATAAACATTTCACCAAACACGCGCGTGATTTTTCGTTAACACTTCTCGGACCGTGTAATTTCCTATACATATTTCCCTGCGATCATTTGTTGCCTGTTTCAGGTTGCAGAAAGTAGGGAAACTACTTCACGAAATAGTATTAACGAAAATGGTGATTTCGACGGAGCTGTGATGGTCTCGCACCTGGTAAATAATGTTTTGAACTTTTAAATTATGTGCAGAATTGCTTTTTTTACATTAAAGAATATAGATCTTGGAAAAAGAATTTATTTTAGGCAATGTCTTAGTTTTCAATTTAAATAGTGTGCAGTAAAAGGTGTACTCAAATAATTGGCGCATGTTTCTTGGGAGTAAAGCATATAACCTAGAATCTGTATCATATAACAAAAAATGTTGCATTTCAGTTATCACATATGAATTAATTTGGGTACATTATAAATTAACATCATGCATTGGACTTTGTTTTTCCAAGTTGTACCAAGTTTCCTGTCTATATTACTGTAGTCGACCAGAACTATTTGACAATAAACAAAACATAACCGAAATTTTTATTTCAATTCCTAGAATTTGGTTGATTTAGCGGGTTCGGAGCGAGCGTCTACTGCAGGAACTGGCGGAATACGACTGAAAGAAGGAAGCTTTATCAACAAAAGCTTGATGACATTAGGACTCGTTATTAATAAGCTCAGTGAAGAAAGGTGAAAGACAATTCTAAATTTATCACGATAAACCGATGATATATTCAACAATATGTTACACTGATTTTATGTTTTTTCCCCAGTCCGTTCGTGCCGTTCAGGGAAAGTAAGCTGACGCGTATATTGCAAAATTCCCTTGGCGGGAACGCAAAGACCTCCATTATTTGTGCGGTGACACCAGCATCAATTGATGAAACTTTGAGTACATTGCAGGTTAGAACGTATTAATGCAGTATAGTTTGATTTATTCCTCGTGCATGGTTAGCATCTTGTTTCTCTTGTTCTTTTTAGTTCGCAAATCGTGCCAAAACAATAAAAAACCGGCCTGAAGTCAACGAAGTAAGATGATGCACATGATAAGTTCAAGCTAGACAAGCTTGTATGGTAGATAATGTATTATTGTCTTAATTCTTACAGGTCCTTGATGATGGTACAATGCTAAAGCGGTGTCGAAAAGAAATTAGCGAACTGAAAAGAGCGCTTGAAAAGGTACTTTGTTATAAATAATAACATTAATGTCATTGCCAAAAAATAAGTTTAACAAAAAGTATAAATTGATGCATCTTTTACTTCCAAAACAATGCAAGTAAAGCATATTGATATTCGATATAAAAGTATTTGTATCTCGAAATACCATTGCATGCCAGCACCGATAGTATGCAGTCATAATATTATCATTCTTCGACTTTTTAGCTTTGCTTGGTGAATATAAGTTTTATAGTTTTGTGGTGAATATGACATTTATTGTTGTAAAAATTTATAAAAAACGGTAGATGTGTGTTTGTAAGGTGTATTTACTACTGTATTTCTTTTATATAGTCACACAGCCGGGAGGAAGTATTGAAACGTGAGATGGAGCTCAAGAAAGAAAAAGATATGGTAAGTTGAGGAAAATCTTGAGCACTGCCCGTGTTCCTGTTACTCTCCCTAACACATTTAAAAGGTACACCTCAAGATGTTTCTAAACAAATTGTGGCGATTTTTTGTAGATTGAAAATGAACTTGAACAACAGAGAAAAATAGCTGTAAGTTGGACTAACCTAACAAATGAATATAAATATACACAGACCACTCTGACAAGAACCTAAAATATTTTTTTGATGTGCTTATCTTCATTCAGTCAGGGGCTAAATTTCTTCAACTTGATTTCGATCACAAAAACGAAGCTGAAATGTTGTATGATTGGACCTAAAAGTAAATAGAAGTGGTACACTGTGAAGAGAAGCAATTTCAGTGCTTCTCAATAATCTGTTCTCACGCGTCCTGCAGTGTTTGCTCACTTCCGATTTTGAAAATTTATTTGAATGTATTTAATTGTATCATTTTGATGCATAAAGCAAATCGATGACGTTTTAGTGTGTCTGTGTACTGTACTAGATCACAGAGAACGTCAGCGCGGAAAAAAGAAAGAATTCACAAGACTCGACTTAAGGCCTTTTTAGACAAGCCAACATCATGCAACATTGTTGGGCCAACAATGTTGCATGATGTTGGACGAAATTTTAAGCAAGTTTAAAATTAAGCCAACATCTTCCAACATTGTGTTCAAATGAGGCCAATATGTTGCATCCAACAATGTTGGGTGATGTTGGACCAACAGGTTGGCTTCGTTTGAACAGGCCTTTGTGCCGTACTATTTTACTTCCTTGCCCGCTATGACGTCATCTGTGTTCTAGTACAGTACACACCTTTGGTGACAAGCGCGCTAAAACATGATCTATTTATTATTTAAATAACATTTTAGTTAGTAACTATTTAATTATTATGTCGATTTTGTTTGGTGTTTTTTTTTAGGATGAAACTAAAGCGAAGTTACGGCAACTGGCAAATTTCTTTTGCACTCCAAAAGAAGTGGAAGCTAAGCAAGTACGAGCAGCTATTTATCATAAATTCGAACTGGAGATTACAGTTAACTGAACAATTAAAATTTTGTACGAACTCACGAGTAAGTTTGTGAGGAAACGATGCCGTGGAATGTGTTGACACAAGCAGCAGGCTGAATGTTCCCGCAGCAGCTTGTGGAGTTCGGCATGCATGGCCTGAGTATCAGTTGGCTGAATAATAGCGCTTTAGTTTACCAACACTGAATTTATTTTATCCGCAGCTGCGTAAACAACGTCGGTGGACGATGTGCCCGATGGGCGCTCACAACAAGCCTGTGTTACAGCAGTTAGATCTGACGTTTGATCGAGGCTTTAGCAAACCCTGCAGGAGACTTGAGCAAACATTCGCTGGCAGCCCAAGCAGATGTGATAGTGTCAGCAGCGAGGAGTTTAATGAAGAACGTCATCAGTTATTTCTTCATGATCTACGGGAACGAGAAAACGATGTTATTGCTGAGGAGAGGTTGGTGCTTGATGCAAACACTTTAAAACCTTGGTTGACACTAATATATAGGATCACGTGAAGTTCCTGGGAGTTAAAACTCGTATTATATTAAGAAGGCTGATATCGACTGAAAATCTCTCAGAAACTCTTCTCCAATACATGAAATTGACACCGACCGCTACAAATGATTTGATCGTCTTACTCGAGATGTATCTCGAGTTGTATTGCTTAATTCTAATCATGTCTAGCAGAGTTGTACCAGTTGCTGTGATAAGACAATGTTTGTCTTCGGTTCAAAACATATATCAAACAATTATTGAATGAGGTCAAGCAGGATTTAAAGAATTATTAACGCAGAGGTGATAACACAAACCGAGGCCTTAATAATTCCTCATATCCTGCGAGAACCGAATTCAATAATTGCTTTATTATTTTTCGAAAATATTTTAAACTCAGTTTAAACGCTTGCTTTGTAAATAAGAAGACACCAAAAGCCGCATAAATTATAGCGTGACGTCATATCTTGTTTCAATATACGACGAAATGACTCATAATGTCGTATATTTATTTTCAATCCCAAATTTGGGCAACTACCAAGCGGATATAAAGATTTCACCTTTAGCTGTTAACCAATCAAAACTCCTAAGATGTTTTCAATAAATAATAATTCACGTTTTTGAACAAATATCTATTCTTGTATTGAATTTTTTCCCCTTTTTCAGTTCAACGAGCTCCAAGAATTCAATTCAGGTAGGTCTAACTTTTTACAACTTTTTGTAGTTATTTTACGATGCTATAATGAAATAAGTCAAAGAAGTGGTAGCCTGTGGACGTACCTAGTTTCGCTGCCCTAAAACAGCGCTAAAATTTATAGGCAGGCAAAGAGCGTAGGTATACCATCGGACCATTGACGTATGTTTATATGGACTGCTTGCATGGCTTCGAAAAGCGTGATTAAGATGGTTTATTGATGAAGTCAACTGCTGACCAGTGTTGGATACCTTTCATACTCGTCAACTTTCGCACGTGACTTTCATTCAATAAGTTAAGCCACGAGTTAAAAATCATTCAAATAAGCATTCTAACCAGTCGAGTATATATGTCGTTAGGTCCGGTGATGGCAAAAGCTGATTGGCCATCTCAGACCATATTGGTTGTCATTGGTTTGTCACTTACATCAAAAGATGATGTAAAAAGTTGGCCAAATTCTAACGTGTAGACTAGTCAAAGTGTCAACCTCGCGTTCATTTCCTTGGTTACATACTGTTCCTAAATGAAAGTTTAATTTCGTTGCTTTAACTCTAAGATGCAGAACTTTGTGGTAACTCAGTGTGTGCGTCTGATACAGTATTGGGAATATGCGTTTTTCTCAATAACTATAAATAAACTAACTGTCTGCCTCATTTTTTATGTGTAAAGCATTTTCCCACAATACATGAAGAGAAGAGCAAAGAGGATTTGATTGCAGATTATGAAAAAACAATTGCGCAAATGAAACAGGATTTTGATGACCGGATCGAATACTTGAGAGAGGCAGTTGAGCAGAAGGAGCAGGAGCTCTTGGCCTCTCTGCGTTCTGAATTGGATTGTGAACGAAATACTACAACAAAGTTGACAGAAGAACGAAATTCTCTTCAAAATGATTTAAACTGGGCTGTTGAAGATGTAAAGAAACTCAAAGAGGAAGTTCAAATCAAGTCTGACGAAGTTTTAACTTTGGAAAGCAGAGTGAACGAAACTAATCAAGCGATGCGTAATCTAAAACGCGAGAACGAAATTCAAGTTGAAGATCTTCAACAGCGGATGAATGCCCTGAAAACGGATTTTGAAAAACTATTAAAAGAAAATGATAGTTTGAAAACAATTTCAGCAACATATCAGATCCAGTTAGAAGAACGTAATCTTGATGCGGAAGTACATACAGGAATCGAGATGTCAAGCGATGTACAATCGTCAGAGGTAGTTAATAATTTCACACACTCCTTAACTGCTTAGAGTAGTTTTACATTGCGAAAAATAGGTCCTATCGCGGAATCGCTTCCGGCAGTGAACAATCATCTGGTCTCGTGTCCGTTATTATGTTGCATCACAGTTAGTTGAAGAGATGATTTAGAAACTCCTTAGAATAAAAGTATTACTCATCTATATAGATCTTTATTGTCACTTGTGTATTGGGTTTTTGCCCAATCCTCCAGTAACAAGTATTGAATACCCAATTATTCATGTTGCAGATAGCTAACTCTCCTAAAACGTTGGCATTAGTTAGCTATGCGCGAGCATACACACGACGAGCAAGAACCTTATTCCTACACAAACCAGAACACAAAAAAAGATTATGATTTCTATTGTAATACTGATGAGTTTCCAAACCATCTCTTCAATTGAATCTAGTATTGTATTAATTTTATAACTGTTCTCAGGCCTCATGCAAGAGCTGTCGCCGTCAAAGTGTGATACGAAGTGAGCGAGAGAATGAAGTATTCAAGTTGTTGCTGGAGGATATTAAAGAACAAGTGGGGTGTGAACGGGTAAGAGACTTGTGCGCACTGGGTAAATGGGAAAGGAACCATTGTGTATCGTCGTCTGAACCGTAGACATCTAGAAATGTAGACATTGTCAATCTACTGCACGTACGTTCTCGTGAAATATTGCAGGCTAAAAATGAAACATAATAATTCTGTGCATTACTGAAATAGGATAAACTTGTTGATGAGCTAAATCACGCATTGGTCGCCGCGCAAGAAAAAATTGAACAGAAAGACTTCGTTCTCGACGAAAAAGAATTTGAGTTTTTGGAACAAACTCAACTTGTCGAACAGCTACGTGAGTATCAAAACTTCCTGTAGAAAACATTTCCCTATCACCTGAAAACAACTTGCACACGAGAGATTGTGTCGCATCGTTCAGCTGCGTACTTTCTTGAACGATCCAAGCTGGCCAAAAAAGCGGTGTTTATTTTGTAATGTGCATAAGCCGTCAATTATGTGGTTTCAGCTCCCCTATAGCATTGTTTAGGCACTGCCCTGAGCGTAATACTAGAGAGGTTTAGATTTGGCTTCCAATACCTCTGCTACCTCATTCTACTTTTAAACCAATCAGATGTGCTGGACCGCTAAACTAATCAAATTGTTTAAAAATCGGTAGCGGTAGTGGTAGAGGAAGTGAAATCTGAACCTCTCTATTGATGGTAGAATTCGCTTCTATTTAAAAACGAGCGCTGCTTTTTGGACTAACACGGAACAGACTAAAACGCTTCTCCTCTAGTGCACTTTTATTGTCTTCCTAAGTTCTCGACGATTACTGTTCTTTCAATTTTGCAGAGGAAGATTGTCAAAAAGGAAAAACTGAAAGAAACACTTTGCAAGATGAAGTTGAGCATTTAAGCAACGCTATGGCAGAAAAATCACAGACAATTGCTGACCTCGAAAAAAAGTTAATTGAAATGTATGAAAAAGATGCAACGATTTCCCAGCTCGAAATGGATATCGAAGTGCTTCAAGGTTAGGATACGTATTTACTTATCTGCGAATGTCTTTGTGTTGAGTTGTGTTTACAATCAGGGACCGCGGAGCAATTTTTGGATTGAGGGAGCCGAATGCTTAGCTTCCCAGGGGCGGGGAGGGGGCTGGGGCAACAATCAAGTCCCCATTCTTGCTTCGTTCTTTTTCAACTTTTTTCCGTTTTTCTTCAACTATCTTGCGGTTGCGACGTGTTCATGTTTATTGTTGCGCTTTTTTCGTTCTTTATTAGTAAATATTGGAAAAAATATATGTATGTTATTTCGACCCAATCCTTTTGCCTTCTTTTTGCTGGATGTCAGAGTGCGTTTTCCCAAAATCACAGCCAAAATGTTAATGAGGTGCTCTTGACCTGAGCTGTAACGCTACTTATTAGAAAAACGTCAAGTAGCACTGGTTATAACTAACCGCCATTCAATCAATCACAGGAAAATTATTGGGGGGGCCAAGGCCCCCCGCCCCCCCCCCCCCTCCTCCGCGGTCCCTGACAATTTTCGTAATCTTTGATTGAATCTTTCAAGCTTTGTTTTATTCTTTCGAGTGAAGATTGTACCCTCGTCTCTTCTAGGTGAGATCACATCGCTTAACGGTCGCAGTGACGCAGACCAGCAAAGCATTAGCGAATTAAAGCAAGTGATATATGAGCGTGAAAACATTATTGTTCAACTGGAAGCGTGCAAAGCTGGTCTCGAGTTGGAGCGAGAAGAAACCATGGGGGACGACGTACGTGATCTGAGATCAAGTCTCGTCGCATTAGAAGAGGAGAAGAGTCGTCAAATACAAGAAATACAAGATATGCAGGAGAAGAGCAAATTGTCGAATGTGAATCTTGAATTATTGGAAGAGGAAATAAAGCACAGAGATAAGGTATCTATCAGAAATTTCTTTGAGTATATCATGTAACATCACATCTTTCTCTTCTGTTACAAGCGCGGAGGCTTTCCTGGAGACGCGGAATTCTGTTTATATCGTTTCCGATGGTGAAAGATTTGTTTGTTTGTGATGTTTTTTCTCTATAGCTTATTTTTTAAAATTTGTAATCCAGGAACTGGAAAACTATCAGGCGGAACTTAATGAGATGAAGACATCTTTCAAAACTGTTTCCGATGAATTGAAAAGCGTTAAGGCCGAGGTAGGAAAAATCTTCAAAATAGTCGATGGCCATGTAAATGATAAGGTTATTTTAAAGAAAACTGATGTGATAATGTTCCATCTTGTCTTTCTAGCTGTACGAAAATCAAACAGAACACAAAGAAGAAATGAAGAAAGTTGAAGACGCGCTGCAGGTCGCCGAAGGAGCTTTTAAAACGGCCATGGATGATCGAACTGAAATGGAAGAAATTTTGAAAGCGAAGCAAGGTATTTATTTCAGGTCGTTGATTTGGTCAACTTCACTTCCACGTTTTTGACTAGTCTCTGTATCACTGGTTGATTGTTGATTTCTTTGAAATATTTAAATCGTTTAATACAGTCAGCTGTCCTTATAGTGGACACCCTGAGGACAACGATTTATTGTCCACAGTGAAAGTGGAGAGCGAAGAAAATATCCCAATTTCAGCGTGTAAACTGTCCAGTTGTAATGTCCTGTTTATTCCAAGTTTAGTTTCGTGTGAGCAGAAACATAGAAATATGTTATTACCATCGTGTTGTATGTCATTTTATTTTCGTATTTTTTAACATGTTACTTTACCTTGATTTTCCAACAGCAGAATGTGAACAACATGAAGAAAAAAATGTAGAACTGGAAATGAATATTGATTTGCTTAGAAGTAAGCATTTTAAATTACTTTTTTGTATTTCCTCAAGTGTCTTTGTGTTGAGCTGTGTTTTCAATTTTAATAATCTTTGTTTGAAACTTTTAAACTGTGTTCTCCATGCAACGGGGTGAAGTTTTCCTTTAATGATTCTGTCGTCGTCTCTCGTAGATGAAATCCTTCAGTTGAACGCGTACAAAGCTGGTCTCGAACTGCAGCGAGATGAAGCCATGGCGGGCGAGATTTGTGATCTGAGATCAAGTCTCGTGGCATTAGAGGAGCAGAAAAGTCGCCAAATACAAGAAATAAAAGCTATGCAGGAGAAGAGCAAACTGTCGAATGTGAATATTGAATTATTGGAAGAGGGAATAAACCAGAAAAATATAACCAGAAAAAAGGTATCCATCAGAAATTTCTTTGAGTATCATGTAGGATTACATTCTTAATCTTCTAACGTTACAAGCGCAGAGCCTTTCCTGGAAACGTCGAATTCTGTTAATTATATCGTTTGCGATAGTTGAAAATACTTGGTTTGTGTGTGATGTGTTGTCTCTATAGCTCATTGCAATTTTATAAAATTTGTAATCCAGGAACTGGAAAACTATCAGATGGAACTGAAAGGGATGAAAACATCTTTCGAAACTGTCTCCGATGAATTGAAAAGCGTTAAGGTCGAGGTATGAAAAATCTTCAAAATAATTGATGAACTTGAATGACGAGATTGTTTCAAAGAAAACTGATGTGATAATGTTCCATGTTATCTTTCTAGCTCTACCAAAAACAAACAGAACACAAAGAAGAAATGAAGAAAGCTGAAGACGCGCTGCAGGTCGCCGAAGGAGCTTTTAAAACGGCCATGGATGATCGAACTGAAATGGAAGAAATTTTGAAAGCGAAGCAAGGTATTTATTTCAGGTCGTTGATTTGGTCAATGCCACTTCCGCGTTTTTGACTAGTCTCTGTGTCACTGGTTGATTGTTGATTTCTTTGAAATATTTAAATCGTGAAATACAGTCAGCTCTCCTTATAGCGGACACTCTGAGGACAACAATTTAGTGTCCGCAGTAAAAGTGGAGAGCGAAGAAAATATCCCAATTTCAGGGTGTAAACTGCCCAGTTGTAATGTCCTGTTTATTCCAAGTTTAGTTTCGTGTGAGCAGAAACATAGAAATATGTCATTATTATCGTGCTGTATGTCGCTTTATTTTCGTATTTTTTTAACGTGTTACTTTACCTTGATTTTCCAACAGCAGAATGTGAACAACATAAAGAAAAGAATGTAGAACTGGAAATGAATATTGATTTGCTTAAAGGTAAGCATTTTAAATTACTTTTTTGTATTTCCTCTAGTGTCTTTGTCTCGAGCTGTGTTTTCAATTTTAATAATCTTTGTTTGAAACTTTAAACTGTGTTCTCCACGCATCTGGGTAAAGTTTTTATTCAATGATTCCGTCCTCGTCTCTCGTAGATGAAATCCTTCAGTTGAACGTGTACAAAGCTGGTCTCAAACTGGTTGGAGATGAAAACATGGCGCGCGAGATGCGTGATCTAAGATCAAGTCTCGTCGCATTGGAGGAGGAGAAAAGTCGTCAAATACAAGAGATACAAGATATGCAGGAGAAGAGCAAACTGTCGAGTGTGAATATTGAATTATTGGAAGAGGGAATAAACCAGAAAAATAAGGTATCCATCAGAAATTTCTTTGAGTATAATGAAGGATTACATTCTTATTCTTCTAACGTTACAAGCGCAGAGTCTTTCCTAGAAACGTGGAATCCTGTTAATTACATCGTTTGCGATAGTGAAAATTCTTTGCTTGTGTGTGATGTGTTGTCTTTGTAGCTCTTTGCAATTTTATATAATTTGTAATCCAGGAACTGGAAAACTATCAGACGGAACTGAAAGGGATGAAAACATCTTTCGAAACTGTTTCGGATGAATTGAAAAGCGTTAAGGTCGAGGTACGAAAAATCTTCAAAATAATTGATGAATTTAAATGATAAGGTTATTTTAAAGAAAACTGATTTGATAATTTTCCATGTTATCTTCCTAGCTGAACCAAAAACAAACGGAACACAAAGAAGAAATGAAGAAAGCTGAAGACGCGCTGCAGGTCGCCGAAGGAGCTTTTAAAACGGCCATGGATGATCGAACTGAAATGGAAGAAATTTTGAAATCGAAGCAAGGTAATTTCTGAGGTCGTTAGTTTGGTCAACTCCACTTCCGCGTTTTTGACTAGTCTCTGTGTCACTGGTTGATTGTTGATTTCTTTGAAGTATTTAAATCGTGAAATGTAGTCAGCTCTCCTTATAGCGGACACTTTGAGGACAACGATTTAGTGTCCCCAGTGAAAGTGGAGAGCGAAGAAAATATCCCAATTTCAGGGTGTAAAATGTCGAGTTGTTAAGTCCTGTTTATTCCAAGTTTAGTTTCGTGTAAGCAAAAACATAGAAATATGTCATTACTATCGTGCTGTTTGCCGCTTTATTTTCGTACTTTTTTAACAAACAACTTTACCTTGATTTTCCAACAGTGGAATGTGAACAACATAAAGAAAAAAATGTAGAACTGGAAATGAATATTGATTTGCTTAAAGGTAAGCATTTTAAATTACTTTTTTGTATTTCCTCTAGTGTCTTGTCTCGAGCTGTGTTTTCAATTTTAATAATCTTTGTTTGAAACTTTTAAACTGTGTTCTCCAAGCATAGGGGTAAAGTTTTCCTTTAATGATTCTGTCCTCGTTTCTCGTAGATGAAATCATTCAGTTGAACGCGTACAAAGCTGGTCTCAAATTGGAGCGAGATGAAACCATGGCGGGCGAGATGCGCGATCTGAGATCAAGTCTCGTCGCATTAGAGGAGGAGAAAAGTCGCCAAATACAAGAAATACAAGATATGCAGGAGAAGAGTAAATTGTCGAATGTGAATATTGAATTATTGGAAGAGGGAATAAACCAGAAGAATAAGGTATCTATCAGAAATTTCTCTGATTATAATGTAGGATTACATTCTTACTCTTTTAACGTTACAAGCGCAGAGCCTTTCCTGGAAACGTGGAATTCTGTTAATTATATCGTTTGCGATAGTGAAAATACTTTGCTTGTGTGTGATGTGTTGTCTCTATAGCTTTTTATAACTTTATAAAATTTGTAATCCAGGAACTGGAAAACTATCAGGCGGAACTTAATGAGATGAAGACATCTTTCAAAACTGTTTCGGATGAATTGAAAAGCGTGAAGGTCGAGGTAGGAAAAATCTTCAAAATAGTCGATGGCTATATAAATGATAAGGTTATTTTAAAGAAAACTGATGTGATAATGTTCCATATTATTTTTCTAGCTGTACGGAAAACAAACGGAACATAAAGAAGAAATGAAGAAAGCTGAAGACGCGCTGCAGGTCGCCGAAGGAGCTTTTAAAACGGCCATGGATGATCGAACGGAAATGGAAGAAGTTTTGAAAGCGAAGCAAGGTAATTTCTGAGGTCGTTGATTTGGTCAACTCCACTTTCGCGTTTTTGACCAGTCACTGCGTCTCTGGTTGATTGTTGATTTCTTTGAAACATTTAAATTGTGAAATACAGTCAGCTTTCCTTATAGTGGACACTCTGAGGACAACGATTTAGTGTCCATAGTGAAAGTGGAGAGCGAAGAAAATATCCCAATTTCAGGGTGTAAACTGTCCAGTTGTAATGTCCTGTTTATTCCAAGTTTAGTTTCGTGTAAGCAGAAACATAGAAATATGTCATTACTATCGTGCTGTATGTCGCTTTATTTTCGTACTTTTTTAACAAACAACTTTACCTTGATTTTCCAACAGCGGAATGTGAACAACATAAAGAAAAAAATGTAGAACTGGAAATGAATATTGATTTGCTTGAAAGTAAGCATTTTAAATTACTTTTTTGTATTTCCTCGAGTGTCTTTGTGTTGAGCTGTGTTTTCAATTTTAGCAATATTTGTTTGAAACTTTTAAACTATGTTCTCCAAGCATCGGAGTAAAGTTTCAATTTAATGATTCTGTCGTCGTCTCTCGTAGATGAAATCCTTCAGTTGAACGCGTACAAAGCTGGTCTCAAATTGGAGCGAGATGAAGCCATGGCGGGCGAGATGCGTGATCTAAGATCAAGTCTCGCCGCATTAGAGGAGGAGAAAAGTCGTCAAATACAAGAAATACAAGATATGCAGGAGAAGAGCAAACTGTCGAGTGTGAATATTGAATTATTGGAAGAGGGAATAAACCAGAAAAATAAGGTATCCATCAGAAATTTCTTTGAGTATAATGTAGCATCACATTCTTACTCTTTTAAAGTTACAAGCGCAGAGTCTTTCCTGGAAACGTCGAATTCTTGTCATATCGTTTGCAATGGTGAAAGATTCTTTGTTTGTGTGTGATGTATTGTCTCTATAGCTTTTTGTAACTTTATAAAATTTGTAATCCAGGAACTGGAAAACTATCAGACGGAACTTAATGAGATGAAGACATCTTTTAAAATTGTTTCGGATGAATTGAAAAGCGTTAAGGTCGAGGTGGGAAAAATCTTCAAAATGATTTATGAACATGAGGAATGATAAGGTTATTTTAAGGAAAACTGATGTGATAATGTTCCATATTGTCTTTATAGCTGTACCAAAAACAAACAGAACACAAAGAAGAAATGAAGAAAGCTGAAGACGCGCTGCAGGTCGCCGAAGGAGCTTTTAAAACGGCCATGGATGATCGAACTGAAATGGAAGAAATTTTGAAAGCGAAGCAAGGTAATCCAGGTCGTTGATTTGGTCAACCCACTTCCGCGTTTTTGACTCGTCACTGTGTCACTGGTTGATTGTTGATTTCTTTGAAATATTTAAATCGTTAAATACAGTCAGCTCTCCTTATAGTGGACACTCTGAGGACAACGATTCATTGTCCACAGTGAAAGTGGAGAGCGAAGAAAATATCCCAATTTCAGCGTGTAAACTGTCCAGTTGTAATGTCCTGTTTATTCCAAGTTTAGTTTCGTGTGAGCAGAAACATAGAAATATGTTATTACCATCGTGTTGTATGTCATTTTATTTTCGTGTTTTTTAACATGGTACTTTACCTTGATTTTCCAACAGCGGAATGTGATCAAGATAAAGAAAAAAATGTAGAACTGGAAATGAATATTGATTTGCTTAAAGGTAAGCATTTCAAATTACTTTTTTGTATTTCCTCGAGTGTCTTTGTGTCGCACCGTGTTTTCAATTTTAATAATCTTTCTTTGAAACGTTAAACTGTGTTCTCCACGCATCGGGGTAAAGTTTTCCTTTAATGATTCTGTCTTCGTTTCTCGTAGATGAAATCCTTCAGTTGAACGCGTACAAAGCTGGTCTCAAATTGGAGCGAGATGAAGCCATGGCGGGCGAGATGCGTGATCTGAGATCAAGTCTCGTCGCATTAGAGGAGCAGAAAAGTCGTCAAATACAAGAAATACAAGATATGCAGGAGAAGAGTAAATTGTCGAATGTGAATATTGAATTATTGGAAGAGAAAATAAACCAGAAGAATAAGGTATCTATCAGAAATTTCTCTGATTATAATGTCGCATCACATTCTTACTCTTCTAACGTTACAAGCGCAGAGCCTTTCCTGGAAACGTGGAAATATTGTTATATCGTTTGCGATGGTGGAAGATACTTTGTTTGTGTGTGATATGTTGTCTCTATAGCTTTTTGTAATGTTATGAAATTTGTAATCCAGGAGCTGAAAAACTATCAGACGGAACTTAATGAGATGAAGACATCTTTCAAAACTGTTTCGGATGAATTGAAAAGCGTTAAGGTCGAGGTAGGAAAAATCTTCAAAATAATTGATGAATTTGAATGATGAGGTTATTTTAAAGAAAACTGATTTGATAATGTTCCATGTTGTCTTTCTAGCTGTACGAAAAACAAACAGAACGCAAAGAAGAAATGAAGAAAGCTGAAGACGCGCTGCAGGTCGCCGAAGGAGCTTTTAAAACGGCTATGGATGATCGAACTGAAATGGAAGAAATTTTGAAAGCGAAGCAAGGTATTTATTTCAGGTCGTTGATTTGGTTAACTAGTTGTTTAGTTGATCAGTTTTGTCTTAAAATGTCCAGTTGAATAACTTGAAATGTCTTGTTTATTACAAGTTGAGTTTCCTTTGATATGTACTTCCGAATTTAAACACCAACAGTATTTTGAAAAAATGAACGTAGTTTCAATTATATTGTTGCATGTTACTTTATTTTGGTCATTTTTTTTAAATATTACTTTATCTTCATTTTCCAACAGTGGAATATAATTCGTACATACGACTTCAGACTCAAAAGAATGGCAAGCTAGGTAAGATAAGATTTTAGAAAATCAGTTTACAAACATGATTATTTTACAAATATTCGATAAAGAAATCAAAGCTATCTTAATTTTGACTGATCATTGTATTTAAAAAGCCTATTTTGAATTTGACTTAATTTTTTAGTCTTGCCTTAAATACTTTTCAATACTAGTTCATTACGCCTTATAATAATATAGGTGAACTCCAACGACGTATAGCCCAACTAAGCAGTCAAAATGCGGCCAAGAAAATTGATTGCGAGGGAGACGATGAGCAGCCTGCTAATGAGTTGGAAATAAAGGATTTAGAGATAGCTCATTTACATGGACGACTAAATGAGCTTAAAGAACGGTTCCACATTGTCTCGAGAGAGGCTGGTAAAAGTGGTCACGCCCTTCAAAAATACGAAGGTAATTGTCAGGTTTTTGTTTGCATACGAGTTTGGTCAGATGCAAGAATTACTTCTGAGAGTTTTTTCTGTTTCAATTTATTATTGGTGCACATTTACTTTGTTTTGATGCAGATGAGGTAACATCGTGCAAAAGTGAAATTGAATCGCTGCAAGGAGGGAACGAAGAATTGAAGCGTAAGCTGGAAAACAGCGACAGTAACAAACAACAACGACAGTCTTCTCACGAGGAAGCCATGTTAAAGTTTAACAACGAGTTGAAAGTTGTACTAGAAAGGATGAAAGGTATATGTAAATATGTGTTTTTAGTTCTTTGATTGTTTTTAACTGCACTTTCAGTCAGAGTTCACTAGTTCACTGAAAGCATAGCAATACGCTTTGTTAAATATTCGAATTGCGGAGCAGGTTTTTTCTATGATTTGTGTTGCTCGATTTAAGTTCAGTGTTTTTACACTTTATGTTGTCGTATTTTAAAGTATTGATTTATCTTAATGTTCCATCAGTGGAATGTTGGAAACACGTAGAAAGAATCGTAGACCTTGAGATTCAACAGAATGAGCTCATGGAGGAATTTAAAGAGGCAAACTTACGTCATGATTTGGTGATAGGTAAGATCGAAACAATAAAAGTTCTCTCGAAAATCATTGTTTGAATATGATCATAATGTGCATTTATGTTTTTCTGGGATACTCAGATCTAGCCTGTATAACAAGTACCTAGCCTCGGCGAAAATAAATACTCTTCAACATTTGTTCATCTCCACGTAATAATATAGGTGAACTAAAACGTCGCATTGCCGAACTAAGCAGTGAAAATGCAGAGACTTCTACATCTGCCAATTACAAGGAAAACGATAAACGTCTTGCTGAGGACTTAAAGATAAGGAATCAGGAGAAAGCTCACTTGCATGGACTACTGAACGAGCTTAAAGAACGCTTCCACAGAGTCTCGAGAGAGGCTGGTAAAAATAGTCACGCCCTTCAAGAATGTGCAGGTAGTTGTCTCGCGTTTTTGTTGGCATACATGTTTGATCAAATGAAAAAATTATTTGTAGAGTTTTTTCTCTTTTTGATGGTTAAAAAATTTCATTATTATTCTGTGGTAACTTTTCGATACAGATGAAATAACATTATACAAACTCGAAATTGAAACGCTACAAGAGGGGAACGAAGAATTGGAACGAATATTGGAAAACAGCGACAAAACAGAGCAACAAAGGTATTCGTCTCAGGAATTATGTAATCTAGATTTGGCGAAAGAGCTTAAAAAAGTGAAAAATGAACTTAAGACGAAGGGACAAGATTTAGATCAAGTTAATTTCGAGAAAAACCAGCAAATTGAGAGAGCAAAAGATAAGATATATCAATTGGAAAAGGATTTAGCAAACTATGCAAAGAGAAACAATGATCTCAAAGCGGAGTTAAGAGGATTAAGAAACCGAGAAGAGGAGCCAACTGTAGATATGATTCGTGGTAAAGCACCAAGGTTTGTCAAAATATATTCCATTATTAATATAAACACTGCACAAAAAGAAAGTTCCCCCTACATACATCAGAATGCATTCTAAACAAATGAATTGCTGTTAATCAAACCTAGAACTAATTGGACCTATTCTGGGCATGATTTAAACGGGTTTACACGATTGCACTACGATTTTGTGTTTACCAATGAATGGTGAATGAGACGGATCACACTAGCATATTCAGCATGTTAATTTTGAAATCAGGTATTTTTGTATTCAATGGGGTTTAACTCATTATTGCACGCATGTGTGACCCAATTCTTCACACACCATTAAGCAACCTACCATAGGTCCAAGTAGTACTAGGTTTGATTAACAGCGATTCATCTGTTTAGAATTTATTCTGATGTATTTGGGGGGAACTTTCTTTTTGTGCGGTGTTTATAAACGTAGCCCTGAGACTAATTATTTTACCCATAGAGCGCGATTGTGCATTTGGCCTTCACTGAATTGCAAAGCTTCTCATTCAGAATCAAAACTCAAAAGGTTCGATAATGCATGTTGATAGTAATACTGGTTTATTTCTAGTTCTTCAAGCGGCGAGAATGTTGGTGTTGTTGGGAGTGTAGCATTGTTAACGTTAAATGCCAGAGTTGACAAACTAACTCGTGAAAACAAAGTGCTTCAAGCAAAATGTGAATCGTTGGAGAAAGAAAATTCTCGACAGAAACTCGATTACTTGGAGACGAAGTAAGAGCATCGAGCCTAAAACTTGAACGAATCCATCGACTCGATTCCGTTGTTATTCCCCCCCCCCCCCCCCACCTTTTATTTTTCATTTTTTGACTGCGAGGCCTGTCCTAAGATAATTATTTGAATTTCGATCTTAATTTGGTTAATTTTATTGCAGGCAAAATCTTGAAAATATGTCACCACCCCGCCCGTCTGAACCCGCAGGCAGTAGTGCAGAATTTAGAGCGCTGATTGAAGGCTTTGAAAGCTTGAAGGATGAAAACAGTAAACCTGCGGTTGGCCATCGCCATTTTAAACCAAGTATTGAATCGGCGTTTAGAAAACCGCTTAAATTCCCAAATGAAAAACCATTGAGCACTGGAATTAAAGCCGCTGAGCCAAGTCGGAGCAGCAAGGCAGCCTCAGACAGTGTCGGATTCGCGCGTAGAATGGAACAGAAACAGGAATGCAGTGAGAACCCAGTCCCCAGACAAACTGCGCGGCAGCCGCTGTGTTCAAATAAACGCCCTTCCACAGAACAGCTTGTACCGTTCCTATTGGAGAAAAAAATAAACTTAAACCCTTTCAAAGAGAACAAAAAGAACAAGTTGTCCAACAAGCAGGAAGATGACGACACACCTGATGAATGTAAAACATCGTAATTCTCAACGGGGCATGCAGCGTGTACAGATGATAGCCTTGGCAAGTTTGCCGTAACCTTTTCTTATCTGTGTTATCTTATCGTGTTTTAGTTGCCATTGCAAATATCCCAAACAAGAAAAAGATTAGATGTTTAAATATTCTACAGCTAAAAGGCTTGAGATTTTGTCACCATGTACTTCTCAAAGTTCTTTTTTTTTGTAATATAACCATGTCGACAACTCCCTTATCTTTTGCCTAAATCAAACTCGCCATTATTTAGCCGGTGCGATGCAGTTGTATTTCTTTTATTAGTGTTGTTAATTTACCTGAAAGTGCCGAAAACTGAGTTGGGCAAAAATGTTAGTAAGTTGTCGATACGTAGTGTGTTGTCCCAGTCGCTGGTTCACAGGCATATTGTATCATATTTTCATTTGAACGATAGAAATAAGAACATGTAAGTGTATGATTCAGCACTTTTTATTATAAGCTGTCACTTTACTATATACATTTATTGAAATTTTAAAACTATATGTATAAACTATATTGTTTTTTTGTAATGAGAGTTTTACTCTATGCCTTGTGGCAGTATATTCGTACGTACATAAAGTATTTCGCTATTGATCATTGGCTATTAAACCAATGCGTGTTTTTTGTTTAACTGCAACACCGTAAATCTTGGGCGATGTCGCCTTACCCACTACACAAAGTAAGTTTCTGCGTACATATAAAGAGAGCGAGGAATATATGTGCGCAAAAAGCCTAGAGAGCGTTGTGTAGACATACATCCCCCAATGCTCGAGCTATTTAACCGACTTAAATCATGACCGAGGAGCATTTAACAGATTTTTGCTTATTCCTGAAGATTTTCGCATCCTTTGTAAATTATAACTGACAAGCTATTCAGGTATCTTAGTGCATATAAAACACGACTCGATCATGAATTAATGTAGGTAAAACATAACTTGTAGTTAATACCACTGCGACAATTAAGAGTTGTAGATTCATGTTTCGCCCATAATGAATTTAATTTTGGTCAGTGGTTTACTAGAACTTGTCATTCTTGGCGACTGAACAGTGAGACTTAGCGAGACACGAATCTATAACCGCAAAAAAGCATTTGGTTACATTTAATTGTTCCATTCTGCGCGCAAAATTATATCTTTAACCAGCGGGGGCACACTGCGTGAGAATGCATTTGCTAACGGTCAACAGTCAGTTCATCGCATGAGCCTGTCTTAACAATCTATGTCGGTTTCTTTCCTTTAGACTTGGTGTTAGCCCAGATATCAGCTCTACAACGACATGATTTGACTAGAAGTATTTCTTTTAGGTGGACTTTATTTTTACTTCCCGGGCATTTCAATTGAATTAATCGTTTCTCCGTCAAGACTGGTACGCATGCGTTGCACGTACGGAAGCTGGCCAGCGGGTATCGGGGAACGTAAAATGACGTACATTGTCCATAGCAAAATCGATTATACACCAGTTTGGACTCGCAACCAGGCTCCGTGATGCGTTCCTTAAATAATGCACTGCGACACCAACTGTTGTTTAAAGCTGATGGCGTGATTGGGAGAGTGACCCCTTTGTCTTTCGTGTGGAGTTTAGGTTTGGGTTTCCCCTCGAGATTGTCTGGCATTGTTAGAAAAACTAAAACGATAATTGCAGAATAGCTAGAAAAAGAAAGTTAATATATCATAAATCAATGTTGTTTTCAATATATATAAACCGTAGTCGTGCATGTTCTGTATAAAGTAACAATTAGGTGTAGGATATATCGTACTACCTAAAACACATCAAACTATTTAGGCTATGGGTTGTTGGTTTTGTCTATGTTGGCCTTCTTCAAATTCGGTTTTCATGATTAGAATAGTTAAATAGCCTATAGTTTTCCTATTTCATTATGAAATTTATCTCGCCAGCTGGCATTCAATGCAAACATCACACAAAACAAATGATAGCACACGAAAACGCACGACGTTGAGTACGATATTTTCCTTCGTGTGTATACCGATATATCTACTCCTAGCTAAATAATAGCTTTTAATAGAGTCAACTAATGCAATACATTGCCAAAGCTGTCGTTTGATTGGCTACTCTATTCGCTGTCTGTTTCCCAATGGCAAAAGAGCAAAACGCAGCTCATATTATGTTAATGCTCTAAAGTTACTATTGACGCTCATTTGCATTATTAGCGGTGTCTATAATCAGTGTTTGCTCATACATATATATATTCCTATACCTGGGCTGTATCATATTCATATACTGAAATGACGCACTTACAAATAAAATTCTCCGGCTATGTTTATCAACTCAAAAGGTTTCAATATAACAAGAATATAAAGTAAAATGTACTCACGTTTTGAAGGCTGACATTGCTTTTTAACAAAGATAACGTTTTGACCTCACAGATTTTACAATTGACAATCTTCTCTCGCGAACCACGATAGCTCTTCAGTGTAGGCTTGCCACTTTCATTTAAAATGCGTGGTTAGGTCTAACGGCGTTTTTATGCAAGAACTCCCAGCGTGTGCTGACGAACGTGGAGGAAACTTGTCTAGTAGCGCGTGCCGTTCAGACTGTCACCTCCCTTAACAAGCAATTACTTGTCGGCTCAATTACTCGTAATATAAACACCGCCTAACTTGCATCCAATTTGCAAAAAATCTTAGCGAAATCCCCAAGCTTTATCGGGCAAATGTTGTTGCTAAAAATAGTATTATGGACGCATGGGACCAATACAGTTACAAGGAATGAGTTCAGTCCTTGAGCGAGTGTTTTGCAGTAAAATTGATAAGGTGTTGTTTAAGTGCGAACAAGATCGGATTTTCCGCTTCCAGAGACAAATGTGTGTGATTTGGTCAGGGACGTTGTGTCTGGCCTTGCATCATGACCTGTTTAAATCTGGCATAGTACACGCGGGTGTCAATGATGTATTAAAGTTAAGAACCATTATTTACGTTTCCTGAGTGAGCCTAAAATAAACCAACGCACTTTATTCAAACTTACAAACTTTGCGCAATTGGCGGCGAAGAATCTGTTCCGATGCGCGAAAGTTTGTACTAAATGAACAAATTTTAAATATTTAAACCATAGTCATCGATGTTTTGTCTTGTTTGAACGAGAGCATATGTCATCATACTTAGCTTCGTAAACATAATTTGATAGAAAGATTCATAAATCATGTTTTGGCATCAATTTTGATCCGCAAACAGACAAAACACAGTCTAATTTCTCCAACCAGGAACATTAAAGTAAGACGTAATCACATCAGTTTGTGCTAATTTCTCACCATATTATAACACCATATATAATGGGTGCTCACTGCGTTGTCGAACTCCCTGGGGGAAACTGAGTCATGTTTTGGGGGTAAAATGGTTGAATAATCTGGTGCACGTTGAGCACCTTGAGAGTTCAATGTGTTTTTTGTTCTCAATCGCTATACAATTGTCATGTCCGATGTTAAAAAACCTCTCGTATAGTGTGTAATTGCTGATGGTATAAATGACTGAGACTTAACATCGTATATGTATGTATTATGCCATGATTTCATCAGAGAGCTATAAAATATTTAATACTTGTATCTTTCTATACATTATATTTATAGTTTCTGTATATATGCATGGCACGACACTGATGACGTCAATATCTCCGGCTGCTGGGCCAAGCACAGGTAGTTTACTCTGATAGTCACATGATTATGAATAAGGAGACACGTGCATGCTGTCTCTTCGAGCTTCACTAATAATATTTTCCCTATTTTGTGCTCATGTTCGAAGTACAAGGAAGTAGAATGAGCTATTGCTTATGAGCATAATTTGAATCACAATCTCGTATGTCTCGCAAAAACGTTTTGTAATTGCATTCTAACAAACACACGGATAGAAGTTAATTAAATACAGGAAACAGAGTTTTTCGTTGGTAAAAAAATTCAATTCCAAAAAACATCCGCTTGTTGTGGCAATGTCCACGACGAATGGTTGCAGTTCAGTATGAAATAATAGTCGCACGTTCAGCAAAATATGGGTCATGACGAAATGACAATATTTTAGGGAAACGTATTTATTGAGTGTGCGCAGTTTCTTAAGGGATATAGCTCTTCGCCTTCAGTGTCGCTGTGAACAGAATGGCGAGGTGTAGAATTAAAAAAGACTTGAATAATGCATTTCTTTTCTATTATACTTTTATTATAAAGAAAAACGTGTCACAGTCCTGCCAGCTACAGCCTAAACTTTCCTGTTCTATCAATTATACAATCGTGATGAAAGCAATCGACGTGTTTTACAAATGCGTTTTTGCTTTCTCCCTCTAATGCGCGAATTATTCCAATGAAGTGCGCAGAAATTGCAATCAAATCATTGAGTTGAGACTCCGCGTCGACACAAGAAATAATTTGTCAAATTAATGTCAACTGCGCACTCGGAAATCGCATGGACAATGATGATATGCTGACTGATCCTTTAATACTTCATCCTCTGTATTTCTCTGGTTTTATTGTGTACTTGATGTATATATATATATACGCACCTTTAATGAAAATCAACCTGACCTAGTTAAATTCGATATTCTGCAATCTATAACTGGTATAGATGGTTTGGTTAATCATGAGTGCATTTGCCAAGTTAATATCGAAGTAAAGTAATTTTATACAAGTGCATTGTTTTACATTGCATTTCTTAGCTCGGGCTAACGCGAATATAACATTGATCTCGGATTCTTCTTATTGCTCATTTTGGATCTCGCCGTTCTTCTTATTCAAGCTTTCGATAAGATCTTGAACAAATCTGCAAATAAAATAGAAAAAGTATTCACGCGCTCTATACTATCACCTAAAACACATTGATTTTAACATTTTCAAAATCGCTGCCGCATGGTTGGTTAAAAGTCTATATGATAACTTTCCCTTTGTAGCAGAAATGTTCGCTTTTTTGGTTTGGATATTCAAGATGTAGCTGAATGAGATGCAGTGTACAAGAGCAGTTTTCTATCCCTACCTTTGAAACGTCTCTGTTCCTTTCTCCAACTGGAGTTTTGCTTCCTTCGTTTCAGTGGACAGTTGATGCAGTCTAATATTGGTAAACAGTGATATTTTTAACAATTAGGTTACGATCTTGAGATTTCTATGCGGTGATAGTTGAGGGCCTGAATGAACTGTCACTTCATGGAAATCGAGAGCAAGTAATCTAATTTTTTTAGTAGAATCAGAGATGAAACATAAAATATTCAATTTGTGAAAAGACATCAAGATGTCTCTTTTCCTAGCCGCTATCTATCTTGAATAACAGTATTTGCAATACTATACTAGTATGGTTCAACTAAAACGTTTTGGATTACACTCTGTATACAGCATATCTTACGGGCAACGCCAACGAACGACTTCACATACAAAGCACTTGCATGGTACCGTGAATGGCTGCTGTATTACTTAGTTGTGTTATCCAGGTCTATTCAAAGTTATTGTTATAAACTCACTGTTTATTTATATCTTCGACAAAATCTGAACTTATTTGGGTCGAGTTTTCATCCTGAGTGGCGTCTTCTGAAGAATTCTGCTGGCCAGATACAGCGCTTTGTACAATAATTGCTCGTCGAACCTGGTCACGAATATGAGTCAAAACATCTACTATTCTTGTCATATGATCAGCCCGCCACTGCAAGACAATTTGAGATGATAATTACCGATTCTGCCGGGAGTAGGAATTTTAACAAAACTTTGCCTTGAGACCATTGATGTTAACGTTATTCTCTTCACTATCAGAACATTGAACATTTGATTAAATAATTACGTAAATGTACCTTCTCTTCACTATCTGCCAAAGCACTGAACATCGGAATAAATGATGCCATTTCTGCCCGCATTTTCTTCAACTTGCTTCGACAACTGTACACCTCTCTACAACGAGACATACGTTCGTTTCACGCGCAAATTCATTAAAGGGTCTTAAAGTTTAAACAAAGAAATCATTCTTACTCCAACCAGCTTCTTAAATTCTGGCGCAAATTCTGTCTTCTAGCTAAAGCAGCGTCCATTGCACGTTTGGCTTTCGTAAAAGATTCTTCTAAACGAAACCTGGAACAGAATAAGCAGAGGTAATTGAGTCGCTACCTTGTTATGCACAAGTACTCGTACCTCGATTAAATATCAACAACATCTCTAACTGTCTTAAATTTAAAATGCCCAAAGGTTAAAAATGTTTCCTTCAAGCCTCGCTACTACTTTACCTTTCAAAGGCATGGTCTTCCATATCTTGCGTGGACAATCCTAAGTGGAAACACCAAAGCGAAGTCAGTCAGACGCACATTTGGCATCGTTAGCTATAATTATAGTGGGCCTCTTTGAATTGCAGACTCATTTAACAATGCTAAACCAAGAGTTGAGAGCTTGTTTGAAGTTGGGTACGTGCATGTATATCTGAACTTACTGTTTTTGGACAGCACTCTATTTCGAAAGCTGCGCATAATATGCTGCACTCTTTGCGTGTATGTTTCTACCATGGCAACGCTGAAACGAAGGTCGAAATTATTTTACGTAAACAATCACAGTACACCCCCCTCGAAGATATTCCCTCTAATCTCAACTGAAACTAGCTAGGTTGCGTACACACGTATAAACATATACATTTAGCTGTCTTCAACGACCCCTTTCTCTCATGCATGCTGCAAATCGACTGGCTCGTCTGGTCACTTAGAGGGACAGCTTGAACCAGAAACTCAGCCTGAAGACTAACTTCAAATCTTCAATGTTAGTTTGGTTATTGTCATTGTGTGCCCGCAGTAATTTCCATGCAACTACAAAATTATAGCTGGATATTTTTTAACATAAGAACGGGATTTATTATTCATGAATTACAATAGTTGAGATGCTCAATTCATGCCAGGACGTCGTTAAGCTTACTAGTTTTCAGGTTTTTGATCCTGGTTCATGTCTTGCCATTTTTTCGCCAGTTCACTATCAGACAATAAGCTTTGTGCTGTCTCACGCAACGCTTGCAGCGGCTTTTTCAATTGTTCTTGCAGCTATAGACAAGTAATTTTGAAAGATAAATGGTGAGAAATTTTAATAATTGTTTAAGAAATGACGGATCTCCTGTTCTCAACCCAATAAGCCTATTTTTTGAACTCTAGTATCTTGTGGTAATAACCGCAAACCTTATTTCTCTCACTGCATTCTGCGATGAGCCCTTTATGCAGTGTACAGTATAAGTAAAGATTTCTTAGTGGCTGTAGTTGTATTTGAAGGATCGTCTTCAACAAGGGGAACTTGCGTTGCGCTGTTTCCACATGGAAAATAATCCTACCTTGGACATGTTCTTTCTAAAAGTGTCTGTCTCCTTAACAAGGTCATCCAGCTCGGTCAGAAGTTCTGACAAAGGAGATAATATTGATTATCTTACATCTATCCAGTACCTACTTAAATGATATAGGCTGAATTAACTCACAATTACCTTTAGGGATGTCCTTATCACTACCAAGCGTCCACATCACTTTCACTTCAAAATCGCATCTGAAATAAAAAAAAAACATCTTTAAAGGCACCCAATACAAACTTTGGAACCCTATATAAGATGTTTATCAAATTATTGTATCCAATAAATTATTGGGATTACGACGGTTAGAGATTGCGTTTGGGTCAGGGTTCCCTTTATATGCATGAAACGACAATTCCAATAAGTATTGGAATTATCAAACGTTGTCACCAGTAATTTTACTGGGTTACACCTTTCGGATCGGTTGTTAAAGGCAGTCGGTAAGGCAATGAAGTGTTTGTTGCCTTGCATGACCGAAATCTGAAATGATTTTATTTCTCATGCAATAATATTTTTGCTCACCCGTTAAGACAAGCATGGTGTTTGACGACAATGCTCTGACAATGACTTTCGATTGCTTTGGCATCGTCCAAGTATTTTTTTGCTTTTCTTTTTAACAGCGTGCTGAAATGTTAACAAAATAAAATACTGTATTATAAAGTGCATCTGAAAACGAAGTCATCTGTGCCCATTCTAAATTATATTGTCATGCACTTGTTAGAAATGACTTTGTTAATAATTGTCAAATGGTTTAATATTTTCTGTTTCATTTATTAACTAGTAGTAGTACATAATGAGTGTAGTTTTTACAAACGTAGTGTTGTAGTCCCAACAATTGGCAATCTCTGCCGTCACCATTCTTTTACAGCTAAACTTTTGACTAGGGGATTTGTTACTACGTACAGTAGCCTCATTAAACAACATCAAGTATTTAAGCTAGATAAATTTCTTACATGACATTTTCCGCTGATTCTACAGTCAAAACACTTGATAATTCTACATTCTTCACTTTGTACAAACAGTGATGAATATTCGCCGCGGCAACCTGCATAAGAAAGATTGGTTCATAATATTTAACATCCTTACTTGTCATTTAAATAACAACCTTCATACAAAACAGTTCGTACTTTGCTTATTGTAAAGTCAGATTCCAAATCATTCACATCTGTGCTGTCGTGTAACTTTGGTTTCCTTACTATAAGGATAAAACGTAAAGATAGAAATACACACATTCATTTTTGTTACGCATTTATTTAAACTGAGTGCATATGAGAACATCAAATTAAAGACATTACGTACGTTCCAATTGTGTACATATTTTATCTGATAATGTACTGTCTCCACCAAGAACAAGTATCGGTTTCTTTTCCTGATATAAAATTGCATGGATAAGAAAAATTGATTGAGCCGGGTTCAATTTAAAGAGTGAGGATGGTGTTACGAGACTATACCAATCTTTAAGAACTAAGATGAGTTGTTGAGGCGTTTCGACCCTGGAACACTAAAATGAGTTCAACCTTACCGTTGTGTCAGGATATGTCGAGAGCTTGTCCATGGAAGGCGGTTTGAAGCTACCGTTGTTGTAGAAAAGATCTTGTTGACGTGCACTTACACCGGTTTGAATTGCAACAAGTTCTTGGAAACGAGCGAAACTGAAACAAAATACAATTGGAAATGCTTGAATAGTGTTTCCTTGATCACAGAATCCTTGACAAGGGACGAGAAAACAAGTATCTTAAGCAGACTTTAACTAACTGTTTTTGTCAAACAAAGAAGTTGTCAAATAAACCAAGGACGTAGACTATCAATCATAATAATATACTTGTCTTCAGGATTTCCATATATCGTATGAAAAGTTCCAGATTGCGCACTATAAACATGGATCACCTACAAACATCGAAAAATACTTCACGTCATATTCACTAGCTTGTCAGAATTCAACCTAGTCTCCATGATGTCATACCTTCATTGCTTTTATGCTTTCAACTGCCTCAAAAAGTTCATTAAATTTCATTCCTTGTTCAGGATCTGCCTCGAGAAGCCTGGCTAGAACATCCACTATATGTACCTTTAATCCTCTAGAAAAAACAACATATGCACAGTTTTATTACAGTTGCGCACAAAACCGTACTTAATATCAGAAGTGTTAACCATTGCACAGTTTTAAATATTATTCTGCTTACTGAGATAGCCGGGTGTGTTCTGGCAGCTTGTCACTCCAGTCTATGGGTCCATTTAAATCTTTCTGAACACCTGAGATAATCCCTGACGGTTTCTTGCTTGTGATTTCAAACCTTAACGCACACATGGCTAAAATAAACTGGTTGTTCAAAGTGGTCAAGATGCCATAAGTGAGATACCACCAGTAAAGTATGTAATATGTGGTGAAAGCTATTAATTTTCTATCATTGTTGCTGCTATTCCTTTTCGTCAGTTTACAATCAACTTGTACTGAAGTTACAGGTGTACATACATTGCCAGGCGATTCTGTCTGCCCATGTACGGCCTGAACGGTAGTTTACCAGTTGCAACATGATAAAACGTCACTCCCAGACTCCATAAATCCACCTGGTAAAATTTAATAGCTTAATAAAGCAATTAAAAGTTTGTTTCCATCAATCACGATGAAATGTGTAGGGGTTAACTATGGACAAGTTGAGAAAATAGAAATGCTCTTCCTTCAAAACTAGGGAACAACCTTGAATAAAAACATGCACTCAGGTGTTTCTAGGAATTTCTTACATTTGCTTTAAATTTTTTGCTACTTGATTGCTTCATCACACCTCGTTCATACAAATCAGGATGCTACATACAGAAAACATAATTTGTCAGATATATCTTGCTGAAGAACTAGGAATATAATAACTCTTTGAGTTTATTATGTTAAGACAATGTCAGTGACATATCTCCATAGTACCCTACCAGATATTCCTCTGTGCCATAAATTGATACAAATTCTTGTTCAGGCGCAAGTTCTCTGGCTGCTCCAAAGTCTGTCAGTTTATAGACGAAGCTAAAATAATACATTTATGTGATCCTGTAATAATTTTTCTACATTAATGAAAATCTAATACATTCATAGAGAAATATGAACATGGAATATTTCCTCACCTGCCATCATCTTTTGTATATCTCAAGATATTACCAGGTTTTATATCACGATGAATCATTCCGTGGTCATTTAAGTACTTCATACCAGAAACTTAAATGAGACAGAAAATCAAACACCAATTACACAAGAGCTAGCACATATAGAGTGCACTCACTGTCTCAGTACTGTCCACAATTAAAATTTCCAATCACTTACCTACATTAAAAACCACTTGTTTAAAATCACTTTCTTCAAACCCAAAATTATTTTCTGGCAAATCCAACATTTGGTGTAGACTACCTCCTGAACAATATTCCATGATGATTGCATGAGACTCATACACTTTCTACAAAGAAAACTTGATTGTTAAGACTTACCTTAACTAAACATTGTTAAGGCTTTAAGCAGTGCTCACAGCAAAAACAGAATCAATAATAGTGGTAGAGTAAACTCTAAGTAAAGAAAACATCAAATTCTTCACTGTAATTGATAAATAACACCACAACTATAAATGCATAATTTTAGCAGCTTTAAAGTAAAGCTTTTGTTATGTAATTCTTTTGAATCTAGCTACTTTTTAGTTAAATATCTAAATTAAGTCTTGTCAATTACCTCTTTCTCAATTTCAATAACTTTTACAATATTTTCATGTGTACAGTCTTTGAGTTTTTTCAAAACATTTATTTCTCTTTCTGTCACATATTCTTGTCTGTTCATTCCCTGAGGACTGAATACTTTTGCTGCAAATTCTTCACCAGTTTTCTAGAAAAAAGATAATCATGAATTATGTAAAATTCACATAGTGTAAGGAATCCTACCAGTGGTGTAGCCAGCTTCGATAATTGGAGGGGCGAATATTCATATATTTGTGTTCACAGACCTTAAAAACAATCGATTTCAAAAGAAATTAATGATGCAAAACATCATACATGAATATTCGCCCCTCCAATTATCAACGCTGGCTATGCCACTGAGTCCTACACATACAGGGAGCAAAAGAGAAAATATTATGCAGAAGCAATCTGGATCAACTAAGATAAATCCCAACTGACAGATTGACTGACAACAACATGAGTTAGGCTCAAGTGTTTTTGAGAAATCATATCATTTAGTAACTAAATTAATTCCAGAAGTAATTCCAGACCACAAGTAAAATTATGCAAAGATGCTAATTAAAATATTATGAGTGGTTCAAAGATGAATTTTTTTTAAGAAACAGGATTATCTGGACCAAGATTGATAATTGAGGTGGAGGAAGGGACTATTATCTAATAAAGTGTATGTTTGTGTCCACATACTCCAAAAACAATCAATTCATATAAAGTTAATTGTGCAGACCATAAATACAGGAATAATATACCCCCACAAAGGAGACCTATCATTAGCAGAAAGTTTCAAGCTATCATGTGTCTAAAACTGAACCTCAGATAATATTTGTTTTCAAGGACTTTTTTTTATAGAAAGACTTAAATCAGACATGTAGGTTTGAAAAATAAATAAACAACAATTTACTTTGTGTTGGCATAAATAAACATGGCCAGTTGCACCATGACCAAGCTGATTGTCCTGGTACCAAAAATAATTCTCAGTTTCTTCCCGTATTCTCCCTCGTGACATGATCTTGCATTCACTAAGCCTGAAAATAAATTCATAAAACTGATAAAAGTTTGTTATCTTTTTTACATTTCATAATTTTAACATATTAACCCTACTATTTCTGGCTCTGTAAACATAATACCGGTATATATACAGTTAAATTACATATATACATGCAAGAAAAATGTCTGTGTAACGTTTCGAATACATAAAAATACAGCCTAATAGCATGGATTACTTTACAGGTGTACCCAGCGGTATAACCAGCCCGAATTTTTAGTGCCGCTATACAAATTTCAAATCATTATAATTATTCATTTCAGTCTTTAGAAATTGTTGTATTCACAGTCAATAAACACAAAAATATTTGCATAGCAAGACTAAATGATTGGGTAAAATGGCTACTTATTTTTTGCTTATAATGTAGTATTATGAGTGATGTATTAAAATGAGCCTGCCTTACACCTGTGCCAATAGAAGCGTTACGAAAAATGGTGATCAGCTCATTTGTCAACGTGGAGGAATTCATTTCAATTCAGTCCTGCAATATTTTTGAGATTATTTCTCAAAAAATTCATGACTTCCTGTTAAAATTTGCCAATCAAATTCAGCCCTAATCGTAAGACTGCATTTAATTGGCTCATTCAAATGGGCCAATCAAATTCAGTGCTACTGGTAAAACACATTTTAACAGGAAGTTGTTTAAGGAACTTCTCAAAAAACATTTCAACATTAACAAATGAACTGATCTGGATTTTCTGCAACACTACTATTGGCACAGCTGTAATGGGTAATCATGATGATTTTTATTTTATTGCTGTTGTATACTCATGTAAAATTGAGCTTGTGATTGTACAATCCACACAATACGCTCTGGTAAATCCACACATATTAGATAATGTACAAGTCAAACCCAACCAAACCCACCCCTGACAACCCTGAAGCCTTTTACTCCCTGGATGTATTAAATGCATTTACAGCTAATTGTATGTCAAATGCCTGGGGTCCCAGGAAAGGCTGGTATGGTTGTGATTGAATTCTAATGGTATATGACATTGAAATTGAAAGTACAGATTGTATACTGTAGCTCATAGCTCAGTTTGCAGAGCATTGGACTAGCATTCCAGACATCATAGGTTCAATTCCCGCCGTGGTCAGACCTATATTTTGTGCACATAAACTCAGGGTAAGAATACAGTCAGCTTCAGTGCCACAGAGTGCTGTTTAGTTTAAGTTTCATATTAAACAACTAGCAGAAATCAGTTTTTTTCTGGAACTCAAACATGTTTGATTTTTCCATCAGACATACAGCATATAGAAGCATTAGGTTTTGCTTTAATTCAAGTTAAACACGATGAAATAAAAGCGAGAAAAATCACATCATTGAACTGTAAACAAACTCCAATATAAAACGCGCAAAAAAGCTGGTCACCTTGAAATATGAAATTAAAGGTAACAAACTTGAATCGCTCTTTTATTCTTTCGTATTTTAACTTCAAATGAGACGATAAATTATCGTAGGACAACATACCTTCCTAAATGAGTCGATTACACCTGTTATTGTTAGCAAATTTTTAAAGATTTTCTCGCTGGCAGAATTTCTGCGACGCCATAAAACATATAAACCGGAAGTGACCAGCTCTGCCTCGGTTGTGATCTTGGATTCCGAGAAAGCAAGTCAGCAAAATTTCTCGTTCAATTTTTCCCCTTCAAGGCTTGTGTTTCAAATTTGTCTGGTTGAATATTGTTAAATATTATTACACAAAAAGCAATAGAAGCTTTTAGTGTGCTTTAATGACGTCCTCTTTCTTATTTGGGAAAAACCCTTTAGCCGCCACTACTTCATGTTATTTTATTATACTTCATGCAAGAAATATCTAGAATAAGCGGATTTACATAAAGTATTGGCTGAAGAAGAGAGCACAGACCACCAACTATTGCAGCCTCATCAATCTCACCACGTGACCAGATCCAGTGTTCTTTGATTCTTGACGTGGCTGTTCTTGAGATCGCATGTAGATTTCTATTCCTTTATATTTTCTATTTTTTCGGCTTTATTTGTTTATCTCTTCTGTGCTCTGCAATTGCTAAATAAAAGCGATGGGTTTGAGTATTTCTAATTTGTTCAACCATTTATTTGGGCAAAAACAAAGCAGAATTTTGATGGGTAAGTACTGAGGATTAAATACTGTTTTGTGACATTCACACTGCCCTTTAAATATCATTTTAGGTATATATAGTAATATTCTAATTGTAAACTCATTGTTGTTGTAGTTATGTTTGGCTCTTTATTATTGTGAAGTATTTAGTTCTGACTTTTGATCATACACTGTTTTTCTAATATAATTTTTGCCAAATTTGCAATCTTTATTTAGTATTAAAGATATTGATCACAAACTCAATCTGTTATAAAATAAAACAAATTCTGAAAATAGACATCTTGTATTGCTGATATTCAAGAAAAAAAACAAGAAGACGACGGAGTCGTCAATATTCATCTTTATTCCAAAGACATTGTTGAACCAATGATGTCTATTTTCAGAATTGTTTTATTTTGTACTTGCCATGGTTTGAATCTGTTATTATAGATGACAGATGTACGATGGCACGTTATGTTCGTTTGGTAGAATATAGGTTGTTTTTTGCACAAATGCAGTCATTTTCCTTGAAAATGTGGTATTTTCCTGTAGAATTGAAGAGTTTTATGCTTGTCTATAGTGTGTGCCATGGTTTTTCCATGAAAATTTGATACTTTTTCCTAGAAAAAAGTGTCTCGTTTTGTTTCATCACTTCTCTGTGGAAGAAAAAACTGCTTTCTGTAGAAGCATACAATTGAAGTGTGCGTATGTTGCCATCCCCAGGCTTACTTATTTGACACATTATTTTTAATCAGTTGTTTAGTGTTTATTATAATGGTGTGCATTATATGCAGAACCATGCTTCGACCGAAGCTCTTAGACAATGCCAAGTCTGCCACAATCTTGGTTTGTGCTCATGATTGTTGAAACCTGGTATGTACTCAATAATTGATATGTAGGGTTTAACTGCAAAAATCTCGCATGAATTGTATATACTTTTGTGTACAAACCTCGATTATAAAAAATAAATAAGATTTTGTAGCCATTTTTTACATAACTTTGTCATCTAAAATATCTGCCGATTAAAACTGCATTTTGACACCCCCATTCATTGTGCATTTGCCAATGATTGTTTATGTAAATATGTCACCACCTTTTGAAGGCATTTGACTAGAAAATTCTATTTATTTTTTATAATGACAGTTCGTGTACAATGTATCTACAATTCATTCGTGATATTTGCATATAAACTTTACATATCCATTACCAGCTTTACATATTGATGCCAGGTTTCAATGATGAGCACAAGCCCTAATTGTGGCAGTACTTGGTGTTGTCTAACAGGTCTGATAAAAAATGTTTCAAAATATGAGATACATGTCATTATAATAAATGATAAACAACCAAATAAAAAAATGTGTTGAATAAGGAAGCCTGGGGATGACATCATATTCACATGTGCATTAATTGGAAGCTTCTACGGGAAAGCAGTTTTTCTCTTCTACAGAGAAGTGATGATTTCCTATGGAACGACACACTTTCTTTCTACTGAAAAGCATCACACACACTATGGAAAAGCATCAAATTTCTATGGTAAAACTCTTCATTTACACAGAAAACCACTACATTTTTTATGAAAATGACTGCATTTGTATGGAAAACAACCTATACATGTAACTTGAAGCTTTGATTGGTGATTTAGTACGGTTATATTATTAATTTTGTGGAAACGCCATGTTGATAAATGATCTTTTATTAACAATGTAAGCTTTCAGCCTATCTGACTCAGGCCACCATTAGAGATTAAAATTGTACAAAAGGTTATAGCAATTCACGATGTTAGAGCGATTTATCAACATGGTGTTTACACCATGGTAACCAAGTAATAATATATGGCGAATTCTAATGTATGGCGAATTTTGTAAAATAAAATAAAATAACTAAACAGCCTATATTCTATGGAATAAACATAGTTTTCTATGGAGAATGCATCTCCCTAATTGTGATCAACATATTGTCTCATTACCGGTATATAAGTATTCCCCCCCTGAGAAAAACATTGTAGTACATATATGTACTTCTTTTTGTAGTCTGCATGCTTACTGTGTGTGACATCATGTTTAACCCTTAGTGTTGCAATGTCATGAAATCAATGTACTTTTCTAAGTTCTGCTATTTATAGGCCTTATAGGTCCTAGTATATTAATGTAACATGAATGATTCACTGCCACTGGGTTAGTTATTTACTTTTTTGTCTCTAGTCGGCCTTGATGCTGCTGGAAAGACTACAATTTTATATAAATTAAAGTTAGGGGAAGTCGTAACTACAATACCAACAATTGGTGAGTTGACTTTTTGTCATATTCATATTTCTCCCTAGTCCACCCTCCAGATTAACATGGAAATGTCTCAAGTTCATGCATAGTGCATTCAGATATTACTGATCTAGATCAATTGTTGTTTCTATTCACCTGTGTTTCTTTCATTACGCAGGTTTTAATGTGGAAACAGTGGAATACAAGAATATTAGTTTTACTGTTTGGGATGTTGGTGGGCAGGATAAAATACGTCCTTTATGGAGACATTACTTTGCGAACACACAGGTAACACTCAGATAATATAATATTACTGAACTCTGCTATCATGAAATACTTGATACTTATTGACTATGCCCATGGGAAACAGTATGTTTTGTGGACTAGAGACTACCTATGTTGACAATGGGTGTCGAGGGTCCATATATGCAGGAATGTGTTTATTTATTACGGCAGGAATGCATTTATATATTCTTGGTGTTTCTTGCAAGGGACACACATTCAATAAGTATTTTATTATGTACTAAGAGACAAAGGAGAAAAGTACAACAAAACGCTTGCTAAGCATTTACTTGAGCTAAAGCGCTCAGCCACGTTCTTGTGATGCGAAGACGCATCAAAAGCTGACTGAGTTACCAAGCATAAATTCGTAAATAGAGGGTATTACATGGTGGCACAGGGATATGAATATTATAAAACAGTATTTTACAAACGAGTGCAGCGAATGAGTTTACAAGATCTACATATTTCTTCAGAATATGTTTTAATATGGTCATGCAAGGTTTATAGTGCCTGCATGAATTTTTTACATAGAATCTAATTTGGGTCTCGATCATGTTGTTGATGATGACAAATACACATGTCATAATGCCAGCTGTGCTTAATATCAATATATCGCAAGTCGTATTCAGCTAATAACTGTGATTCAGCCTATTCACATCGAGATTTCAACACTGAGGCTATTTCAGTACATAATTCAGACTGTTAAGATGACATATTCTTCTCATATAACTGAATCTTGATATAATTAAGTTTGATAGTTTAGATATGCATGATGGTGGATGTTTGAGTGAACTAGATTGAGTAGACAAACTAATGTATGCATATGTCAGGTCGGCTATTTTGGATACATGTTTGAACAGCCAATTTGTTTGGATTGAATATGCATAAAAAACACACAGACATTTTGTTGGGATTGAGTATGCATAGAAGCATACTTAGTGATATATATTTGATTGGATATGTATGTTAAAATACATGTTATAATACAGCACATTTGCCACTTGCCAGACCTGTTGTGATCAATGCATATGTTCATTTAGTTTTAATCTGGTGCACCTAGAAAGCATATTGCTGTCTTGTTTGGATTGAATACACATAGGAAGCATACATGTTGCCTTGCCAGACCCGTCGTGATCTAGGATAGGAAGTCGAATGAGATGACAAACTGGTATGACTGAAGAGTTCCCAATGAGATAAGCTTAAGCCTGTAAGATTTGTCACAATAGGTCAAAGTGGCCATGTGGGAAAATAAGTCTAGCATGAGATAAACAAAATAGACCAAAATTATGACTCTTGCTGCAGCTTTAGTAACAAATTATCAAAAAATATACATTATTTGAAGTTTTTAACATTAAAACAACCTTGGCTCTGTCAACTTGTTATTCATCAATGAAAAAAGTAATGTCCACCACTAAGATGCATTGCTATGGAGACAGTTAAATTTGTTCACTAGCTATCATACAATATGCTTTTGACCAATAGGAGGCAAGAACAATTTGACTTTGACACTTAACATATCATAATGTGATTTATTAGTGGCAAGCTGATCAATTAATTGTCAAAGGCAGAAGCAAATAATTGATCTCCTTACCACTGATAAATCACAATATTTTATTATAGCTAAACTTCTTTCAACCCCATATCTTGGAAATAACCTCAAAATACATTTAAAACAACTTCATGCACATTAGAAGATATCCATTACAGTTATTTTTAAATACATGTACATGTGTTTTTAGGGTCTGATATTTGTAGTAGATAGTAATGATCGAGAAAGAATAAATGAAGCTGCTGAGGAGCTTGGAAGAATGGTATTTTTTCATCAGTCTATACACCTACTTAGTAGTTCTTAACGTTTCTCTTTAATTTTTCCCAACACAAATCCAGGTTAGCACTGACATGGGGGTAAAAGTTTAACTTTAATACATGAATTACTACCTGTAATAGTGAAACAGTTAAACTTTATGGAAGGGAAAGCGCCAGTATAGTGAATTTCCCAACAACATACCTTTGCTCAAAATATCTAATTCTGTTAAATTAGTGTTTGAGGTAGTAAAAACCCCAATGTATCTTTGTACTCTCTGTGCCATACTTTGCAAGATAACTACTTGACAACATTTGTTTAAAATAGTTCCCATGCTCCCAAAACTATTAAATAAATAAGTTTCTGAAATAATATTGCCAAGCCTCTAAGCAAGGTCATAGGGAATATCTTTTGAGTCTTATCTTATTTTCTGTCAATCAATTTAAAATGTGAGCATCCCCCTACTGGGCATAGCTAAGGCATTTATCACTTTTTTCTATTCATGGGGTTAGGAATTTTATACAATTGAAGGATGGGACAGGCCAAGCCGTAAGACATTGGGCATTTGATCATGGATCATTTGATTGGCACATGCAGTAATCCAGGGTTATGCTAACTGGCCCCATGCTACTCTTTCATCAAAGATAGCCTTTTCTTTTAACCTTTTCTTCACTTGTTTTCAACTACCCTTTTTACTTCTGTATAGTTAGAAGAAGAGGAACTTAAAGATGCAGTATTGTTACTTTTTGCAAACAAACAAGATTTACCGAATGCCTTAAGTGCTTCAGAGCTGACTGAGAGATTAAAACTTAATCAAGTCAAAAGAAGTGTAAGTCAACTTCTATATTATAGAGGAATTTTCTCCCTTCTAAATTTACTCTGAACTGTATTTTGTTTTGTTGTTGTCTAATTTTTCAACTGTTCGTAATAGTCCATGGTTGAGAAGCAAATCAAAACTCTGGATTTTGTAATTGTCCATGATCGAGTGTATACTAAAACTGAACAGAGCCCCACATGATTGGGATGATGTAAATACACAAATCCAGCTATTCTACACCTGCTACAAACAAAAGTTCATGTTAGATTGTATGCAAATACTGTATATTGTTAGAAATGAGGTTGCCTACTATATATTAGGTATTGAAGTCATGTCAAACAGAGTGTGTTTGCTCTTATAGTGGTATATTCAAACCTGTGTTGCTACAGAAGGAACAGGTCTATACGAAGGACTGGACTGGTTATCACAGAAGTTATCTTCATCATGAACACACTAAACAGAATGTAAAGTATAACAAGGAAATGGATATTGTTTCTGGGACTTGTACACATTACCTACTTTTATATGAGCAACAACAGATAGAGAACTAAACCCCTCCAGTTATTTTACACCAACACTAAAATATATGTAGAGAAAATCTCACTCTGATTCAGAGTTCGAATTAACTGTCCACAATTTTTTTATTCTACGGGCTTTTGGTTTTTATTTTAGTCTTTAAAAGTGAGTAAGAGGCAGGAAATCAAAACATCTGAAAATCACAGATTTTTTGCTATGTAGATATTTCTCAGGTCAAAGTCAGGGCAAAATGATTAGCCAATCAATTGTTGTAAGCATTAATTTTCTGCATCTGACATCGTTATGAAAAGTCTTTTTGTGACAGTTGACAGGCATACAAAGCAAAGTTGCGAATTATATTGGCTGTTTTGCAGTGTCTAATCTAATTCGAACTTTGAATAAATACATTTGATCTATGAGTTCCAATGATCAATCAGTCAATTATAGATTTTCTGCAATTGTCAGGATTAAAGAGAACCAATAATTTTATTTACTGATCTTTCATTTCCACACTAAAATACTGGGATTTAAAGTTGAAAGTAAAGAAATAATCCCCAAACCTAACTGCAGTGAACAATAGGTACACCTATTATTCTCATGGTAGTAAGTCCAAAGGATTGCATTGTGCAAGTTAATACATAGTTTTTTGTCATTGGTAACTTTTGAAAAATACAAATGGTTGTTCAGAATGGCTGGAAAGTTAACTAAAGAGGATTCCTTATATACCTCCATACCGGTACTTCTAAAATATTCACATTACCAGTAAGATTTAATCATTCAATTTTAATTTCAAGTTATCAAATTCTACTTTGCTATTTCTAACCTAATAGTTTTACTGTTGCAAATTCACAACATTATTTCACCAATGTGCAATATGACACTATTTTCACATGAAAATTAGTTGTGCTCCATGGTCAATCATGTTTTTGAAGATTATAGTTCTACATGATGAACACATTCAACAAAACTACTGGAAGTTTACCGTGCGACAAGAATTGGCTGAATGGCGGAAGACATTATAACTTTCATGAGACAATTACATATACTCTAGATGATTTTAATTTGTCAGTAGTCATGTAATAAGATAATGTTTACTGTTCTACAGACTCCAAATCTTTTTGAACTTGTGAGAAATCTATATCTTCCCCAGTACACCGCTTGTACAATGCCATGATATCTTGACATGTGGTCTCGAAGTGTGTTGTTGCATCATAGGAAGTTGTCAAGAACACCTGAAAATTAGTCAAGGAAACTATCAAACATATACCAAACTTTCTACATAGTGTACGCTTGTACATCATTTGAATTTGCTGGAGAAAACAGCAAACTTTGAGTGTGATAATTCTTTTCAAAGTTATAGCAACAAACCTTGCTGATAGCACCATCATCAATTGGTTCAAAAACATCATCAACTGACAAGAATCTAATAAATAATTAAATATACTTTGGTTGGAAATGGCACAGAGGGTCAAGAGGACTCGTGGTCTATACAGAAAATAAGACTTACTTATCCTCGATAGGAGCAAGAACATCCAATCCTGGTTTTAGCTCTGCTTCAGGGTTGTTGGTCTCAACTGTTGTGCTTACCATGGCAACATAGTATTGTTGAGGACATACATGATGGGAAGTGGAAACACAACATACATAAATATCTAAAATGATCATAAACATGTTATACATTGGATAAAAACATGGTTTTCCCACAACTTTCCTTGGATACTGGCCACGTGTTTATATATATTTCTGTACCTGATTTTCGTCCAACTTGATTTTGTGGGATGATGATTTGGCATGACGATGAGTTTGATGTATCTCGTATGGGATGAGTCAGTATGCAGATACAACGTACAACCTTAATAAAATTAATTCTAGTGAACTTCAGACAAGGTTTTCCAGATTATTACCTTAAAACAAGACACCAAAAGTCATATCCTATCAAAAATTATTTCACTGAGCTAGCCTTATTCGAGATGGTTTTTACTCAACTCAAATAGGGCTGCCAGCATATTCAGCTAAAGTGGGTCGACCCAGTCAACATGCCTGAAATCTGTCAATAAATGATCATCCGCCTAGGTACTTAATTGGCATTTGTGGTCAATATTGGGTATGTGTGGTCAATATTTTGCATAAATAAATTATGGGCTCTAAATTTCTGACCTTGCCAACTTTTTTAACTTTGTCTGGAAAATATGTGGGATCAGCAATCACACACTTTGTTTTGACTGTTTCACCCTGTGATGTGACACCATTGATGGCACCATTCTCGTCATAGGTGTAACCTTCAATAGGTTTATCCAACATGTACGTTCCTCCATAGATAGCACTAAGTCGAGCAAATCCTTGTGGCAGCTCACCGAGGCCATACAGTGGATAGAGGTAAGGAGATTTGCCATAGCGAGCCAAAGAGTTGCTACAATATTTGTAAAAATATCAGTAATATATTAAAAATTAGCATGGCAATCAAATCCATAATACTTGAACAAAATTGGGAGCTTCAAAATGAAACTACCTGTACAGGTTGATTTTCAACAAAGCTTCTTTACAAGGTTGAGACTTGTAGCTGCAATAAATTACATGTTTTTGGTAAATTTGCACCTTACAGGATTATAAAGTTGTTTTGGGTTTTTCTACCAGCAAAACACTGCTTTTTAGTAGTTCCTAAGATAAAAACCATGTAGTACTCAATACAATGTCAATATATTCTACGAGCACATACTTGTCATCTCTGTACAAAGCCAAAGCATGCCCAGTAAAGTCCTCAGTGTTTGAATCTAAACCAAATTTCTTGTATACTTCTGTCATTGTTGTCTTATCTGGATCGACACCTACACAAAAATATTTACATTTAATCTTGTTCATTGAAGATCGACATAAAAAATACCCTTAGCTGTTTTACACGTTACATAACTCATATTTGTTCTATTGGAATATGCTTCGGTATATAACAGGTGTAAATTGTTCTAGTTTTACCTTGCCATGTCTTGGGATCCTCTACATCAAAATTTGAAACAAAATGGAGGAAATTTTTGAACCTCCGTTTTTCAAAAATACCCATGAGGGATGTGGCAAGTGCTTCTTTCTCATTGGCTGGTACTTTGTAGATCTTGCCGCCACTTTTGTAAACAAAACTTCCTTCAATTTGTTTGAACTCAAGATACCTTGTCACCCCACTGAGAATCAAGATTTTAACAAGTTCACCTGAAATAAATCCAAATAATCATCCAAGACAACTTTTGCATGAAGGAACAAAAGTGTTTTGATACTTGGCTTAAAGACATAAAACATTTTCATTCTTACCATCAGCCATCAAAAACTTGGGAATTAGGTCAACATTCCAGTCTCTACCACGACCATATTTTTCTGCTGGTTTATCTTCCCTTTTAAAATGTTCATAGAAAGTTTCCAAAGGTGTGAGTGATGCACTAAGCCCACCATAATACTTGTTACGATCCATGTGAAGGACCTTTTTCTTGTTGACTGACAACAGGCCACTTAAAATACATTCCTGAAGAAAATACCATGTCATTAACAAAGTTTACAGGAGTGCAGAGTTAGCTCAATTAGCAAGCCATGCAACTTCTTTGTTCTGTGAATTCATGCTTCTGGCCAGGGTTCAAGACCCACATCATTAGATTTTTACAAACTTAAATTTTTTCCACAAGTATGTTTTGCAATTTTTCATCTAGCTGGACTTAAATCTTTGATCATTGTAGGGCAAAATAAGGATTTCAGGTTGTTTTATTTTTCAAATTTGATCTTTAACTTTTAAATGTGCAACTCAACGTGATACCATATGAATAGAAAAATAATGCTGGGTTATGGCTTGCGCAGAAATTGCCACTTCACACATAAAATAAAGGTATTTAAAGTAATGACAGGGTTGTCAAGGTAAAATTTTCCTAGAGGAAAATTCCAAACATGAAAATAAATAATTCTAAGAAAGATGTTCTAAGAATCGTGGCAAAGGAGTGTCCTCCCAAAATACTTCAAAAATGCCACGAAAATGTGATTGCATTGCATTTTGCAAAATACTTTCGAAATCTTTGAAAATGCTAGTTGAAAGCGACATAATAAACTCCCGAAACAAACAAAAGCCTGATTGCAGCTCTCATCAGTACTCATTCATATTTCAATGAAAATTTATGAACCAGACTTTCTCAAGTAGGTAATACATTTTCAAAGAATTTCAAACATAAACCAAAGCAATTCAAGATCAAGAAAAGCGAAAACGCCGCTATAGGATGTCCAAGTTAACATGAACCAAGTCACATCAATTAAAAACCCCTCTATAAAAACACCAGAAATACGTACTTGAAATGTAAACAAGATATTAAATAAATACAATTTTAAATATCTGGAATATAATAAAGAGAGCGTAAAAGTTGAATTGTGGAAATGGATTCCTTTTGATCTACGCTGATGAATAAAAAATATGATCCGGGTTATTCAGTTATTTAACACGAAAATACCACTTGCAAACTGTGATTCTTTTGCTATTTCCCGTACCTTTAAACCAGTACCGAGCACAACATAGTCATATTCTTCATCCATGGTGGACAGGAAAACTTTAAATTGAAGAAAATCACAAGAAATAGCTTGAAATTTCTTTCAAAGTTACACGCTTCACACACCCCGAAGTCAGATTAACCTGCCAAGGCTGATGAGGAAGAAGAGTGCAATTGGGGATACACTTATGTAAATGAGGACGGAAAGGTTCTTGTATGGATATTGAAAGGGTACATTAAGAAATGCCAGTGACTATTTCTGAATCGAATATTTTTTCTTCAATAAATTACTAATAAACAGTACAAACTGTCAAAAAAATTTGTTTTTATAAAGTGATTTTTTTCCAAACCGTTGTAAAAACGTCGTTCATTAACTTGTTTAGAATTAAAAATTAAGGTAATTAGCGTCATTAAGCGTGATGAAAATGAAAAGAAATATAGTATTAAATTTCAACATGACGACAAAAAAGACGGACAACAGGCGACATAAAAGGATGATGAAATCATCATAAATCGCTTTTGCAAGTTGTATTAAAACTTTGAAATAATAATAAAAATCGTTTTTATTTACCAAATATATTCTTTTATTAATAAGCTTTTGCAAAATCGAAAACATGTGAGAGAAATTAGTTTAAATCCTAAAGAAATTCTGTAATGTAGTTTCCTTCACGTTGGAGACATTTCATTTTGAGAAGATGTAAGGACTCCACGTGATAATATCATCTGAGAAATTGTAAATGGACGAACAATCTCTTCAAGGTTATTTGGAGTCACCCAGTCAAAATCCCTCCGCTCAAGCTCGAGTGAGTATAGTGTTGAAGTTCTCTAGAATAATTCACATGTTAGAATATTTCTGCTCTTTATGTATTAATCCTAAATTATCAGTTTTAGGCTTTTAGCTGAGAGATGGGCTTATCTCATACTTGGTTGTACTTCCATCACATTCAATAATACAGTTACAGAATAGAAACAACCAATTTCTCATTCTTATATGAATGACCAATCATCTATTTGTGGCTGTTTTATTGCATGTCATAGTTTTATACCCCTCAAAAAGCATGTCATCAGTCATCGTCAAAACTCAGAACGTTTTCCTCAGCGACAACTACAAAATACAACATTAATAATAAATGCACTATCCATGTAGAAGGTTACCCATTCCCAGCAGGTGGGTCATTCCAAGAAACAGCATTTCTAATTGGGTTTTTCTTACAATGGGTAGCAAATTTCACTTCAAATTGTTACTATGTCAAAATGTGGGTAAGAAGTGTATTACTGATAGACATGTGTTTGCTCCAAAACAGACCCTCGCATACTTTGAACAGTTGAAAAACTCTGTGGAAGGATGGAAAATTTGTGGCCAAGCGCTACTAGGTGGAAATGCAAGGTTTGTTGGCTTCAGTACAGCTGAAACTCAAGCAGCTTTGATGATTACTAAACGATACTCAATACCCCACAAAATCACTGCACAAATAATGTTCAATCATTATTCTTTAATGTCATTGCCCCTCTTTGGAATCATGTTGGTAAAACAGCTTTACCATTGAATATTCATATGGTAACTATGTTGAAATCTTTCTCTATGAATGACACATAAGAACCTGCTTGACAAAAACTGATTGTCTTTAATGTGAATAGGGAACTCACATGGTCACTTCATCGTCACTGCCCATGCTATAGAAATTAGATCTTTTGCATATGGCTGGGTTGTTTATAGTATTGAACCCAAATTCTGTTCCATTTTCAAGCATCTTAGTTCTTCATTAGCAAAAGCTTTACCCAAAGAATTTCTTAAAAATAAGTCAGTTTTTTGTACTTAAAAAATTTTTGGAATTCAACCCAGCAGTCATGTTTGTATATATGAGTTATTTGTTTTGTTTGTTTAAAATTTTACTTAAATTTTTTCATAAACAGTTGAGTGCCTTTCATGTGACTTAGAGTCCCATTTGCACTCTTCTGCTGGATATCATCCAGAAAGTGTTATAAATAAACAAGCTTGTCATGATCAAAATGAATGGTCAAGCATTAATGGTATCATGAATGAAAATCCAGGATGTCTCAAAATTACTGGAAACCAGTTCTCAGTTTTCAAAATTTTATGGTGTCCTCTTGTGGCTGCCCATGTGGTATCTGGGATTAATTTTGCAGACTAGATTTTGGCTTGAGCAGGCAAACTGCAGCCCCTCTTTATATTTTGCATTTTATGTAAAGGTCTGTGATTCAATACATAACCAGAAGAAGTTTAGAAGTCAGAATGACTGAGCAGTAATTGGTTCAGCTAATTAAAAAACATCAAATATATGCAAAACTTGTCTTCGTTTGCCTGTTTGAGCAGTAAATATATAATAAATATGTGTTCAATTTAGCAATGACCATTCCAAGTTTTTCTGTTTGCAAATCCTGGAGCATCATTCAAAGAAGAGGTGTGTAATTTGAGTTATTGCTAACCACTTGCCATTTTCATGTAGATATGATTAGGTAAGAAAAATGGAATATCACTGTCATGTCTTTTTTATGTTGCTAACTAAAGATGAATTTGAGGATATATAACATTTTTTCTAGATGTTAGATTGCTAGTATGAAAAGCACATTATTTTATCTCTTTCTTTATGTGGTACTTATTAATTTTCCAGCTACAATGAGATGCCAGAATCTGACCAACAGTCACTGAAACAGATGCTTATCTCATGGCTACAACAACAGGTTGTTCAGACAACATGATTTTATAAATCCATGTTATTTTCTAGTGTCTTATATTATAATAAGTCAATTTAAAAAATCTTCAATATTTAGTCAATGCGTGAAGTAAATGCAGAGAAAGGCTTTGTATTGAACAAAGGAGCTCAAGTCATCACATTGATTTTCATCAATGATTATCCTGAGAAGGTATACTCACTGGTGCCTTCATTGTTCATTGTTTTAATTTGCAGAAACAGTTCTAAGCTGCACAAATAGAAAATTAACTTTTCATATGAAGGTTCATCATTGAGTACAATAATTTGTGACATCAAAATGTGCCCAAGTTATTGTGTCTATTTTCATTGCAACCTACACCATGATCCCAGAGATCTTTCTGCTTGATTATTATCAACATTACCTTTCAGTGGCCTTCGTTCTTCTCCGACATTCTTTCTACCCTGCAACTTGGTCCAGCTGCTGTAGATATCTTTTTGCGAATCCTCAAAGCAATTGACCAGGAAGTTATCAATAGAGAGGTCCAACAATCATCTAAGGTAAAAGACACATGTATGAAATTATACTTGTCGCAATGCAATTGCTTCTGCCTATGCTATTGTGTTGTGTTGAATTCCTGTGCCAAATTTTATCTTACTGGTACCTTACCTTAGCTAATATTTTAACTAGTAACATGATAGTTTGTCGAGCTTTGCCTTACTATACCCGACCAATCTCTGTAGTTTTTTTTTTCTTTGAGAGGATGTGGAGAGAAGTACTCTTATCAAAGATACAATGCGCATTCAGTGTGTGGATGATTTGGTTGAAGCATTGTATAAAATTTTGGTAATGATTTCTTTATATGTTGCTTTATTGTCATATTTTGTGTCGCATTATTTTAAATAGTGTTTTACAAACGTGCCAACTGTTCTATTATTGAAGGTATTAGTTAACTTGAAGGTTGAATTGTTTGTATTTAGAGTGACTTAGAAAACGTACAACCACAAGTAATGTGCTTATGTTTGGATGTGATTGGACGATATGTTTCCTGGATTGATATCAACCTAATTGCAAATGACAAATTTATAAGGTACTGTACAGTATTCATTTGATTTTTTTATTTGATATTTTGAAGTGTATATTGGTGCACTATTAAAATTTAAATTGTATATACAATTTGCAGTCACTAATTTTTTTAGAATATTGTTGAGTCACCTATCAATGGAATTACTTCGAGAGAGTGCTTGTGATTGTTTGTCTGAGATCATCAACAAAGGTACAGTTATTTATAGGTCTGCAGTATTTCCACGCAACATGAAGAAAAGCTGGCTTGAATTGGTGCATTTAAATTTAAAATATCATTTTTCTTCAGGGATGCTTCCTCTGGACAAAACTAAACTGGTTCAGTCACTTTTAAAAGTGTTAGAAGATGCTTGTGTATTACCACCAAGCAAAGTATGCCTGCTGTAGAATGAGGTTTCTGAAGTGTAGCGAGTGACAAAATATCTAAAAGCTTTGCACCGTTGTTTATCCATTTTTAGACAGATGATAGTGACTTTCAAGCAAAACTTGCCAAGCTTATCAACACAGCTGGAACTCAACTTATTATCTGCTGGTCAAAGTAATTGTAACAATTATTGTCAGTATAAATCATATATTGTCAGTATAAATCATATATTGTCAGTATAAATCATATATTGTCTGTATAATGTACAAGTATAAAAACCATGGCCAGCCTGACAACGTAAGAAAGTATCTAAGTCATCATCAAACTTTGAAATAAAGTTGAAACTTCACAGTTTCAATTGTTTGTCTTGTTTTTATTCATATCTTGAATTGCAAGATGACTTTATTTTTTGGAATTTGTTTTTTTTATTATACAAGTATATATAAGTAATTTATATGTTTAGTGTATCTTACAGACTTACAAAAGCTGGAAGTATGGAAGAAGCGGCAAACACCTTAAATGTCATTGAAAATAAACTCAGCTACATGTTTGGGTATGAATTACCAAATACTGCATGCCTTTAAATTTGTGATACCGAAAAGCTCGGTTAATGAACAAGGTTGTTTGTTTAACTAATCTCATTTGTGTGTGCATAATGTATACAGTAGTTTTTATTATAAATTGGTGTGGTGCATGGTTAGTGAAACAAAGAGCTTGCTTTACTAGTTTCAAACTGATTCCTTCTCTATTCTTCATGAAGATGCCATGTGCTATGTATGTTCTTTAGATTTCTTGGCAATGATGATGATGATATATCTCAGAGTGTCCTCAGTTTTGCAAAAGATTACATCACCTTACTTAAACAGGTAATTTAGTTTTTTTGCTTTTCTAAACAAATTGAAGAGTGTCTTCATTCTCTTCGAATGAAGAGGAAAGACTACAGCACTTGTTGTCGTATCACCTCAAAGTAATTACCTTGGGTACTAACAAGCAAAAAATCTTAAGATTTAAAAAAATGCTTCCAGTCAGCATGCTAGTGGAAACACTCACATTTTCTGAATGTCTTATCCCGTCTGGTGAGCGTGTAGAGGGTGCAGGCAGAAAAATGAAGAGAAGAGATTAAGTGTAGAAGAAGCTGGATTTCTCTAATGTCCTCGTTACACATTGTGTGGAAGGATTGCATTATGAAGTCACCAGGTTGCTCAAACTGTGAACAGTCGGCAGTAAAACACGTGACACATTTATAACTACCGACTCAAAGTTACTTTTGAGCCATACAATTTCGTGCGCAAATTGTTAATGTGTTCGAATATGCGCACTTCCCCTTAAATATTGTGAACATTTAAATTTCAGAATTTTTTCGTTTATTCCACAAAATAAGTGCCCAAGCAATCTATATTTATAAAAAGTCTCATATTTTAAGCCGCTTCGCGACGTTGAGAGCGATTTCAAGTTTATTCATTTTTTATACACCCTGTATATAGAGGATATTACAAGATGGCGCGAAGGTATGAATATTATTTTCGAGGGGCGAAAACAATATTGTTTTCAACGCGAGAAAATAATATTCATATCTTCAAGCTACCGTGTCATGTTCTTTTTATTATATGGTCAGAAGTCCAAACAAGCTAACAGAGAGCATATAAATCCCGCGTGAAAACACACGCGTTTTTCACGCGTTGCATATTTTTCATATCTTCACTTGTGAAAATATGGGAATACGAGTGTTTTAGTTTACAGTAAAACACCCATAACCATATAATAAATATGCATATACATAGCTCTCTAGACTCGCTCTCACGGCTCATTTAATAATTAATATTTTGGGCAACGCCCTGTGCAGCCCTGTGCAAATAAACATTAACATAATACATTTTGTCTTTACCTGCAGTTACCTAGCATGTCGAGCATGCAGGAAAGGAATATTAAGGTGTGTGTTTGCCGTAATATGATTTGTACGATTGAGCATCACAATTACACCTATTTAGTACGTCGTTTGTTGCTTTCTAAAAGGGTCTGCTGCTGACGGTCATAAGGAAAATGAAATATGACGAATCTTATGATTTTGATCAAGAGGTAACTGCATTACTAATACTTTTCACAATGTGTGTGCCGCGATATCGTAAACAAGATAGAAACATTTTACCAATGATTTAAAAAGAAACATTCACTTGAAAGTTTATCATGATACTGATATATTGTGTAACATACGAAATGTAATTGACGAAAGGTATTTTTTGTGTAGGGCGAAGAGGAGGCGATGTTTTTGGAGTACAGAAAATTACTGAAGATTTTGTTCCAAAACATTGGGCAACTGGTATGTGTCACATTGTAGACCTTATCACATACTTGCGCCTTTATTAGGGTGATAAACAGGGTGACATAAAAACGATATGTCCTGGCGATATCGTTTTTGTCCCGCTGCAAAAACGAAGATGGCGTCCGACTGCAAATTGGTAGTGAAAAAGCAAAATATGTTATGATAGAAGGCCAATAACCGAAACATATCTAGAACTGTAAAAAAATAAGTTATTCTTGGCTTGTTTTTGCAAAGTTTTAGCTTTTTAACGTATTTTTTACAATGTTTTTGTATTCATCCGGAAATGAAATCAAATGATTTATAATTAGAAAATAAAATCTGGTTTTCGCCCCTAAATAGCTCTGATGAAGGCACAAGTATTTGGTAAGTAGGTTATTACATTCGAGGCCAGGTGATACCAGTTTTATCGCTCTCGTTGCGATATCGTTGGACGATATCGTCGGACGATATCGTCCCTCGAGCGATAAAACTGATATCACCTGGCCCCTAACGTGATAACCTATGCATATACATAGTCTTTACTAGAATACTAGAATCTTTATTGTATATAGATAAATATAATATAGATAGTCTCATTAATCTCCAGTGCTTTATTGAATTGATGTATTTTGTAGGATTCTAATTTGCTGTTATCCACAGTTGCGGATGTCGTAACGAGTACGATGGGGTAAAAGAATGTTTGTCATAATTATTGTACATAGGTCTTGATAATACGCATATTACTATTTAAGAAAGAAAGATTTTCCCCATGAACGCTATAGGTTGCCTCCAGGGAATGTAACTGTTATAAACTACAGCTTTTAGTCATTTTTGCTCAATACTTTTTCCAGTGACTGGAAAAATATGAAATTCATGGATATTGAAGTAGCTGTGCGGATGATATATTACGCTGGTGAAGCTGTTCCGGTTAGTGCATTTGTGTGATTATTGCTGGGAGGGGCTTGGCTTTTCTACGTTTTATTTCCCAATTAATTTTTTTTAGAACCAACAACTCTATAGTGACCAATTCAAATGGGAAATGATGCAGAATATGCTCTCTTCTGTAAGCTGTCAAACGTTTTCCACAATATTTCATCTAATGTCTTAGATGTGTTCTAATTATTTTTTTATAATTTCCAGTTGATAGAAAGCAATGTCATTTCTCAAACTCACTTTTCCGTCTCAATTTTGGTAAGAATGTTGTACAAACATGTATTCACATTTTTTTTCAACATGATCTTCTAATTTCATAATTTCTTGACTTTTCAGTATTTCGAAACTCTGGTTCGGTACGATAAATTTTTCACTGCGAAACCGCAATTTATTCCGGAAGTATTGGTAGGTATTCATTTTTTGTTTTGGTCTTTCTGTATACGGTAAAAATCTTCGCGTTAATCGACCTCACACCTTTCAATGTACAGTACATATATTCTAGTGCAACATACAATTCTCAAAATTTATATTTTTTCACCTATTGCGAGCAGGTGTCATTTCTTGATGAGCGTTGTCTTGGTCATTCAAATTGTAAAGTACGAAGTCGTGGTTGTTATTTGATGTCCAGATTTGTGCGAAGCCACAAGTGAGTTGAACGAGCGAGTTATAAAAATCTAAAAAATTCAAATAAATGCTAATTCATTGCGAAGTTCCACATGAAATGTACTCGTATGTACTCACAAGGAGATGCTTTTTAATATGAAGTCAACGTTCCCAGTTTAGAACGTGCAAAGACTGTGTTATAATTTATAAATTTTTACTTTGATATTAGAAATCGATTATACATTTTTTATGGCGAAGTTCTCATCAGGCTCCAACTTATTCTTGCATCTCAGGTAGGAATTAATTTGATCTAATCTATCTTTTTGGCATTAAAATATGTTGAATGAACATGCGTCATTTTCTTTTTAGAACAGCGGTCACCAGATGTTGTTCAGTGCTGATGACCAGGTAATTATTATTCTTACAGGGTTTACCATAATTTATTATATAAAGTACAGTGCTTTATACGGATTTCGGGCACTGATAAAACTGATAATCTCGCGTGTGAGATTATTTATGATAATTTCACAGGTGAAAATTGTCGCTATTCAAACAATCACCAATCATAGCTTCTGGAGATTTTATATTAGTGGAAAATCTGTAGTTTATATAATAAACAGAAAAATACATGGGTGCTTCGAAACACCAGATTTATTTCGAGTGTTGAACATGATATCTGGTATTTCCGCGGACCCATGTATTAGAGAAACTTCTCGAAATTTATCTAAATTTGTGACATTGTATAACAGCGTGCAGTGATCTTGAAAATGTAGCAGTTGGACGGTTTGCGAAGTGACTTCAATAATTTCGTTCGAGACGAATATTCAATAAGTGATGTTACAATACTCGGCTCATCTTCTTTGCAGATGTTTCTGTATGAAAGTGCTGGTCTATTAATTGTGTTCAGTGGCATGGCAGCAGAGGTATATACTACTCACCATGCAGGGTAGGCCGATGTTTGTCGAAACGAAGTGAAACGAATAAAACAAAAAATATATTAATTTGTTATGTATATTTCTATGTGATGCCTCGTTCATTAGAAAAAAACTTATCAAATTTGACATGTATACAAAGAATATAGTTTGATTTGGTATTTTTGAAAGCACGAGGAAGACACATATGAATATACATGACAATTTAATTTTTCATCATTTTTAGTATTTCGTTGCAGTAATTTCGTTTCAATGTTTCGGGTTTAAATGCATGCCACTTATACAGAAGTTGTTTGTTCCTCCCAATAATCGCAAATGTACAGTGCTCTCCTTCATATTCTAGAAACAGGAGGCGGCCATGAGGAATATAATTACATCTTTAGTGACCAGATTTGATGCAGTGTTTAATAAGGTGCGTCGTTAATTTTTTGGCATGGTCAAAAGACACCCACATTGAGCTCTAATTAGGTTCTACTTTATTTTTCAGATAAGCTGTAGGTTTAATTGACAGTTTGTTTCTTTTAGATAAGCTCTAGTAATCTTGAGGAAGCCGAACTTCTGCCGTTTGCGCAATGTTTGTATAACTTAGCGTCGTTTGCGAGGTGAGGACTGGTTCCTTGCTACAGTATATGCAGTGCTTGGACATTGACACGTACAACATCCTGCCTTAAAATAACTTTTCGATAACCGTTGTTTTATTTTAGTCGTTTAAGCAAAGCATTTTCCAGCCAGCAAACCATGAAACAATGCGGGTGTGCAGCTTGTTTTGCTCAGGTATGTTTATATGGCTGGAAATAAGTATGTCATTTAAGCTAACCCCATCTCACACCTCGTGCTGATGTTGATGCATATTTTGAGCTCATTAAAACTGCATCATTTTCGCGGGCTTTTGGGCCAATAGAATGCGTTAATATAATGTTGTTATGCTCGCCTGAAAGCTGGGAGTCACACTGTACGCTTTACCTTCCCAACCCTCCCACCCGTTCGTTGAGTTTTCTGTGGGTTGCTCTGCACCTTGCATTACGCCTGGCTGCTTGCCAGCTGTTGTTTCCCGGCTGCTGCCAGGCGCTTTAGCTGCTTGCCAACTGTTTTTCGCACTGCTTGTCTCTGTCATTGCTAACTGCCTGTGCGTCTGCTGGTCCTGTTTGTCTTTGCTTGCCATAAGTTGTGCGTATTCTATTCTTAAACCTGGTTGCGTGTTATTGTTGCAGTGTTTTTGGTGGTGTTTCTTGTTTGTGCAGGTGTCTGTGTTATTACGTATGACGGGAGCGTACCTAATCCGAATGCTTTTTTCCCTTCTATGACTTGTAGCAGGGCTTATTGGGGGGGGGGGCGGGGGGGGGCTTACCCTATCAGGTATCTCCATGAGTTTTTCTGGTGTGTCGGCCGGTGGTCCTGTTCGTGAAGAGTTGATTATCGGCATCAATCATATTTGTCAAGCCGGATTTTTCTTCTACGTATAAGACAGCAGACCAATGGAGGTCACTATTAGCTGGCTTGCCGAGTGAACGCGGCCGCCTAAACCATGTCAAATAGAGCTACACCCTCATGCAGTACTCGTATTACGCATTACGATCATCGTTCAACTATAAACGTTGATGCGGCTATATTTACGAGTACGATTGTTGTTAAAGCGGTACAAAACAAAAATGTAAATGATAAGCAAGCAGTAATGTAATTAGTTGTAATTGTATGTTGAAAAGTTTTTGCATTCATCTCTTAGGCGTTGCCAGTATTTTTACGAGCGTTGACAGTACGGATTCACCGAGATCTTATTCATTCTGGTGTGAGACAATATCTACATAGGATGATCATATGTTTAGCTGAAGATGTCCTCCCATTTGTTCCTGTTGCTGTCACGCATTTACTCAAAGACCCAGAGGTAAGAATGCGAATCGAGGATCAGAATTTGCACATCATTCAATTCCGGTCACTTCTGTTTTTCCACAAAGACAATTTCACAGCTCATCACTTAAGTCTGTCATCCAAGTAAGTGCACATTAAGTAAAGACTTGAAAATGAATAGAGGACATCAATGGTATACGTTGGAAACTAACAAAAGTTAAAACATGAAAACGCCCTTCCATTTCAGGCAAAGGATATACAGGAATTTATTCCGTTAATAAACCAGATCATTTCAAAGTTTAAAGTGAGTTGTGGTATATATAAGATGAATGTCCTTATAAGACATGAAAAACTAGGAATAAGAATGTAACTCATTGATCATTCCAATTTCCTCTCACTTAGAATCACATTGCACCATTTCTTCAAGAAATATTTATGCCCATAGTACGGACAATTTTTTCCGTTCTAAATCTGCCAGCAGATTCACTGGACACACAGGTAAACATGTCGTTTCCTTTTGCATGCAATGTTTTGAATGTTTTGTAGTACTGTAAAGTAGGCGTTGTAAATCCAGACAAATGCTAGTTTTTCTGTTTTGGTTTTTAGGCGACAAGAGAGAAAATGTTGTTAAAAAACAGTTACTTTCAGTTTATTGCCAGTCTTGTAAATAATAACGTGGTTGACGTTATTTTTAACCAAGGCAAGTAATACTTTACTTATGTTCTACTATCTATAACATCCCCAACAAAACTGTACTACAATGTACAGTTTGCTTTGTGAAAATAAAAAATCATTGAGTTTGTTATTTAAAATATTGTTTTAACCAATAGAGCCACAACATACACAAGAAGTGTTGTTGACAATAATTCACGGTGCAGTGGAACCATCAGATTCCAGCGTAAGCGAAATATCAGAAATGATTTTTGTGGATATTTTGTGTAGATGAAACCGTTGCCATATAACACTTCAAATTTGTCGCCTATTTATAGTGTCAAAAGGCCTGTTTTGGAATTTTAAGGAAATTAGTCGAGCTTTGGGGTGAGTACAGAATACAGAAGTAGTAAAATGTAAATTGCGGTAAGAAATTATTTTCCAAAACAAATTAATTATGTAAAATATTGATGAAAAAATAGATATAGAGAATGCCATAAGTTGCATACCACAATATACATAGACGCCAATATAATCAGAGTAAAAAAAACTTTAGGGTTACGAGTTATATCTATCCTCTATTTCTTCGCCTTGTATACCTGAGATATTGTGTTTTTATATTTTTTAAAGGGAATACGGACGGACCAGCGTCATTTCAAGTGTTTTTATACAATCATATTGTTCCATCATGCTTTGTGGCGCCATCGAAGCCCGAATTCGACCTGAATGATGCACAGACAATGTTGGTAGGCGAGATATAGTCTTCGTCTATCTTCTTTTTTGTGTATAATTGTAAAAATATAATTATTTTAATGCATACTAACGTATTAAATTTTTTTTCCGTGCAGATCCTACAAGAAATTGCAACGATACAAAAAACAATTCACCAAAAGCAGTTTGATGTATGTGTTATGTTCATAAGCTAGGGATTTGGTTGGGGAACTGAGACCAAACAGTGTCGATTCATTTGTGCTTTCAGGGAGGACAATTTATTCACTTTCTACAAAGCAAATATTTACCTTCGCTCAATCTCACTCCTGAGTTGATCCAGGTAGGTTTGTTCTGAACTTTAATTATTCAAATCTGTGTGACGATTCACAGTCAATAGCTTGTATTTCGTTTTTACAGGAGTATTGTAGACATGTGGAACAAGGTGATGTTAAACAATTCAAAAATTTCCTTAAGGTATTGCATGTAGTGCTTGGTAAAATATTGCCGGTGAATATGCTTTCCAGGGCAGGGTATCTTGTGTGAAGCTTGCCTTGATTAATATATTATATATTATTATATTATATTAAATTTGTCACAATTTACAAATGAATTATAGGTAGATTGAGTATAGATGTACTTAAACAGAATACAAGAAAACAAAATGTGACAGGAGAAAGGAACAGGATATACGTCCCACATGACACCTAACCCCTAAGCAAATACACTTCTTTTATCTCCCATACCGCTGGTAACATATCGTATTTAATAGTTTCTTAATAGATTTATTGCCAGGCGTATTCTTGTGCATATCCTCCATTGTATACACAAACGCTGTCACCTTTATTGGAATTTTTGTTTTATTACAGGTATTCTTTAACAGCTTTAAATCGTGACATTGTTTTTGCATGGTCATGGTTTCTTTGGCATGAAGACTGTTGCAGTGTCGTAATGGCTTCAGGTCTGCCATTAAGTATTACATGAACAGAATTTAAACGAAGCAAATTGTTTGCTGATTTAATTTTGCGATAATAAACTTACGTGGTGTTTTCACAACATTATATTTTAATTTGATATTCACCATGCGAACATACAAGGACCTTTTTTCTTTGGATATTTATCGATAGCCATCCCAGTGCACGTTACGTCAATGCATATATTATTATTTTTTATAATCTCCTAAGGTTGGCAACTCTTTCACCGTAATAAACTTACGGACGTTAGACATTCGCTTCAAACAAATAATGTGTATCTAGTTTTTTTGCCATAACTTGTGTTATTTTACTTGTTTGAAGCAAAAGTCTAACGTCTGTCAGTTTAATATGGTGAAAGAGCTGCCAGCCTTAGGATATTTATATGATAATGTATGCAATGACGTAACGTGCGTGACTTACACGATGTGGTGGGATGCCTGAGGTTTATCCAGAATATATCAGAGGCTTTGAAAACGTCATTGCTTACGTTGTATGGCGTGGACAGTGAACTGTAATACAATACTGGGTGACGCCAATTTAGTTTTCTGAGTTTTGGGCTGAAATAGTTTACGCTGAAGAACAAAGCTAATAAAAAGTTATATTTCATATACAAAAAAACGAAAACAACTGCAATTTTGAAAAATACGGCAAATTTTCTTTTAAAGTTTAACGTGTTTGTCTTTTACCTAAAGCCTCCTCACCCCCTTCTTTTTTCAAACTTCTCTCTCTCTATGTGTTATGCTCCTTCCCCCTGGATAAAGAGTTGAACAAAATTAGATTATGGGGGAGAGGAAGGGATAAGGAGGAAAAGAGGGGGAGCAATGAAGGGAGATTGATGGGGAGGGAGGGATAAGGAGGAAAGAGGGGGAGGAATGAAGGGAGATTGATGGAGAGGAAGGGATAAGGAGGAAAAGAGGGGGAGCAATGAAGGGAGATTGATGGGGAGGGAGGGATAAGGAGGAAAGAGGGGGAGGAATGAAGGGAGATTGATGGAGAGGAAGGGAGAAGGAGGAAAAGAGGGGGAGCAATGAAGGGAGATTGATGGGGAGGGAGGGAAAGAGAAAAGTAAAAAGAGGCGAAAATAGAGCAAAGTGCAAAAGGGTTAAAAGAGAAAACACTATATTACATGCCCTTATCCGGCTGCACTATTTCCCCCTCTTGTTTCCTCCTCCCTCTTTCCCTTCCTTCCCCAATATCTCCCTCTCCCCTTCCATCCCCCCTCTCTTCCTCTCCTTTCCTTGCCCTCTCGTTTCTTTCTCCCCCTCCCTTTCCTCCTCCTCTGAGCAATAAAAAGCAGTCTACTGATGTCATTCCAATACTCGCGGAAATTGCGCTGGAGGATTAAGAAGGAAGAAAAGAGATCAAGTCAATCTTTTCAGGTTGGTAGCACACACATAACACCATCGTTACACCCTGGGGTCGTCCTGTAATGTCCTTAGCATTCAGAGTCTACAGTGGAGAATTTACCCGTTTCAGGGTGTAGAATAGCAGTATATGGTGCCCAACAAAGATTTTATTTTACTTTCATTGTGTTCAACGGACACCAAGGAAGCACTTTTCTACAAATGCAACATGACATTATTTCTTCTATTTCCTTGCTGGTATACATGTATTGATTCTAACTTTATTAGCCGAAGTACTTACGACAGAAACGCCTCAAGTGGAAGTTGGAATAAACTCCAGGGGGGTTCTGGGGTTTTTTCAGAGTTTTCCTTGCGTCCGTTTTTTGCAGAAGAAGAGTGAGTTTAGGTGAACTGCACGGGGTCTGAAGTGGCTGCCCCCTGAAAGTAGTTGAGACATGGGTTATTTGAAATGAAAAGAGTAGAGACTGTGAATGAATGCATAGTTTTTCTTGTGTTTTGAAATAATTCCCAGCCAAATTCTCGGGTTTCCATTTGAAAAATAATTTCTATCCGGGCAAATTTAACTCAACTGAACGTTTTGGTGTGAAGTGTAAGTTTCGAGACTCAAAAGAAGATTGAGTTTTTGGGGCTGTTTAATGGTCCTAAAAATTCGCTGAAAAACACTCTGGAGTTTATTTCAACTTCCACTTGAGTTGTCCGTGTTGCAAGTACTTCCGCTAATAGATTTAGAAACAATTATCCTCGTTCGTTTTTGACCACATTCAGCACTTTCAACCCTAACAGATAAGTTATTGGGAATATTCAGCAACTTGCTAAGCATGTCAATATTGGTTTTTTGCCCGACACATATATAAATACTTGGTACCTCCATTTCGTGCCCACCTCCACGATTGACGGCTTTACCAACAACTTTCACATTTGCTTTACTTCCACGCTTTGTTAAAAAATGGCGAACTATCCCAGCCCCATCCTTTGTATTCGCTAATGCTCTTAGAATGTGCCCAACATCATCTTCTTTCCTTATTTCGAGTAATTGTCATATACGATTATCATTCTGGACACGGTATGATCTCACCTTATATTAACCTTATTTTTTAGCAAAATATTTCTGGCAGTGGTTTGGCAAGCGCTCTTGGCGATCTGGTAAGTTTGCTTAGTTTGTGCTTTCACAGTAGTCACTAATCTTCTTTCTTATGTTGTGATAATAGTGGGTGTATTCCCTCCAAAACAATTCCCTCCAAAAAACCCCAGGAACTGTATCAGTTCTAAACTCTTCTTCCTAGAGGTTCAGTAAGGATTATCTCTTATTGATCCTGCGTTACTGCAGAAAGAAATCTAAGCTAAGCTAACTTTATTTATACGGGATATCTCTAGCAGTTCCAAACTGTTCCTAGAAGTCTAGCAAGGGTCATCTCTTATTGATCCAGTGTTACCACACGAGGAAGCCTAAACTAAAGTAGTTGGGTTAATTCCCAAACACTGAATGACAGTCTTTAGCTCTTTCAAGTGATGAGATGGCACTGGGTTATTACTTTGCATAACTATTCCCATAAATTATCAATGATTCTTCATGGTTGCTTTTAACTTTTACCGATACTGGTAACGTTTGCTCGGAATTGTAAGACAACGGAAGTGGCACAGTTTTGTTGTGCTGTAACCTGGCTTTAATCTGTAAAATGCGTGGTTTTATATAAGACACGAGCGGAAACTATTAATCCTACCATGGATACTATTCGCTGTCAGGAACATTTGAGACTCACAGCTTCTACACAACGCATTTTCTAGGTTATATCACAAGAAAATTCACAATAAACCACATGAAAAGCTTCGCCAAACTAACCTGTTATACTGCTTAGGAAAGTATTAGTTTATAATTCTCATCAACGATAAAGCTTCGCCTCGTAATGTAGCTCAGTATAAAACCACGCATTTTACAGCTTATAGGAAGGTTAGAGAACAAGAAAACTGTATCGCTGCCGTTGTCTTACAATTCCGAGCTACAAGTTACCATTGTCGGCAATGTTTAAAAGCAACCATGAAAATCATTAATGATTCATTGTTAAAATAATAAAAACCTAGTCGGCAACGTTCTAAGTTGATAGTTATATTTGTGTAGCTGTCGAACTGTTAATGGGCCTGCAGTAATTGGCATTATGCTGTTATGGGAACCCTGCCAAATTATCTTCATGTTACGGTAAAGTTATTAAATAAATGAATAAAGACAAGGCAATATTTTCTACTATGTTTAATTTGTCCCATCTGTAACCATAATATACATTCCTGTCGAGCACGCTTTGCACTCACAGCTTGCATATACTGACTATAACCTGCCGATGGTTCAGGCAAATCCTGCATCCTTTAATACTGCTACTCTTTCTGAAAAGTTAAAATGAAAATTGAACATGACGCTTGTGCAATTCCATTTATTATGTGTGACGTGCATACCAAAGACAAAGTAAGCAACACTCTAAGAATACCCATGTTGAATATATTCTGATTAATTAATTACTATTACTTATTCCAGTTCTTCAGTTCCACCTGAATGTTTTCGAGGATGGCTCAGTACAGGAGGATTGAACCATGTTGATTGTTTCTTTTCTCCTAGTTCTACTTTCTTGAACTCTTCATCCGGGATCTTGCCTTCTTCTACGCCAGCCTGGAACAACGAGTGGATACTAACTCCCATTTTCCCCTGTTGTTCGCATCCTTCAGCTTGTTCTTCAGTCTGTTCAAGAAGAGCGAGCAAAACGTCAAATGATGTAGTTGACTTTAGGGTTATTTATTCACTGTTCTTTACCTTAGCTTCTGTATATTGGCATTGTTGTTGATCGTCCAAGAGTAAAATGGCAGCTGTTCTGCTTGGTTCGTTTGTTTTCTTACTCAGAATGACACGTTCACGCTCTTCTGAAGATGTTTTGAATAATTCCCAGACAGTACGTGGTGGTGATGCCGCTGTGGCTGATGGGATAGACTGGACGAAATAAATCGATCATATTTGGATGGAAATGAAGTGTAACAGATGAATTAAGATAACATTCTTCATTGTTAACATTGCCTTACAATAATGTCAGGACATTGAGTTCAATATGATAGCAAAAATTTGGATAATTAGGAATTAAGAATATTGTCAATACCGAGATAGAAGATAATACACATAGTGGCTTTAGAGGTAATACGATCATTGCTGATCATCGCTGATTGGGTACATGGTGAAAGAAGATTGTGGAAGAAAAGTTCTTACCCGTAACGCATCTGCACTCAACGATCTTGTAAGATGTATCACTACGCCTTTTAAACCAGTTGGGTTGATGTAGCAAACACGTACTCCACCTAGTGGAATAAAGCACTTCAATGTCTTCGGTAACTAATAGCAGACAGGATTGTGTTGCCTTGTACGCTGATATAACACAACTAAGCAAAATACCTGGTTGATTTTTAAGGTCATTGACATCCTTTGGTGAATATATTGTGGCAGTCATAGATGTTGAAATACTTCCATAATAAGCCATGTGTGCTTCACTTCGTTTTTGCCAGTCATCCCAAATTTTGTCAATAAATCCATGATGAAGATAAAATTCAGGAATACCTGTTAAAAGAATAGGTAAAGAAACTGGATTTTTATCTGCTGATCTCTTGAGTATTGCTTGCTTCCCGTCAGGTATCCGATACACAAGCATGGTATTAAAAAAATCTTCACGATAAGAAGAGAGATCACTAGGAAATATCTGGCATAGTTCTGCATGGTACTCTTAGCTAAACTATGCGTTTATCTCACCTGAAGAAAACAATGTCATCATTGTCCCTCCAATCATAAAATGCCCGATGTTGTGTACCAGTCCTCGCAACCACTCTTCAAAACTTGTAGGTTGTCCTGCTCCGGGAAACATAAATGTCTCTGGAGTGTGTTGACTCAGAGCATACCCAATATCCTTGGCGGTCGTAGCGGTGAGTGGGTAGAAATATCTTCTGAGCCAAGTTTCTGGTAACAGCGCATGCGTCCAAGAATATTTTCGAAATGGTCCTATTCAAAGGAATGTTTTGGCACTGTGTTTGAGGGAGAAAATATATTTGCATAATCACATAGTAATGCCTCCAAGGTCGTGGATTATCTAATCACAAAAAAGCACCCCTCTTAAACTGTGCCTTAATTGGCGGAAATCGGTTGTCATCTACCTGCAGTGACGTAATCATTATCAAACCAGTTTCCATCTCCACCAATCCACGACCAGACTTCAGATCTTTCCCAGCTGTCTGCCTCTAAACTCCAGTCCCAATAAGGCAGCGTCACTCCGCAATCGTAACACCTTAGTAGATTTTCTAACATGAGCAGATACCTAAACACACATGTAAGCGTTGTCTGGCCTGATCCGGGAGGTGCACAGTGCAGTGAGATACGTTATTTTAAGATTGATGATTGCATGGGTTGAAAAAATACTTGAAAACAATTATGAACTAAAAGTTAAAGCTTTCTGGAAAATCCAAGAACACTATAGTAGAACCAACCATCTGTGCCAAGGTAAAAATTCATGTCTGTGATGGATTTTCTTCCCACGAAAGTTTTCAAAATGAATTCTGGCGAGCGCGTTGAAACGGTGTTTCCAATTTAGATGCGTGGAAACAGTGAGGAACGCCTCGATGAATCTGTGTTTGTCATTATCGCTCATACTCAGGAATTCCTGTCGTCTTCTGCACTCTGTTGGTTCCAAACATCTTTCTGAACACAAGTAATTTAAGAGAATAAAAAATTCCCTAGTGATATTCCTAGGCGATGTCTTTGTTTGTATTAATGTCAAGTCTTCCTACATATATGTTCTATCCAAGTAATCACCAGCAAAAGATCGCTGGTGATGTGCGATGACTCATAGCTGAACCCAGTTTGAATAAAGTAATTTGATGAGCATCTTACCTGGACAGACGTTCGTATTACAAAGTTCAGTGGCGTGGCCATTGCATGGTTCTTTAAGACAAGAACGACATCGTACACCAAGACAACAACTACGACTACATGCACTCCAGGCAGTCCACATTCCAGCTAGGAGAAAAATAAAATGGCGAGATTCCAGGTTGAAGTCCGCTTTTTATTCATGCCTTGCATAATCATGCATCACCCTTACTTCAATCACAGTTAAAATCTTATCTAAATGTGTGTTTCAATTGATCAGTAGCGCAGCCAAGACAACGATTTAGTCTATGCAATTATTATCGTTCATTAACCTTGGTAAACATTGTGATAATCTCTCACGGGTAACCCAGCACATTTTTCCTCCAACACTTGAGGTGCAACTTCAGGTGCAGGCGGTAATTGACCAGAGCCCGAACCTGGCACGTCATCGCTACCTAGCAACGCAAAGAAAAAAATTGTGTATTCCCCATGAAATAGTTATCGAAAATGAAAAAAGAATTTAAGTATTTATTGTTTTCTTTCTCTTACCAAATAACTTCCCTAAGTCAGACTCTTCTTCAATCCTGAAACCCGTGGACAAGTCATCCAGTGAGACAATCAAACCAAGCACAATCACTTGTGTACAAATCATGCCTAGCAGAATAGAAAATAGTCGAGCTAAGGCTAAGTTGGCCACATTCGTCCCCTCCTATGGCCATTGGTCGTTCGTGTATAGTCCATGTGACAATAACGCCCCTCCTGCCATAGCCTTGATGTCTTCGGAGCGTATAGAGTTGTCCTCCCTATGGCAATGGGATGCCTTAAACGTACATACTACCTTAATAATCCCTATCCGAGTGCCTTTTTCTCAGTTTACGACTGTCTTGTTCTGATATTTTGTAACAACTGCGTTTGGCTCGCCTTCAATTGAATGCAATAATATTCTTTATCATGAAAATATAATAGAAATGATTTATCGAGTTAATTGTCGGCTGGCAACAGTCTCGCTCTTAAAATATTTTATTTTCCCTTTGTTCAGAAGCATGCAATGTTTTGCTTACATGGATGTTACTGTTTAAATGTATGATTGAGAACGAAAAAGGGCTAGAGTGAGTGAGAAGTGCAAAAACCTCTTGGTATGATGAGTGAATAGGCTTCATTGATAAAGTCAAGTTCAATGTCTTTGTCAAACACTGAATCTGTCTTGTGCTCTATTCAAATACGTCTTTAGTCTGGTGTCAGTCAGTCGCCTTGACGGCCGGAGGAGGGGGGGGGGGTAGAGCTGGGACTGGGGGTTTGTGTAGAATGCATCAGCATGTTTTGTCAGCCGAAGATGGCCCCTATTGGTTGAATAGATTCTAGTTGTGCCAAATCAACTATACCAGTTCTTTGTTACGGCTAAGGGCATGACAAGTTTTGATAACAATACACTATTCATGAACATTATGTATTTGTCATGTTTAACGTTTCTTATTCTACTACAGGAAGGATGTTACGTGCAGTTCAAAGACGTGATGTTTTTTTAAAGAAACTTGTTAAAAAGTTCGCAATGAAGCCCTTCACATAATTGCACACAACTCTCAGCGTGACGTCAGCCGGAATTCAATTAGAGGTTCACTTCTCTTTTCTAAACTTGTTCTTAACACGTCCTGTCACTTTTTTAAACTTGTTCTTACCACGTCCTGTCACTTTTAGAGACCGACAAAAACACGTCAAACACTTCCATGACAATTGAATAAGGTACAGCATGTATGTTTACCTATTAAATGGACCTTTTAAAACTTTATTCGGTCACATTTTATTCTTCTTTCCTAACACATACTTTCATGTTTTTATAGCGATGTTGATACATAAGAATCCAAAAGAAGATTTGTACGTCAAAGACTGCCATAGGCTTACTCGTACATCAGGAATACAGATATTACGTTAAATGCCATGAAAATGTTATGTTGATAATTATTTGAGAAAGAAACTTGGTCAAAATAGAACAATTAAAGCAGGGTGATGTAATTGGCCTCAAAATGGAGGCGTGCCCTGTCAATTTGCGCGACGTTATGGCTGATAGAAGTTCTGCGTAATGTGTAAAGATACATACAATGATTTTGCTTTTGTTTTCGCCAGTGGCGTAACGTTACATATAGGGAACCTCGGGAAAAATGATAAGGTTCTACATTACATTTCTACATTCTAGCTGGGGCCTCCAGGCTTGCACCCCCCCCCCTCCCAGTGCTTCCCGGCCTGAGCCCATGGTAGTTACGCGACTGGTTTTCGTCTCAGCTATCAGATTCCTTGTCTGGAGTTTTACTGCGGCAAACAAGTCTGTTTTTGAGTGATCTCAGACACCATGCGTAACTACCTGCTTGGCTGCCGCGTTGGCAAGGTCAACGGAACATGAAATAAACCAGGCGACATCAACCCGCTATGTTTCTGTGACGGTTGATTTAGATAGCTAGTCTTGACAAGTTTGTCAAACAACGCTTGCATACGACAGCAAAGGCGCTTGAATACCCTTTGCAACCATGGTGACCAGACTGCAAGAAAAAAATGTGCAAAATACGACAGGTTAATTTAAATTGTTAAAACCTAGGTCAGAGCAATACATACATTAGTTTTTAGACTGATATTGATTAGAGTGTAAGTCGAGAGTATTACACAATTTTGGATTTCTCTTGTTTCGAACTTGTAAATTGAATGAGCCCAACAAATTTGGTGCTTAAAGGATTTTCCCTCCCCTTTTTAAGTACTACTCATAGCATAACCAATGCGGTTTTCCTTCCGCAATAACAGAATCCACAATAACTGAGAATAACTTTGTCAAGATTCCATATCGTGTAAGGTGTCGTCTATATTTCCATAAGAAATTATGCAAAAAGTGGCCTGATCTGACATTATTTGCTTATGTAAATCATTGAAGTACCTCCTTATCACGCATCTCAGATATGGTAAGGACCCCTTACTGGGCGGAGTTTTTTTCCTGATAAGAGGATTCTATAAATGTTTAGTTTAAAAGCTGAACGTTCTGTTCATGAACGTCTTTAAAGTCATCGCCCTTTTAGTTTTGTGGTCCTTTCCGCAGTTGGAAGTTGTCTAAAGAGAAGTATTGTATGCGAAGCGGAAGTAAAAAAGCATTCTTCTTTATCAAACTCCGCTGGCTTAGGAGGCGCGGGCGCATAAACAGAAATGGCCTGATCGTAGCAAGATCATGGAAGATTTGAACATCGCAAGTGGGCAAAAGAAACTAGAAAAAACTATCTCTTGTGGCGACAGTGAAAGTGTTATTAGCGATGACAGTTCAAGTCCAAAGAGCATAGGCTCCGAATGTAGTTTTGACACAACTTTTAGCTCACTAGAAGATGAGCAAGCGCAATATGTTAGCGATGACTCCAGGGTCTCGAGTCGTCTGAGTCGACAGTCATCAATCGTTGATGGTCTTTTAACCGAGATTTACGACCGTTACCATCACGGTTCAAGGTCAGGAGACAGCGATAATGTTACAGAGTGTTCCACAACCTCCTTTTATAGCGGCTCCTTTGAGCTGGATGAGAGAACACAAAGATGGTCACGCTCGCAACTGCATGGAAAAGGTGAATTATGCAATATAACTTTAATGCTCATTTTGAACGGACTATTTAGTTTACTTTTCGTAGTGTTTGAATTCCAACTTGTTTAATTTCAAGGGGTTACTTTAACAAAAAGACTAGGTAAAGATCATCGCAAATACAAGTCTGTTGTAAACTTTAAAGCTAAGTGAATTCCGAAAAGTAATTAAAAAGCCACATGAGTAAATATCAATTTGGTTATCTTCGTTGCTATACAAAGAGTTTTATGTAAACACATCTCAAGTTTAAATTGTTTTCAAATCCCAAAAGGATTTATTTTTCATAGTATCTATATAATCGCGGAGAAATCTGTGAAATATGTTGTATAAATATTAACGTGCAATTAACCGTAGTTTGCTACAAATTATGTTGCAATCTCATGATAATTTATAAACATTGTCTTAAAATATTTAAAAAAACAACAGCGGATATGAAATGCGTCATTTTCCTTTTTTAGATTTGGGCGAAATCCGTCGTGTCTTGGATGAGTTGAACAGCTATGTTACCTTATTGTCTGGACGTCTCGTTCGACAATTAAAACGTCGTGATAAAAATGCGTATAAATTACAACGAAATTTTGATATTTTAACCGCCATTCTCCAAGCTGTTTCTCTTAAAAGACGTAAGTTGTTGCATCATTTTCCACTTTCTCTTTAGCTTTTTTTATACATTAGTTTGTCCACGTGAACCAAACAGTCATCAATAACTGAACTTTCAGAAGTCATGCTGCTTTATATGCATAAAAGCATGTTGCATTTGACCTTGTTCACATCTCTACATCAAACTAAAACAATCATTTAATTGTACTCCCTAACTGGAAAGTTTAGGAAAGGTATGTACCAGATTCAGCCATTAAACGGAAAATACGTACTAACCAGGCCCTAATTTCCTTATAAAAAGAGAGTGGTGTGTTTGGTAATTGTGTCAACCTCCAGATAATTTTGATACATCATGTTTTGTTACCAAATCTGATACCATGAGAGTACTATCACAGGATGAAACATTAGATTTGCAATACATTTTCAACCCAGCGCCAAAATGCAAATGCTTTGAAGGCAAGAAATTTACTATAGGGCAAATTTGTGTTTGTTTAAACCTCCTATGAAATCTCACAAGAGTCATGGGTATTCTAATTCATTTAGGTATTGATACAAGAATTAAATTCTCATTTATTCCCCAAAGTGGTAAAAAAGGATTTCGGCAGGTAAGACAGTAACGGTGAACTGACCAAAAACTCCATTGTCTTAGATGAACAAGTATAACAAAGTTGTTATCGATGCCTTTCACTTGACAGTACAAGGTTGGGTTGTGATTCTAAGTAGGGACTTCTCAGTGTGTCGTAAATCCAAAATCTTCATGTAATAAGCACTGTGCAAGACATCAGTTTGCTCTGGGTACACTAGGAAGAGTCCGTAGACTTGGGGCTGGGCTGAATGAAATAGTTAAATAATGTTCAAAATTGGAAAAAGATCAATTTTGCTATTTTTGGCTGTGGTTTTTACTAAAGGCAAACTAACACTAAAATTTAAACACTAAAATTTTTTCCATAATGATGGTTATTTCTATTTTGTACATAGTGGTTGGATTCATTCAAAGCAGTATCAAGACTGCCCCAAGGAGTTCCTTCCCCTTGGAGAAGAAGGGTAAAGTGCTGAATTTCATTTTAGGTTTTTTGTGAATATATTTTGCCACATAATGTAGAATAGAAATGTATTTATATGCCAGAAATTTAAGAATAATATTTACTTTTAATATAACTTGTAATTTCAAGTAAATTATTAGTAAAGTCAAACCATGATGCAATTTTTCTCAAAACAAAGTATACTTATCATGGATCACCTCTATATTCTAGCTTTGGTTGATCTTAGCCGAGAGTAAACTTGGTCATTTGGATTGGAAGAAAACCTGTCAATTTTGTTTTAATGAACGCAGTAATCCAGATGATGACAATCTAGGTGCCCAGATTGTTAAGGTTTGTCATAGATTACATCATTTGATCATCAGGCCTTTATCTAAAAGGATATGATTTGTTACGTTTGATTGTATTCTGGCATATGACACCCAGTGATGATTGACGCTGGCTTTATTTCCCTGACACACACTAATAGAATCACGAAGTAATTGATTGGTCATTCTTACAAGAATGATGAATTTGGTTGTTCTTATTTCGTGACTGTTTTATACGAGTGTCGTGGAGTTTTAAGCAGTTATTCCCTCGCATCATCCACCAGGAATCGGCTATATAAAGGGAAAGAGGATGGGCCGTTACTGGTTACTAAGTTAGTACAATACAGTCGTCATTTCCATCACTTCAACGTCTTATTGTTAGTTCATTGTGATGATGTTATTTTAGCGGAACTATTTCCAATTTTCAGGATCTTCACCGCACAGGATGTTCTTGGTTTTGCGAATTCGAGACACCGGAAGAACGCGCTGTATTGAAACGAGTTTTATTAGCGTACGCAAGATGGAACAAAGCCGTCGGATATTGTCAGGGTTTTAATGTCGTTGCTGCTTTGATATTACAAGTCATGGATCGTTGTGAAGAAGACGCTTTGAAGGTAAGAGAGAAACCTTATTTAACTCCATCTTCGTTTCATCGCACCTTGCTAGAAATAAGCTAATCAAAAAAGGAAATCAAATATTGGAGTGCTCTGGCGCGCTCTGTATTTTAGTACTGAACACGAATACATGTTATATGTAATTCTTTGACAGTTGAAAAAACTAGTCTTCTTTTGAATGTTTTTGGTAAATGTCACTGTTTTCATTATGTTAAGGTGATGGTTTATTTAATTGACTTCGTGCTGCCGGCCAACTATTTTTCCAACAATCTCCGAAGTCTTTCAGTGGATATGGCCGTGCTTCGTGAACTCATGAGAATCAAACTGCCTGACTTGTCTGAGCATCTTCAAAACCTTCAACGACAAGCCACGGTCCACGAAAACGCTGGCTCAAACTCGTACGAACCTCCGCTGACCAATGTATTTACAATGCAATGGTTCCTGACGTTATTTGCAACATGTTTACCTGAGCAGCTGGTACTCAGAGTGTGGGATTGCATATTGCTCGAGGGATCAGAGGTGTTACTGAGGGTTGCGCTTGCTATCTGGGCAGCAATTGGACTGTAAGTACAAGTACTACAGAATTTTTATTTTTGTGTTCGACATCTCACTATGATATGAAACACATTTGTCCCTTTTTATTCTAATAATTGACGCAGCTACTGCCAAAAAATAATGTAAGAAATAGGATTTTTCCACAAAGAACAATCTAATGAGCTCACAGTGCGGTGTTTGGTCAACGTGCTGAAAGAAAATGACGATAATGGTTGAGAGCTAAAGGTGAAATCGTCATATCCGCTTGGTAGTTGCCCAAATTTGGGTTGAAAATAAATATACGACATTATGACTCATTTTGTCGTATATTGACTGACCTTTGTTAATCGACCTTTCGTCGTATTCTGACAATTGTTTTAAGAATATTTTTTCCGTAGTCTGTTGGCTTATTAAAGTTTTCGAATAATTTCATCCTGTTCCATTATTAGCAGCTTGTGTCTTCTTACTTAGAAAGCAAGCGTTTGAACTGAGTTTAGAATATTTTCAAAAAATAATAAGACAATTATTGAATTCGGTTCTCGGAGGATATTAGGAATTATTAAGGCCTCGGTTTGTGTTATCTACAACACAAACCTCTGCCTTAATAATTCCTTATATCCTACTCGACCTCATTCAATAATTGTTTAATATTAGGTGTGATTTTTTGTCAAAGATTTTACGTCACTAGACTAATATGCGCTTTTCATGTGCAAACGTTTCTGGAGGGGTGGATATATGAATTGTAAATATGAGTTGTAAACATTGTGCTCCAAATTAAGTGTAGAGAGTGAAAGAGAAGTACGGAACGTACAAGGATCAAGAAACGAAGACTTCCAGTCCAAATTGATTTAACAAATGTGGACTGAAGCAAGAAAATGATCTGTATTTACTGATCAAATATTCGTTTCTTTTTTGTTCTCGTCATTTATTATCAAATTAAATACACTGAGCGAGTGTTACTAGAGAGCAGTTCTTCTTTGTTGTTTGCCGCCATATATATGATCTCATTGTATTTCTATAAACTGATTTTCTTTTACAAAACGTAATACACTCACATCTCACTCTAAAGTCCGTCAAGACAATCCGTACGGGTGCTGTGTTTTTGAAGAGCGAGAATAGCGTACTCGATATCTATTGAATTCAGGCAACTGTTTCTTCACTAACATCAGTTGAAAAAATTATCTCCAACTTATGTTACCATTGTCGGAAATGCAGTCAAAAGCGCACAAAAATAAGATCTTTTACCACCCGAGACAACATGAACAAAATTCTACGTTTCGAGTGCAGGGTCTGTCGGCAAAATGGTAGTGACTACTAACTTCTCGACAAATAGCCTCCGCTCATATTGTTTCAGGTAGTGACAGATTATAAATGTATTCGTGAAAATCTTTTTAAATCTACGTATTATTGAAGCTATCATTAATTATATCATTCTCATTCTTGAGACTTGTCAATATTTTTATTTCTTTACCAGCCAATTGGAAGACTTAGAAAGTGCGGACGAATTCTATGGTGCGATGGGGCGAACATTGCCGCAAATCCAAGAGGGAATTTTAATCAACGATACATCCTTGATGTCAGTAAGTAAAAAAATATTAACAGAGGAAATCCCTAATTTTGTTGGGCTGGTGACAATCTTATACTCTTCATGAAGAGTTGTATTTAACAGTTGTTCGACGAAGGCGAGGTGATTATTGGGGAATATTCTCCGAAAATCACCGAGCCTGAGGTGAATAATTGTTTTAGAATTTTTACACAAGTTATTTTAATTTTGTTTATTTCTTTGTCCGTAATTTGTACAAAACGGCGGCTGGTCGCCATTTTGTAAACTTGTTTTTACTGTTATATTCACCTTCAGGTGAACATAAAGGAATGTCACGTCATCACTTGTGTAAAAATACTAAAAAGGAATATTATACTTCAAATTATAATTGCCTAATCAAAAAATCCTATTTGGACCACATGACAATATGATTTTTGGTGGTGTCGCATGTCCAGCCACCAGTTTTCGAGCCTAGGGTGTGATATTAAATTTATTACACTGTGATATTAAATTTATCTCACGCGACGTCCCGCGAGAGTTGCACACCCCGATGAAAAGGAATGAAAAAATTTTCAATAATGATTCAATATTGCCCCAGCTAGTATTGCATGTTTTCGTGTCGGGCCTACCAGGTTAACTAATGAAAATGTTTAAAAATTGGGAAAAGGTAGCGGTAGAGGAAGTCAAATCTGAACCTCTCTAATTATTACTGCAAGAGTGCGCAACTTATTGTCTCCCTGGGTCTTTATGCAAACGTGTCCAGGATAAGCGGGTATTCAAATTTTGTGCAAAAAAACCTCATGAAAATGTGATTTTGGTATTACGTCGTAAGAATTATTGAATACGTATTATATTCACCTGTTACTAAAAACATAAGGCATTGAGGCAAACGGCAGATTTTAATTTGATTGTGTGACATACATTGTAGATGGTTTACAATATGGCGCCATTTCCATACCCAAAGATTGTGGAACTTCGAGAGAAATACACATACAATATCCATCCTCTTGCAAGCAACCTTTCTCCAGAAAAGAAGACGAAATCCAGTCAGAAAACAAAACAAGGCTATATTTCCAGTGACGACGAGGATGATGACGTAAACCAATTAAATATTGGCTGCCTCGGATTACTCTCTCCCCAGGCCAGTCTCGAAGCAAACGAGCACAAGGTTCGTCATACCGAATATGCATTGCGCGCAAGGGATTCTGGTAACACGACAAAGAAATGCCGACCGCCCGTTGGTGTATCCGACTTAGAGAAGGAATATAATAGGACGAGAAAAATGCAGCAAAAAGCTGTTGTTGTGTTCTCTCAGAGTAACGAAAGTAAATCTCAAGATCTGCGTGAAATATCGCCAGCCATTAACCATCTCTTTGTCGTGACACGTGCTCGACGGAATAAATGGAAAGAGCATTTACAGAAAGAAAGACAGCGGCAAGACAAATTACACCCGGTCACAGAAGAAGAGGAGGACCGGGAACGAGGTCACGTGGACAAACACGTGAACGAACACGTGAACAGCGCTACTGAACATTTGGTTGGGTTGTTTAAAGGTGCCGCTACAGATGATGGTCCGTCACGTGATCGAGATCACGAGGAAAACTTGGTAGCGAGTGTAGATGCTACGCAATCGTCAACGAATGAAGCCCAACCTTCCAAATCCTCGAATGACGCTTTTAAGCTTGTAAGAGACTCTACTCCATCAAATACTTTCAATACGAGAGATTTAGCTCGAAGAAAACCAGTGAAAACCTCACTGAGTATATCACCTGTCGACCCATCTTTGGTTTTACCGGATAAAAAGTGTATTTACCCGGCTAAATTTTCACCATTCCCAGGAACAAGAGCAAAGTCTTCGAAGAATGGACTGTTATACAGCAAACGGACTGAGACAGATCATCCACCTAAGAAACAGTCGTTTATCAGTGGGCCACCTATGCCATACCAGACTAGGACGAGTAGATAAAGATAGCTAGGTAATTAAGGTTTGACTGCCCTTTGCTAGGCACTACGATCTGTAAGATAAACTTAGCCTGACTTAGTTCAATATATATTTAATTTAAATTCTCATTCATAGAAATTACATTTAAATGTAGCCATTCATTATATAGCACTTTATATTATTACACTCAACATGTACCATATATTATATGGAATATTATTTAAACGTACATTGAATATACTATATGTTCATTAATTTATTTGAAAACGTCAGCAAATATATTTTTAAACGCATCTTCGTGTGTCTCTCCCATTGCAGGATCTGCTGTTGTCTTATCCTCCCCAGCTTTTTGAGTTTCGTTAGTTGGTCCTTGACTACTAAAGCCGTAATTCATTTGATAAACTGCACTGGAATCCTCATCAATCTTAGCAAAAGAACCATGTATTGGCAAATTACAATTACTAAGCACAGAATAGAGCCTATACAGAAGGATAACTCCGTTGTTTTCGCACAAGCACTGACGTGCAGGCATGGATGGGTCTAGAATATCAATAGAGGTGGTGGTAGCTTTATATTCAGGTTTTGCCTGACTAATTTCTTTTGAAATAATAAGGTTGATTTCAAAATAAATTAGTCGGGAAGAGCCTGAATATATGAATATGCCCCCTCCAGTTAATGCTCCAGATCTGTCTCTGGCTGTCAGTGCTATTCGTAATGTCATAATGTGAGCAAGTGTGGTAAGACAGATGGTGATGGTGTAATTGTGTTTAATATTTCACAGCATGTTGTAAACATTTTGTTGGTAAAACGTGAACTATTAGAAATAATATTTCACTCATTTTGTATGTTCATGCATTTATCTATTGTTTTGCTTGTTTTTATTGGAATAAATATAATTCGTTATCAATGGCATCTTTAACATTGTCGGAGGGGCTGTCTCTCTTTACGACACTTGCTAAGACGTCATGATCTATCCTGTTATTATTATTTACAACATGCCAGGTTGGAAAGTTTGTACTGCACAATTTTGAAAGTTTTTGAAGTTGGAAAGTTTGTACTGCACAAAAACTCATTAATAATTCATGAGCAAAACACAAAGGAAAAACTTTTGCCTCAAATTTTTCGGCTTATACAACATTTATATTGAAAATTCTTTCGCAAACAAACAGACAAGATGGGTATAAAATGGATCGTTTTTGAAGCTATTTAAAATACTCGCAATTCGTGCTTTATCGGGTATAAACCGCTCGGCTTCGCCTCGCGTTTTAAATCCGATAAAGCACTCCTGCTCGTATATTAAACAGTACATAACTTTCGATCTGGACGAAAATATAAGGTCAAGGTAGGAAACAAAATGAACTCAATCACTCAATATGGTCATAGTATTGATGTTTTCACCATTGAATTTTCACTATGCTTGACTAAGATTAGGGGTTTTACGAATAATGAATAACTCAGGTAAATATTGTCCTGAGCGGAGCCTAGTACGGTCTCTTGGTTTAATTCCTGGAGCAATATTATTTTCTGATACGCTAGGTGGTCCAATTAATTGTGTAGTTCTCCAGTTAGTATGTATATATCTAGAACAGAAAGGTTTAAGTAGAATAAAAGGTCGGCTGCGTTTATAGATAGCCACGTTAACCCGAACGGCAATCTCACGTATGTACCAGTGTCACGCAAGTACCTATTTCCCTTCACGCAGTTCACACGAGCCGATATGCCATACATAGCGGGTTGTTTACATGAGAAAGGTTTAAGTGGAAATAACGGTGAACGTTTTGTGTGATAGCCACCATAGTGTAGTGGTCAAAGCAAAGAGTTACCAATCGAAGGAGCTAAGATCAATACCCCTCCATGCCTTGAAACATTTTGGCCTTTGTCAAGGCTATGAATTAATTATAGAGTGTCAGGAAAGGGTTAGCTATGATAAAAAAGTCATAGCTTTCACCTCTTGAGCTTATGTCCAAGTGGTACCTGCCAGCCTGGCAGGCTGTTCGCTCACGGACCTTAGGGTTCAAGGACAGTGTTGTTGGGGGGGAAACTAGTAGGGGCGTTTCTGCCCTGAAACTTCTGGATATGAAAACCGAGGAAGTAGACTTGTCAAGATAAAGAAGCAAGGCTGTTTTATCTACATTTTTGGGTAGAAGATAGAACCCTACAGGCCTGTCCCTAACAGTCAAGTTAGGGACAGGCCTGAGCGGGTATTTTTCATACGGGTATTTGTTGCTGCTACTCGAAGAAGAAGCTTCGTTGAAAATCTCTCCGTTTCGTCCAAATATTTACGCTCCAAAAGTGTTGAAAGTGCTTAGAAATATCGGTCGAGTCCATATAGATACAGAGGAGACATCAGGGCAGACATCAGGAGCAAATTCGAGCTAAAGCGACGAAGAAGTAGAAAAAAATTTGGCGTCAAAATATTACGTCTTCATAAAAATTCGAAATCAAAATGGCGTCGTCTTCTTGTCCAATCTAAAGATGCCACGAAAATCGCTCTAGTATAGTTGGACATCACCAATATTGGATTTTTTACACATGTAAGTATTCTCTAACTATTGTACATATGGTTTAGTTGTCAAATATTGTCTGAAAAATTCAGTCTGTTTACCAGGTCGAATCTCAAAATGTTATTTGAAATGTGTCCTAAAATGTTTCTATTTTTCGTATTTTACATATTAAACTTTACATTGTAGATATTCAAGAGATATTGGCGAGAAAACCATGTGACAACTGTGATACGAAATGCCACTGCCAAAAAGGACTTTCAAGAGGATTTATTGGTAAGAAAACCAAATATTACAATGTACTTACTATCATTGCAAATTCTCTATTACCCCACCCCCCTGTGAGCAATTTAGAAATTTACTTGGAAAAATTAGTTAAGTCCTGTGTCTGCTAAGCTCCTTCTTAACGTTCTCATTATCAAATGATTATGAATAACTAATGAATAAACCTCATTCTATTTTAAAGTGTTTATGCAACGAAATTTCACCCCAAAGTTTAATGGCCTCAGTGTAAAGTTAACGTAAAATGGGTTGGTAACCTCTTTTACAAACGTTCATCATTTTGCTTCTTTCGTGAGAAATTTGGCTTTGAATAATATGCAAATATCATACTTATAACATCACAGTGCACTATGAGTTTTTAGTGCTGCAGGAATTTCTCTTACAGTTGCAGTATCCATGATAAATTTCCAAAAGTTGTACTAAAATACGGCAAATCGGAATTTGTAAGTTATAATTTTGAAATTTTGTACGACAAAATTAAATTGTTCGAAAAATCTGTTGTTTTAAAATACATTATGCGCTGTGATGTCATAAGTGTGATATTCGCATATTATTCAAAGCTAAATTTCTCAAGAAAGAAGCCAGACAATAAACTTCTGTAAAAGAAGTTACCAACCCATTTTACGTTATGTCTACACTGAGGTTAAGAACTGTCGGTGTGAAATTTTGTTGCATACACACTTTAAGCCCTTCCTCTCCAGTAAACCCACACCCACCCTATGGATATTAAAATAGAGTTTATAATGATAATTATTATCTGTATCAAGTGCTGTATCAATATTTCTTCACTTCTTCTCTTTATTATTCTTTATAAATTTTATTGTTACTTACTTTTACTCTTCCTTTCTTTTTTCTTTTTCTTCAAAACCTGTTCTGTCCCCTGATACACTGCCTTCTGTACAAGAAATATGGAAATTCAGATTTTCAAATTCAAAGGTGATTCTGAACTAGGGTCAAGTGAGAACCCTTACTTAAGAAGTGTTTACATGAGCTTTGGATTGCCTTTAATTTGAACTGCAAGTCTGAATTTCTTGATCCTTGAAATGTAGACAGGTCTAATTTCGTCCCTTAATTAGTGTCGCTTTCTCCAGTCCAACCTCCCTCCAGTTTACTTTCTTACTTCCACGAGTACACCTTTTATCAGTGGTACCCCTTCACACCACTTCAGTCTTTATCATGGCTTCCCTCCCCCCCCCCGGACTAGCCCTCTTATCTTTGTAAGTTATTCATTCGACATAGTTAATGGAGAATTATTAGTTCAACTGGACAATTACATTATATGATAACTACAGTGAAACGCACATTTATTCTTTTAATTTTAATTCCGTCTCGTCGTTAACGGCCTAGTTAAGCACGCAGGTTCCACTGATTACTGATATTTTACAATTCCAACCACCCGGTCAACAATCGAAATCCGGAGTGCCCGGAAAATCCCACGACTGACTAGCTTCTCACATGAGAGTCACGAGTCTGAAGTGGGAATGGAACCCACCACCTTAGAGGTGACAGGCACATGCTCACTGACGATGGTGCCACATACATTACCCTGCAGGATCAAACAATCCTACACGAAAAATTTAAACTCCCTAGCGTTGACTTGTGTGTTTCACTGTAATTATTTTTTAAAACAATTCCTATATGGTTTCCTGGGCAGGATAGCGTCATTCATGCACTTGAGTGAGAGTCAGCCTCGAATATCTCGCATCTCCCGTGCATGTGTGATGCCATCTTGAACGGAAAACCATTTGGTTATTTTCTTATCAGTTGTTTATGTAGTCAATAAATGTAACCCAGGTTGGGGAAATAGTGGGTATTCTTGGCCGTTTTAGTCTCCTAACATGGGCGGTTAAATATTTTTTAATTTCTTTAAAATACATCCCGTATTTCAAGTGAGCCACCATGAGGGAAAATCAAATACAAGTACACGATTTACACGTGGGGGCCAGTTGTTCAAAGACCGGTCACCTTGAACTTGGGTTAAAATTTAACGTGAATTTCCCAGGAGTTTTTTCGCAAGCTTTGTTCTTCAGAAACATTGTCTGGATCAATAGTAGTTAGAGTTTGTGAAGTTCTGAAAGAAACCGGCAAGTAAAAATACAGAAACGAAAACAGTGGGTGAAAATTTAACCCAGGGTTAGCGCTAACCCCAGCTGTGAACAACTGGCCCCGGGTGTACTTCTCGCTACCGGAATATTACCATGTTGGGTCTTTCTCCCAGGGTTTTAATCATCTTGGAGTTTTGTCCTCGTCGACTAACCTCTGTGATCTGCCACGCCCATTACAATTACTTAATCATTAACGTAACTTTCTTTGCTTATCTTGTAAATAGTTCTCTAAACATCGTTATTGCTTATTTTTTCAAAGGATGCCAAATAAAAAGTGAATACTATTACAGCAACCACCAGTCAGTGACAGAACAAGATGGAAAAGAACCGATATCGACCTAAGAAGCTAGCTGTGTCCGTCAGACGATGTCAAGATGCAAACACTATTACAATGTACGGTTTGTCAAAGTCATTTACAATTAAAATTTCATTTAGTTTCTAATAATCTGAAATATATTGTAGCATTAACTTTCTCCTTATTTTATGATGATGACTGGAGATGAATAAGCTTGTTACTTACTGGAATGGCGTGATTTTCTACGAAGAGAGAATGCCAACTAGATGAAACCATAAACAACATGATGAAATGAGACCAACCGAAGCCACGACGATCCAAAGATAGAGTGAGTTAGTCATAAGGGGTATGTTAATATGAGATCTTTCACATGTAAACAGAATTCCACGTCGGGAAGTTAGTACTTACTTTAGTGGTGGAGATAAAAATTTAATGGGCTGTCCACCATCTTAGATTCATTTTTCATCTCATTAAGTTGATTTTGCTGATGTGACAAGCTGGGTTAGCCACGTAAAACCATTGCTACACAAATTAAAATATAGCTATTTCATATAGTTTTTAAAATAGACAAGAAAATTTAATTTCGCGCGATTCTGCTAGTGACGTTACATGCATATACGACAGAGACGTAACTTCGGAGGGGGGGGGGGGGGTTTGAGTAAATTGACGTTCAAGTACCAGTTCTTTTCTATTGTTTTTTGGACGCGGCTGCCACCATTTTGCCAGGAATGTATTGAGATACTTTGATTTAAAAAGTAATGTTAAATGCAACATGGCTGTTGGACGTCGATTTTTCTCGTCTCCCAAACATGAGACATTTATTTACCTGGGGCCGGTTGTATCAAAGTCGTTTAGCTTAAATGGTGGATAAGTAAAAAATATAAAACAAGTTTGCATGTTGTATAAAAAAACCAGCTAAAGTTATTTGACCCAAGAAGAACAAATGCCTTGGATTACAGTTGATCTGCCAACTTTGGCAACCACTTTAAATTGACACTAGTAGTTGACAGAATAGTTCATACTCGTATAGGTTTTAATCAGATTCTTGATCTTTTTTCCACAATTCTGAGTTTTATCCCCATTTCATTTACGCATTTATTCCTATTTGCAGATTCCATGTTTTACCCTCATTTGTGGGTTCTGCTTCCAGACACAGCTTCTGCTATTCTGTTCCACATTCCATATTCTGTTTCCACATTTTATTTCAGCCTTTGACATCTTAAACATATGATTTTCACAATACATGGCTATGTTTATGTTTTAAAAAAATATAATTATTTTATCCATCATAAAAAATGTGTCAAGAAAGACAATGTTGAATGTTAATGTTGTGAGTATATTTTGCTGACAAATGTGTGTGATCACTGGGCATGGCCAATCAGAAACTGGCATTCTCAATCAAGATTATATATAGAGGATATTACATGATGGTGAAAAGATGTGAATATTAAGTTGAAACAAACTAACAGGGAACATATAAATCCTGCGTGAAAACACAGCATTTTTCAGTGTTACGTACTTTTTCATATCTTCACTAGTGAAAATATGGAAAATATGTGTAATAGTGTTTTAATAAAACACATAACAACTGTAACTCCGAAAAAAGACAACATTTTTGTGATTCTACGTTTCGACTTTGATTCAGCTAGCTGTATCATATTACATATATAAAAACACATGCACTTGTAATGTTGTTCATTCCTGATGATGACTAAATAAAGTCGAAACGTAGAATCACAAAAATGTTGTCTTTTTTCGGAGTTACCGTTGTTATGTATTTTATCAAAATACACAGTGGTTACCACAATTATGAGTGTTTTAGTTTAATGTGAAAAAACCCATAACCATTGATAATAAAATTATATATACGGCATGCTGCTAAAATGTAAATGCATTCACTGTTTTTCCAGTAAGGCGTACATGAGGCCCAAGATGGAACAGTTGCACAGTTTTGCCAATAAAGGATTCATTTGCAGACAATGGCAGTTTTGTAGAGAGGGGTGACACTCCAGCCTTGCAACAGCCTTGGTTAGTGTCAATATTATTTTTTATTTTAGAACATTTACAGTAGCACAATATAATTTTGGAAATGGAATTTTCATTCTCAACTGATGTGATCACTTTTTAATAAACTAAGTTGGTTTTGGTGATAAAAAAAATACAAAACAACGGTAACTTCGAAAATAAACATTTTTAGTCATCATCATGATGACTAAAATATAGTCGAAAGCTAGAATAAATTCAAAATGTTTATTTTTGGAGTTATCGTGGTTTTGTAGTTTGTAAAAATACTCAGTGGTTCCCGCAATTTTTGGTGATAAAACAATTGGGATTTGTTATTATTTGACTGATTCAACTTAAAGGAGATTGAGGCAGTTTTATCAGAAGCAACCACTAGAATTTCAGCATGGCCATTAACTAACATCCAATGTTGCTGAATAGATATGGTCCAGTCTTTCAAAGGAAAAAACATTTACTTAAATTATAAATTTGTTACATTGAGAAAAAAGCATTTTGAAAGTATGTTTCTAGGTTTAAAAGTTACCATTGTTGAGCTAAAATTACCGCGAAAATAGTAACTTTTTCCGCGCTTAATACAAATATATACAAAATTTGCAAACTTCACAAGGCTATATTTTCCGTATTTTACAACATTTCGCCACCTAACTGTGCAATTCTACTAATCTTAGGGTCCTCTTTCTAGCTGTAAAAGATTTTGTTCTTTTTGCCCGGATAGAATGTTGGTCTATTGTGCAAATTGTCCATTTTACAAATAATGAATGTTTATGAGTGCAATGGGAAGAATATTTTCATGAGGTGAAAGATTGGAACAATCAATCTTTCACCTCATGAAAATATTCTTACTATTGCACGAATAAAATATTCATTATTTTTTTTATGTAATACCAGACTATCGTTTCTTAAAACTGACCAATTTATTCGACATTTTAAAAAAACATGCATTTGAGTCGTATTTTAGTATTTGGATTATTTCGCATTCATCTCAAGACCGAAACCAGCCTAAAGTAAACTACGAAGACCGTACGAAGAGCTTTTTGACGGATGCCAATTGTGAGAGTGCAATGGAAAAAACTATTGCACTCCTAGGAATGGAATGGAACGTGTTTTTGATTGCACTCTTGAAAAATGGAACTTTTTATTTAATATCACGTGACCGTAGTCTATGGGGCGCCAAATGTCTTTTTATTATTTAGCTCAATATCATTACTTTTTATGTACTATTTAAAACACGAGTAGGAGTGTTTTATCGCATAAAACACGACTACGAGTGTTTTAAATGGCTTAAAAAACTCATTAATATTCAACAATCATTGTGTCCAATACCGATGGGACAGCACAAGTAGCAGTGCGTCTACGTCGTTTATTTCCGCATCAGGCGGAACGTTCAATAATTGTGTATTTAACTTTGGGAAATGATGATTAGAAGTACATTAGTGTGTCATTAGTGTATTTTTTGTGTAACGAAAGTGTGTTGTAAATTGAACCTATTTCTACCATTGTTTCACGATTGTTTGCACAGATTCGGTTCATTTATAGATACTTGTAGTTTACGTAGGCGTGTGTTTATATAAAGACACGTGTGTCTTTATATAAAGACACATGTGTCTTTATATAAAGGTTTATGTTCGTTCAATTTTGTGCATATTCTACCCCATGACTTCCCTGGCCCGAATTCAAAAACCCTCCCCGGGCTTTTATAATCTATCGTACTTTATGTGGTATAAAATGCTTTCCTCGTGACGAAACCAGAACATCGGATTGGACACAATGATTGTTGAATATTAATGAGTCTTTTAACATTATTTAACAAATAACCACTTTTAAATGCACGCTCAAATTTGGTTATTTAATAAATAAGCACTTTTAAATCACGCTCAAGTTTGGTTATTTAATAAATAACCACTATTAAATCACGCTCAAGTTTGGTTATTTAATAAATAACCACTTTTACATGACGCTAAAATTTGGTTATTTAATAAACCAAATAATTTTCAGACACTCGGCGCGCATATCATAATTGATCATAATCTAGAAAACGCAGCCTCCCCTGGAGAGGCTAAAATTTACAAACGTCCGTTTTTTTTTACTCACCCTGTATAAATGTTATCGTTTGACCGCAACAATTTATACAGTATCTGAGTAAAACGAAACCACACATATACATTTCGCGCGCCTTCTTTCGATTTTATTGGCATGGGCGGAAGTGGACGTTTGCAAATTTTAGCCTCTCCAGGGGAGGCTGCGTTTTCTAGATTATGATATGCGCGCCGAGTGTCTGAAAATTATTTGGTTATTTATTAAATAACCAAATTTTAGCGTCATGTAAAAGTGGTTATTTATTAAATAACCAAACTTGAGCGTGATTTAATAGTGGTTATTTATTAAATAACCAAACTTGAGCGTGATTTAAAAGTGGTTATTTATTAAATAACCAAATTTGAGCGTGCATTTAAAAGTGTTATTTATTAAATAACCAAATTTAAGCGTGATTTAACAGTGGTTATTTATTAAATAATGATAAAAAGTAATGATATTGAGCTAAATAATAAAAAGACATTTGGCGCCCCATAATAGTCAACCAATTAAACGACCAGAATTTAATGAGGTATTATATAATATTAACGTTATGACTAATAACAAAAAAGCAAAATAAAAGATAAATTACTTTAAACCCACTAAAACTGAGTATTTGATTGGATTTTCATATGTTAAATCTTAGCTGAAAGCGCGTGAGCTTTTCGTCGTGTCAACTGGTCGGAAGTAAATATAACCCTAATACTTACCAAGGTCTAAGGCTGGGTCAAATAAGCATGAGAATTATGCAAAGATAAAAAGCAATTTTAAACTTGAAACACGAACTAAGCATTTTTTTATTAAGACTCATCTATGGGAATTTGAACCCTTAGTTGTAGTTGGCAACAAAAATTTTTATTGTCTCATTTGAAAGAGACTCTAAAAATAATATATTACAAAATTTTTATATCTGTTTTACTTTGGGAGATATTATCACCTGAATAATCAAATTGTCCGCCATCTTGGATTAATTTTTAACCTCATTAACAATGTTTTGGTGACGTCACAACAGGGATAAGCCATTCAAAGCTTCTCCTAAATACTTACCACCAATAAAATATTTGTGAAACCTTTTCAGTCCGTGCTGAAATCTGAAACACTTACCATGTGTGTGGTTAATGGAGAAGATTAATTATTGTGTCGTAAGAAAAAAAAATTGCGTGACCCCAGTTGTGACGTATCATGCATATCTACAAATATCCAAGATGGCGGACAACTAAAGATTTCAAGTCAAAATATCTCACCAAATAAGGCAGATACAAAAATTCTGTAATAGACTTCTATATATTATTTTGAAGTCTCTTTCAAATAAGATGATAAAAATTTTTGTTGCCATTTCCCTTTAATGTCCCTGTACCGTACAGCATAGTATAGTTATTTTTTGGTCCAAATTTTAAGACAATAGCAATAGACAAAATTGGCTAACGTTCGTTTATACCCAACTCATTGAAGACTTTCTATTCTCGTATTTATTTAACCGAAACGCCTTCATTTGCGCACATGGTACCGATGTTAGGCCTGTTTCAAACGTTGAATTTAGTGGATAGCCATCTCATCTATTGTTTGAATTGCATTCGATGCATGCAAAATTCGACGTTTGAAACAGACCTTAGACTAAACGAATTAAACCCATAGGTTCTTAAACCCAATAGATTCGTCCTGTCAATATTCTGCACTCTCTACAGGGTGTCCCAAAAAACCCCCAAAACTATTGAAATCACCTATTGTTAACATTTGAATGCCCTAGCACTTGTTAAAAAATTAAAATACCTTTGTAAAGTACGTTTGTTTTGCTCATGAGAATCTACATTTATAAATTGTTTCTCTAAACTCTAAAAGCAAATCAGACTTAGAAAAAGTTTTTAATATGCACTCGTCTGGCATAAAAATGGTTAACACTGAGTATTACTATTAATTATGACGGTTATGTCAATAGTTTATCCACTCGTGGGTTCAATTTAGTGCTAGGCATTGAAATTGTAACAATAGATCATTTTCAATAGTTTTTGGGGTTTTTTTGGGACACCCTGTATACATCTTAGAGCTAGGCCATCCTATATAGGCCTTTGACATTTTAACAATAGATTATTTTCAATAGTTTGCTTTTTTTGTAAGCCCTGTCTTTTTTTGCGCATTGTTAATTCCCATGGGAATACAGCACACAAACAATGTCTTGTTCAATTGTTCCTGCTTACCAAAACAAATCTAAAGGCACCAAGTTTACTTATCATATTAATAATCAAAGAGGATTCATTATAAAGTCAAGTCTCGCCATAATCAAAACAAAGCAAGCTGTATTCGCGTGGAAATTAAAAATGGGCAAAAAATATAATAATAATACTGATTTTCATGCATGTATGAATCAAATTACATGTGACTAGGAAACAAATAAATAGTATATTCTGCAGGAATTAGAATGTCAAGTCATATTTCCTTGTTGTTTTGACAAAGGATCAAGATTATTATTATAGAATACAATTAGTAAACCTAGACTTAACCTATTTTAAGAGTAGAACGACAGAATAATGACAAAATGCTTCATCTAAGTAGGTTTAATTACGAAACTAATTTTTGAAAAACGTTCAATCCTACATATTATTTTGTTTTGTTTTCAGAAATATCCCAGTCCTAGTGTTAGAAGCCAAATTTTCAGGCGTTAAGGTATTGTTTTTTTTTTAAAAAATTGTCAACATTAGCCATTATATTTTTACCTGATTTTTTGTGGAGATTCTGGTCTTCTTGTCCAAATTCCACGGAACTATGTAAGTTTAGTTCGTCAATTAAAACGTTTACTTAGAGCCATAAGACTGCGTCGACGGCGACTCAGTGCCAAAGGTAACTCAAGAAATTGAGATGGAATGGACCTTTAACCTTTTAGACGAAATTTTGGAAAAAAATCGAAATAGGAAAAAATATTACCACTGCTTGAAAGAGCATCCTAAGGCTAAACTTGCAAAGTTTGGTTGTAAAATGCTGTAAACTATAGAAAATATAGCCTTGCGAAGTTGGCAAATTTTCTGTTGTTTTGTATTATCAGTGAGAAATGAATACCTAAGGGTATCAACTAGGTATTATTTTCCACCCATAATACAAATAAATGTATACAAAATTTTCGGTAATATTTGTAATACCTAAACTATATTTCGGTTATATATTTGATTAACAAAACACAAATCATGTACATATCACTATCAGTTCTAGCTTGTTACGTTTCTCTGTCACTTCTCACGTCTATATCTATTCTATTTTCATCCGTGCCTATCATTTATACATCGCTAAGTCCTTTGACCGAGTCAAATGACATGACGTCATTACTATAATATTTTTGCCTGTTTTAATTTTTTTCAAAATTTTGTCTAAAAGGCAAAAGTCCATTGAAAGGCAGTGCGTCTTCCCTTGGATATAGAGCCGTGCATCAAAGGGTCAAGGCTATTTCAGATACCTTGAAGCAGATCGGTCCCAGTACTTTCGTTAATTTCACACGGCCAATTATCAGGCACTTAGACGTAAGCGTACTGTTTTGCTATATTAAACTTTACTAGCAAAAGTTATTATATTTAAGACTATTCTCACTCACTGGGACTGTATCTACTTCACCAAATTTGGCTAAAGAGGGAGCGCATAGCGCGACAATCATTACTCGCCCTTCGGGCTCGCGCTTTAGCTAAATTTGGTGAAGTAGGTACAGTCCCAGTGAGTGAGAATAGTCTTTAATATGATAGTAAAGTTTGCTAGTAAAGTTTAATATAGCAAAACAGTACGCTTACGTCTAAGTGCCTGATAATTGGCCGTGTGAAATTAACGAAGGTACTGGGACCGATCTGCTTCAAGGTATCTGAAATAGCCTTGACCGCATCTCAAAGCCGTAGCTGGTATATATTCATGAGGTGTAGCAGCATGGCAACAAAATGGATATGTAGAAAGACGACGAAGTAAACTACGCGTAAATATTGAGTCATTGTGGCTGGCTAACTAGCTGTTCTCGCAATGAATCAGATTATAAAATTAATCTCATTCAAAGTATGATAAAAAGTCGGAATTTTAAAAATAAAGCTAGAATTTAAAAAAAAATATGGTATCTTTTTAAAATGTCGGAATTTATGAGAAAAAAAATAAAATATGGGGGCTCCGTAGCATACCGATGGTTACAGGCCTGACAATACTGTACAGAGTAAGGTTAAATATAACTATATAGTAACTATATGCCTTAACTATACTAGGTATACCTTAAGTATACTTGTTACCTAAGTATACCTTAGTATAGTAAGTAGACTGTAGTCTAATATGCTAGTAAATATGTTTAATTTTTCGCTTATTTTATGATGGTTGAGACACACAAAAACATAGCAATAACATTGCAGGCGTGACATAGCAAAACATAGTAGGGAATATAGTGATATACCACCTTATTTTGTACTGCATTTTGTTCTGTCACGCCTGTAACCTTTTTACTAAGTTTTACAAAAAAAAAGGCCCTGGAGGGTACCTAATTAGAGGGGACCTAATTAGGTTTCCAGGTTCAATTCCTGGAGCCATGCAAGATGTGCAGCAACTGACATATTCTAACTAAACTAGAGGTAAGTGTACTAATTATAAACTAGTTTTGGATACTTACAAAAGTTAACAAATGTTACTGTAGTCTACCTTGGTAATAGACTAGAGTTACGTTAGTTAACTAAGGTAGAGTTGCCTTAGATGACTGTACCTTAGTTAACTAACGTAACTCTAGTCTACGACCAAGATAGACTACAGTTACCTTTGTTAACCCATAGTATTTCAGAACTCTATAGTTCTCACTGTTGTCTTGTCTTACGGTTAACATTAGGTAAGTTTATATGGCATGCGCAGCAGGTAACTCTAGTCTACTATAGTTAGTACATTAAGAGTTGCCTCAGTTAACTCTAGTCTTCCTTAATAAATAGTAGACTGGAGTTACGTTAGTTAACTCTACTTCAGTTGACTAACGTAACTCCAGTCTACTATTAAGGAAGACTAGAGTTAACTTAGTCAACTGAGGCAACTCTCAATGAATTAACTATAGTGGACTAGAGTTACCTTCTGCGCATGCCATATAAACATACCTAATGTTAACCTAAAGGCTAACCGTAATCACTAGACATCAGTGAGAACTATAAAGGTCTGAAATTCTATGGGGTGGTAAGGGTGGCGGGGTGGTTAGTGGGATTAGTTAGAACTGTGAGTACACTCACCCCCATAAATAGTTAGTAGAGGTAAGTGTGCAAATTGGGTACTTACAGTTGTAACTAATCCCACTAACCACCCCGCCACCCTTACCACCCCATAGAATTTCAGACCTTTATAGTTCTCACTGATGTCTAGTGATTACGGTTAGCCTTTCGGTTAACATTAGGTATGTTTATATGGCATGCGCAGAAGGTAACTCTAGTCCACTATAGTTAGTTCATTGAGAGTTGCCTCAGTTGACTAAGTTAACTCTAGTCTTCCTTAATAGTAGACTGGAGTTACGTTAGTCAAGTGAAGTAGAGTTAACTAACGTAACTCCAGTCTACTATTTATTAAGGAAGACTAGAGTTAACTGAGGCAACTCTTAATGTACTAACTATAGTAGACAAGAGTTACCTGCTGCGCATGCCATATAAACTTACCTAATGTTAACCGTAAGACAAGACAACAGTGAGAACTATAGAGTTCTGAAATACTATGGGTTAACAAAGGTAACTGTAGTCTATCTTGGTAGTAGACTAGAGTTACGTTAGTTAACTAAGGTACAGTCATCTAAGGCAACTCTACCTTAGTTAACTAACGTAACTCTAGTCTATTACCAAGGTAGACTACAGTAACATTTGTTAACTTTTGTAAGTATCCAAAACTAGTTTATAACAAGACCCCTGCTAAGGCGTTCACTCCGCCTGCCAAACGAAAATGGGCACAAGGCCAGGCAGGGCTGTAACTAGAGAGTTCATTGGGGGTGGGGTACATTCACTTATTTCTGTTCTGTCCAACTAATTCCTTTTTAAATCAATTATTATTATGGTACCTTCCAAGGCATTTTAAGACATTGCTAGCACATCTTATGCAATCACTAAGATAACCAAAAATCAATGTCTGAGTGACCTGCCAGGCACTCTGTCCAGAGTCCTAGTAGGATTGCATTTTTTAGAATTTAATTTAGATTAAAGACTTTAATAGTACATATGTTAAACAAGATTCTTTTGCCATAATGCCACCAACAAATAGCTGTTTTATTTTGCAAGTAAAGAAAATTTTACTAAAAGTGTATACAATACATCAGTCTATTAAATCCATCAATTTATTAAATCTATTCTGTAGCACACTGCCTGAAGTCTTCACGATATAATTTGTTGGGAAAATGTTGGCTAGCCTTTTGATATATTGACCAGCTTTGAATTAGATATTTGATGTGTTGATAAGGTGTCAGGTAAATATTTGGCATGTTTATAAAATGTTGGTAAGGATTTTGACTAGTTGACAAGTTTTCGAGCAGACTTTTGACATGTTGATAAGATCTGAGTTAGTCTTTTGATATGTGGACAAGCTTTGAAATGGACTTTTGACATGTTGATATGCTCCTAGTTAGATTTTTGGCATGTTGACAAGATGTCGACAAGATGTCGGTTAGGTTTTTGGCTTGTTGACAAGATGTCAGTTAGGCTTTTGGCTTGTTGAAAAGATGCTGGTTAGGCTTTTGGCTTGTTGACAAGATGCCGGTAAGGCTTTTGGCTTGTTGACAAGATGTCGGTAAGGCTTTTCACTTGTTGAAAAGATATCAGTTAGGCTTTTGGCTTGTTGACAAGATGTCGGTTAGACTTTGACCTGTACATGCCCACAAGTTGTCAGTTAGACTTTCGACATGCTGACAAAGTATTTACTTCCAGAAAGCTTCAGGTGTCAGTTAAAACATTGGTATATAGGCAGGGTGTCTGATAAAGTTTTGGCAAATTAAGAAAGTGCCAGTTGAAATTTTACTAAATTTAAGTTAAATTTTGTTCTTTTTTTTATTTTGCATTTTTGAGTTTTTTTCTTGCTATTTTAATAATTATAGCAACAATCTTTACAGTAATCGACTTAAAAGTATTTCTGTGATCTGTATTTTCTGTGATATCCAATTTGAAATCCTTTCTCTGAGTCAACTATTCAACGTGACGTTCTAACAAAACAAGTATTAAAATCGCTCATAAAAACAACAAAAATTAAAAATTAGACTAAGCTATTAAGTCTGAAGTCTCCACGATATAATTTGTTGGGAACTTTAGACTAACATATGTATTTCTGGAATTGGAATGTAAAATGTCTCTTACCTTTTATTTGCCGTTTTAAAACATTTCTGGAGCAATTTTTTGATAAAGAACCTTCCTGTCCCTTTTTGTTGACTATTACATGTTAAAAATTGTGTTTTGTATGTAGATATTTCAGTAGAATTTGCGTTTGATTCTTGTGTAGAAATTTCTAAATTTCCTTAAAAGTAGGAATACAACAGAAAATGACGGAAGCACGCTCTCATCGCTCCTCGGTAAAGTTTCGCGGTGGAATTTGTCGTTTTAAAACATTTTGCATGAGAATTTTTGCACGTAAAACCTTCTTGCGGTTTAGATGTTCTAGCATACATGTTAAAATGCGTGTTTTGTTGACATATTCCGCTGGAAATTGAGTTTAAACGACGTGTTTAGGTCGGTATATGACATACATCCCTCCTTCTTGGTATTTAACTCTAACTAACTATACTAGGTGTAGGTGTTACCTAAGTATACCTTAGTATAGTAAGTAGACTGTAGTCTAATATGCTAGTAAATATGTTTAATTTTTCGCTTATTTTATGATGGTTGAGACGCACAAAAACATAGCAAGAACATAGCAATAACCTTGCAGGCGTGGCATAGCCAAACATATAGTAGAGAATATAGTGATATACCACCTTATTTTCTACTGCATTTTGTTCTGTCACGCCTGTAACCTTATTACTAAGTTTTACAAAAAAAGGCCCTGGAGGGTATCTAATTAGAGTGGACCTAATTAGGTTTCCAGGTTCAATTCCTGGAGCCATGCAAGATGTGCAGCAACTGACATATTCTAACTATACTAGAGGTAAGTGTACTAATTACTCCGCCTGCCGTAGGCGAGGCGGAGTTTTAAATTCGCCCCGTTTCTGTTTTTTTTTTTTTTTTTTTTTTTTTTCGGTGTCAGAAGTCGGTGCAGCGCTCATGGGTGATACCGCTGGCACAAACTGCGTGAGCCGACCTAAACACGGCGTTTAAAGGGTATTGGCAGCCAAAATTTTTATTGTGTTATTTAAAAGTGCTTACCCATTTAAGAATGAATATGGTATTAATTCCGCGCCAAAGTCTTTTGTTTAAAAGTTATTCGTACCTTAATTCGCCCAAATTTTGATTTTCGTCCGCCATTTTGGAAATAGTTGTGAAAAATTATCTTTCGGTCACGTGACCCAGTGTGACGTCATTAGTAGGGTAGCGCTAGAATAACAATATATTTCTCTACACGCGTTTATTGAATTCGCGAGCTTTTCATGAGAAATCGTGGCCTTTTTTGTTGTAATGGAAAATATCCACGAGAATCAAGTAGAAGCAATCTTACCCTACCAATATGAGCGAGAACCGGGCGCTGAAACATCAAGTATTAGCGATGAAAGTGATTCCGAACAAGGCAGTGTTTGTTTTCATCTGAGGAGGAAGTTGATACGGAGTTCGAAAGAGCAAACGCTCGGCGCCTTCAAACTCTAAGCTGGTGCAAGTGTGGTCATTGTGCTGTGTCATTGGCATTGATTATTGAGTGTTTCTGTTGCCTTGAAAAAGCGGTGGAATACGATGAATACGGAATGCTTCTCGATCAAGTAGAAGCACACGGTGACAAATGTTTGACAAAACATCCGGACTTTCGAGACAAAATGCTGTCGGAAAGTGTGTTAGGAGATAGATGTTTGTCGCTATCTGGAAGAAAATTGGCCTTTAGATGATGGTGATCTAGAGAAAGTACACAAGCTATATCATCTAGTCTGTTATCAACGGTGTTCACGTTGGACTTTCCAGATTTTGGGTAAAAAAAAAAGGCGAAGACCATTTCCTGCCTGCGTGTATTTAAGCATACGAGAACGCTTTGCGTCGCCTGATGTGGCCTATACACAGATTTCAAATATGCAAAAACATCAAAACGGTAATCTTTTATGTTTAATAGGTTACTTGTAAATAATGGAAATTTGGAAATTATGATTATTTAGATTTATTATTGTGATTCCTGAAAGTTCAAATCTTGTGGGCAAAACGACGTGCTTCCCTTATTTACATTTCTCTTGGACTAGGCCAATTTAAGTCTGTTCCTCACTAGCGACATAAGCATAAGCAAAATTACGAAGGATAAATTTTTCTCTGAGGTTTACGAAGACAAAACAAAGAATTTTCTTTTGAAATTGCTTTTGTTCTGCCATAGCTTATGCTCATAGTCTTACGCTTATGCTTATGTCAATGCTTATTATTATTATTATTAATTCCAACAGATTACCAAAAAAGGTACAAAAGGATACAAATTAAATTAACAACATTACATAACAATAAAAGAACTATAGAGTTATTACTATAGAGTTAAAACAAATCCACTGAAGTGCGTGACATAAGCACTAATAATAACTCTATGATAACTTGTAATGTCTTGTTTTACCTTGTGCTTATGCTTATGTCGCTAGTGAGGACATATCTAACCCATTAACTTCACAGATTTCCCCTTGGTTTACTTATTTATGAAAGTATGAAAGTTCAATCTCATTCACGATTTATGCACTTAGCTAATTGAATTTACATTTGCTATCACATGACACTTCCACTGCCCTGCAGTTGCACTTTCGTGTTGCGCATTTCCCCCTTACAAGCACAAGGCTTATTTTCTACCCTTTGTTTTCACTTGTAGGTAAGGCTGGTTTACTGAACCATGACTTTCTGCTGAAAGAAACTTATTCCATTCGGATTTTTTTTGGCTGTCACTACTACAACCATACACCGGACAGTACATGTTGCGCTTTTGGCTTGCATGCATGCTATATAGGTCCTTCCGAAACAATGCGCATTTGGAACTTGTTAGCGCCTACACGGCAACAATTTAATTGCACTACATTAGGTAGCTTGACCTCACGGAGAGAAAAAAAAACATTAAAATATTTATAGCGCAAGGTGTGTCCGGATGAATAAAGATATATTTAGAAAGTGTCGCAAAAGAATTCTGCTAATGCATTAAGGTTGTTTTCACTAGGCGGAATTTTCCGCGCGCAGCGCAATTTTTCTTTGTTTGTGAGCTCTCAGGCAGGACTAATCGAAAAAAGACAAAGAAAAATTGCGCTGTGCGCGGAAAATTCCGCCTAGTGGAAAACAGCCTTTAATGTGCTATTGTATGCCCTTGTGTACTATATGCGCCCTAATAACTCTTGGTGGCAAGTGTTAGTGAAAGTCCACACATGATTTAAATCGCTTCCTTTACCCTTCAAGAATTAGATTTAGGTGCACACTTGTAATCCGCTAATGTGTTGCTGTTGTCTTTACCGGCATCATTTATGCCTAAATGACTTTCAGACTCGGCGGTCAGATCGGTGAAAACCCACACAAGATTTCCTATTCCAGAATCTATGTCAGTGTTTTGTAAACAATTCGGCATATTGGGTACAAACACCGCTATATGTTACATATTGACATATTGTCACCTATGCCTATGAGTGTTCCATGTTTAAAGCGATATTTCTAGTATAGAATTACATATAGTATGTATCAAGGAATTAATACTTGTTTTTTAACGATATCTGCAATATGGCACTAATAAATCATTTGAAATACATGAAAATTTGTGCATTTAGTACGTAGGCCGACGCCCCGCATGGGGTGAGGGTCTCGATGCCTTTAACAGTTCTGATACACGCGTTTATTCAAAATAATGTTAAAAGAATATTTAGAGGATAGTAATACATATTTATTGCACAATTACACAATTGTATTTGATCTGCACCTTGTACGCCTTGGCAAAATGTTCTTTAGAACGTAATATAAATTATATTATCAAATTCCGCTTACCCTACTAATGACGTCACAAATATATTCCAGCATAAATTAGCATAAGGCACTATTTTCAAAATGGCGGCCGTACGAACAACATTTCTATCAATTTTCTCAACAACTGAATGTGCTGAACACACGAAAATGCGAAATTAAGTATTCTATCGGTAAGTCTAATAGATATAAGGAATAAAAATTTTGGCTGCCAATATCCTTTAAACTCAATTTCTAGCGAAATGTGTCAACAAAACACGCATTTAAACGTGCATGCTAGAACATCTAAACCGCAAGAAGGTTTTACGTGCAAAGATTCTCATGCAAAATGCTTTAAAACGACAAATTCCAGCGATGTGTCGCGGTGAAGTTTTGAGAGCGTGTTTCCGTCATTTTCTGGTTTATTCCTACTTTTAAGGAAATTTAGAAATTTCTACACAAGAATCAAACGCAAATTCTACTGAAATATCTACATACATACAAAATGAAGATCGGTGAAGGAACTTCGCAAAAATATTCATTTTTGTACTTTCGAACGGCGTTTTTCCTATGCTTTTGACTGAAAACACGACGAACGACACTTGCCAGAGCAATTTGCGTGGCGCGTGGAATGACGTGAGCACGGGGACACAAAAATTGAGGTTATTGAGTGCGAGTTCCCTATCTGTTTATATCTGATCTGTGATACAGCTTCTTCTGAATCAGGAACAAGGAACTTGCTCGGAGCATGTTTCGGCGTTCCTCGGAATTCGTCGGTTTCCGACGCTGCTCGAAGATTTTCCGAATACTATTTTTTCAAAATTTTTCTCTAGCTCGAAGATTTTGCTCCTTGAAAGTCCTCTAAATTTTCATGCATCCTAACTTTGTTTTAAGGTAATATGCTTTATTTTCTATCATTATTTGTAGCAAAGTACTTAGATTGTGCATAGAGATCGATTTTTGAGAGATCAGACTGGAAATAAGTACAATTTTCGAGTATTGTAAGTTTGTGCTTTCCAAGCATGGCTATGGTCGCATGTAAGATTAAGGCTACCGTTTTCAGTTGAAGTTGGTTCGATAATAATACCATGAAATCCGCTATAGAAACTGAATGAGGTCTTGAATTGTTGAGATTGGCGAAGAAAGTATGCTGAGAGTTGGTTCTGGTTCAAATTTATTGAAAAAAGGCAATTTAATTTTAATTTTGTGAATTTCGATTACAAAACATGCCTTGGACTGTCGACCAATTGATTTCGTCAGGCGATTACAGACTTGTGAGAGGAGGGGGGTAGCCTAATTACTAAAATGTAGTGAAAAAAGGACTTTCCATCTAATGGTGGGAGCAGGTTGGCGGGAACACTGGAGAATAAAGGTCCTGTCACAATGCAATTTTTCTTGCAACTTGAAATGCAATTCTACTATTGGGAGATGTAAAATTGGCAAATGCAAGTTTCCATCACAGTTTGCTGGGGTTTTTTAACGTACCAAACATTTGTCACAAATTTACTTAAGAGTAGATTTTCCCTGTAGCAAAAAAGATGGCAAATGTCGATTTTACCAGAGTGCATGGTAGTCTGAAATTGTTTAAAAAGGCAAATTAACGTCTTTTGAAGAACAGACAGAAGACAATAGGTTATTTTCACACTTGTGTTAAAATTTCAATCCAGTAGCTTTGTTTCTTGTCATCTTTTCCCACGTATTCTTTCTTGATACCTGCAATGCATTCTGGTAAAATCGACATGTCGCCATCTTTTTTGCTACGGTGAATGCAAGGAAAAGTGCACCGTGTGACAGGGCCTTAAGGGTAAGAGGTGGATAGAGAAGGAGACGGAGCAGTTACAAGTGCAAGAAAAATTGCACCGTGTGACAGGGCCTTGAGGGTGGGAGGTGGATAGGAGGAGACGGAGCAGGATGTGGGAGTCGTGCAAGGTCGGGAGGTTAAAAAAGAACAAGGAATGTTATGTTTTTAATGCCTTTTAGACTTTTCTTGAGGCAATTAAAATTCAAACTGTCAAATCCAAACACTGTACAGAATGGCCGACTTTACGTGGTCTTTAGTTTTTACACAACCACTTGCATTGTTATCTTTTGCAGTTTGTTTACCATTTCAGTTATCTATCTTCAATAGAATTCTTTGAAATTTGTTTGTAGATCGACAAAATGCTTAACCTCCTCTCAACAACTGGCAGATTATGAAAAATGAAATTGTTAAAGGTATTGGAATATTGCATGTACAATATTGAATATGGGACAATTTGGGACGGTATAATTTTGGACATGACGGTTTCATTCTCACCTAATTTGACGATTATTTTGTGGGTACACATACCGTCGAATCTCATGTGCTCCAGAAGCATTTTAATCTTAGAAAAAGTCAAATAATGATGAACTGTGTTTTAAAAGAAAGTTAGAATCTTATTTGGTTCAAATCAATTGAATTATGGCCCAAGAGTTCATGAAAACACATACAAAAGGCTTTCTTAAAAAACTGAAATATCAAATCTAGCAATTTTATATGTTATGCCTCTAAACAACACAATTCTGTTTCTAAAAATTGGTACCCTACTAGACCTATATGCATGATTATATTAATTTAGACATATTTATTTTTACCCATTAAAATATAAATTTGTGTTTAATCATTCGTGTTTGTCATTATTTGACTTTGTAATGTTGGTTAAACATAAGGAGATTGAGGTGACTTTGCCAGAAACAAAAACATCCATTATTATACTAAAATTTCAATATATGTAGCAATTAAAACTAACCACAGGAAATATATTTCTACTTTTTAATTGAAATGTTTCTGTTATATGCACTATATCATATTTTTGATAAAAAATTACAACACCTATGTTATTTCCTGGTTTACTATCTCAATCATCTTTTGTTTAAGCTGGCTTTGAGTGTTCATTTGAAAGTTTGGAAAGTTCATTTGAAAATCACAATAGTTCTCAATGTTATATTGGACCCTTTAAAGTTAAAAAAATACTTTGTAATATTTTATACTACTGGTAATTTATCTTAGATACAGACTTTGTGATTTTGTACTAGAATGTTGACTTTCAAACTTTAAGATGAACTACTTATTAAGGACAAAATAAGCTAGCATATTGTCTTTTGTTTACAAAGTGGAACTTGTTTGGAATTGAGATGAACTGATGCAGTTGTTCTTTAACTTTATCAATTAATTACATATCTTAAATGAAAAAGAAAACCACAACGTGCCAAATAAATTCTGTGGGCTCTTTTTATTAGCAAAGAAAAGATGTGGCGGATGTAAGAATTTAAGAGTAAAAAAGTTTCCTTGGACTAAAAAAATTGACAGTATGCCAGATTTTCTAGATAAACAAGCAGTACAGATGTTGGCCAATAATAAGTATAAGTAACTACAATTTTTAATTTTAAAAGTTTTCTATTGATGCCTGGATACAGTAAATACTTTACCAGAGTTCTTCGTATTACATCGACTTGAAAAAGTTTTAAGTCACATGAAGCTTTTAGTTGATACTATGCAATTTCAAATTTTACAGACTTCTTAATTAACATGCCAAATTTACCTTGTTGAACATAAGGTCTTTCCTGAGAAAAAGTAAAACTGTCTGGCATTATATGGAGTAGAATAATTTAAATTAGTTTGAGACTTTGATTTGATAACAATTTTGATTTGTACTATTTACAATACAAGTGACCGGGTTGTATCGGATATACAAATCCAAGCTGAAGGCGAGATATCTGACATACACAGATGCGAATGTTGTAAATGGCTTGTGAAACTCGTCAATTTTATACATCAGATCTATAGCAAAGTGATTTTGAAAATACCGATTCTGTAAGATGAGAAAATGATTTCTTTTGTGTTTCCTGTATGATTTATTACTTTATAAGTTTCTTAATTAAAATTACAACATATTGCCTACCGGAACTTTTTATATTGTTTGGTTGTGGTGAATTTGTATTTTGGCAATTGAAATATTTCTGAATTTGTATGTGCATTTCCTTTGCTTCAGTTCAAGTTTACATTTCAAATATTCCACTTTGTAATACTTGCGTGGTAATAATAATATAAGAAAACAGGTTTACATGGCTCTTGAATATAGTCTTTTCAACAAGTAAGTAAAGATGAATTTATACTTCAAAGAGATATGTTCCTAACCTGACAATGGTACCTTCCAAAAAGACTAAATTTAAATTGATTCTTCGAATAAATTTTTTACTTTTCAATCCAAGATCAATCTAAGTTATGTATTTCTACTTTTATTTTGGTCTCTTTAACACTGAAACTATTAATTGTATATAAAGCAACTTCACTATCGAGTGACTTCATTAGTTGCTGGGCAAAGCCAAAGCATTGATTTTTCGGCTGTTTTCAATGAAAAATAGAATTTTGCCCAAAGTTATCTCAAATAAATTATCACAATTTGAACAAAAAGCTTCTGTTCTTGTGCCCACCAGAAAAATGAGATGTCTGAGACTTTCTTTGTATTTTTTTGCGAAAAATAGATCGCATGCACTGTTATGCAAAGAAAAGTGTAAGAGATTGGTTTCTGAAAAATGTCGTGCTACACACAATATTCTAAAAATGCTTGGTTTTTATTCTATGTATTTTTGAATTTTTTGTTAAAAAAAATAAAGGTAGCAATGTTTAGTGCATTTCACATTGTCAGGTTAGAAACGCAATAAGAAAAATGTGGCTCCGAACATTACAGCTTGGTCAATTTGGAATTTATAAAAAAATCGTTTCTTCGTTGTTTTTCGACGTTTTGAAGGGTTGTTTCGAGTACAAAAAAGTATTTTTAGGAAGAATTATGTGCCCACGTTACATGTCTCAAAGCCATCAAAATTCGTTGGTAATTCGTGCATGTATTTTTCTGACTTATAAAAGCACAATTGATTAAAAATGATATTTTTCTTTTGACAAAAATACCTTTCTTCTGTGAGGCTGGCTGTATTTGAAAAAGCGTTGGTCAACGCTCCGCCAAAACTCGTGGGTTTTCTCCGGGTACTCCGGTTCTTCCCACTGGGAGAGTTGACAGGGTAGTTACATATGGTTATAAAAATGTGACTAACTTTTGAAAACCTTTCTACTTAGACTTGTTAAGCCTTCTCGTCATCTCTATCAGTTGCATGTTTTGAGCCACATGTTTTTCTTTGTAATTGTGAAACAACTCGTTATATGCTGGGTAAACCTTTGCAAAACTCTCAAAATTTATCACTTCAAGTTGTTTCATTGTTATAATATATTTTGAAGTATAAACATTTACTTACGTTGAAAAGACCCAAGTTATTTAGGACTTTGTTCATTCACTTGTGTTATTGTTCTCTCTGCCATGTTCTGTTTTCTTCTGTTGTTATTTTAATAAGTACAATGTGTGGTAGTTAATCTCTTTTTATTGTTATTCAAATTGTATGTAATCTTTACAAATTTTTTCAATAAATTGTTTACAAAATTTACTTGTGACCCCTTTTTAATTAAAAATTCAATTCCCATGGGAATTGAGAAATTGAATAAAAAAAATCCCCCTACCCCGGCCAGCTCCCCAAGTGCCACTTCCACCTAAGTAGAAGTACTTATACATGTAGTACAAGTACTTCTACTTATTCACGGTGGAAGTAGCACTCGGAGAACTGGCCGGGGTAGCCGGCAAAGAGAAGACCAACTTTGCAAGTGCTAATACAATTGCTAAGTTGATCTTCCCTAGAGAGCAGCCGCGCGTACCTAACAAATTAAAACAACAAACGTTAGTGACTTAAGTACTTAGCATGCAAATTTGATTCCCAAAGCCAAAATGTCAAGTGCCCCCCGCTGATCCTACCAACTGCCTACCTGCCTCAGTTCTAAGCTGTCTTCCTCAGTTCTAAGCTCCTGCATTCCATTCGTTACCTTCACTTTCCTCACCATCGCACAGTCACTCACAGCTGATAAACCCGCATGCACCACCACCACCCCGACTGCCACCCAATTTCGAAAATTAAAAGAGTTAAAATTTCGGTAAAGTATGCATTTTAAATGCAATTTATTTGGATATTTTAGATCAAACGTAAACAGAAAAAGCTCGTACATAAAAACAGGTGAGAATTCTATTTAAAATTTGCTTGCAAAATATAAAACTTAATTCGCATTTTTCTTAGTTAATAGTATAGATCAATTTAGTTGATGTTGAAACCTACTCTTAACTGTTTTATTAGAAGTGACGACAGATTTTGGTTTTTAAGCATACTTTCAAAAATTTTAATTCCTTTAATAAACCTAATCCCATGCAACTTACACACGGCGCACACCCTCGCAGTCCATACATTTAGCTAATAAATTACGTTATAAACAAAAAAGCAAAATAAAAAGATAAATTACGTTATCTCTAGCTACTTAAACCCACTTAGACTGAGTTTTTGATTGAATTTTCAAACGTAAAACCTTAGCTGAATGGGCATGGGCTTTTCGTTGTGTTAACTGTTCCGGAGTAAATATAAACCTGGGGCCGGTTGTATCAAAGGCGTTTAGCTTAAACGGTGGATAAGTGAAATTTAAAAATCAGTTTTACACCTAGTACGGAACCGAAATTATGAGTTGAAATAGAATAAATATTTAGTTTTATATATAATTGTTCTTCTCAGGTCAAATAACTTCAGCTGGTTTGTTTATACAACATGGAAACGTGTTTCATATTTTTGACTTATCCACCGTTTAAGCTAAACGCCTTTGATACAACCGGCCCCTGATACTTACCAAAGTCCAAGGCTGGGTCAAATAAGCATGAGAATTAGGCAAAAATAAAAAGCAATTGAAACTCAACAGATTCACTAAAGTTGTTTTTTTTTTTGGCAACTTATATCCTTAAGTGTAGATGACATGCAATTTTTAATGCCGTAATTCTCACACTTATTTAACCGAAACGCCTTCATTTGCATGGTACCTCGCAGCTGCTCTCAAACCACCTTCGTAATTTGCTTTAGTGTACACAAACAATGACTTCATTGTTCCTGCTTACCAAAACAAATCTGAAAGCACCAAGATACTTATCATATTAATAATCAAAGAGGATTCGCATTATGCAGTAATTACCATAAACAGACGCATCACCATTGAAACAAAGCATGCTGTATTCCCATGGGAATTTAAAATGCACAAAAAAATATAATGATCCTACTGATTTGCATGGATGTATGAACCAAATTAGCTAAGAAACAAAGAAATGATATATTCCCTTGGGAATTTAATGTAGCAAAAAGATGGCGGGTGTTGATTTTACCAGAATGCCTTGCGGTCTGAAATCGTTTAAAAACTTAAGGTAAATTAACCTCGTTTGAGGAACAGACAGATAGGTTATTTTGTCACTTGTGTTAAAATTCCGTCCATTAGCTTATCTTAAATATCATTTCACTGCTATTCTTGATTGATACCCGCATTAAATTCTGGTAAAATCGACATGCCACCATTTGTTTTGCTACTGTGAATTGGAATACAAGTCAAATTTTCTCGCTTTTTAACCATGGCCAGAGAACACATTCTTTAAAGGTAGAACGACGGAATTGATCGTTTACAATCGACGCCATCTTTGTTGACGTTTGAAACACATGGCAACCACAAAGTATCTATTCATTATATCTGATCCTATCGAGCCATACATCTTTAAAGTATCATTCATAATACGCTAAAACTAACGATGAAATAGTAAATTGACACAAGTACTTCGCTGTAAACAGCTGAAGTAATCTGCAGAGTCAACCAAGATGGCGCCCAATCACACGAAATGACGGCATGTGCAAACCAAAAATAGTGACCAAATGCATCAACTATAATTTAGTGGCATTATTACGAAACTTATTTTTGTAAAACGTTCAATCCTACATGTTATTTTGTTTTGTTTTTAGAAATATCCAAATCCAAATGTTAGAGACGAAATTTCCAGGCGTTAAGGTATTGTTTCTTTAAAAAATATTGTCGACATTTACCATATTTTTACCTGTTTTTTGACTCGAAAATTGACTGCCAAACTCCTAGGTATTCTATTTAATTATTTTGTTGAATGTATTTGATATCAATGTTATTTCAATCCAATTTTTTTCACTTAATTTGCTGTTTTCTCTTTTTCATTAACGAGAAATATCTATTAAATCCTCTTTGATCCCTCAATAATAAGTATCTTGTTTCTACTAACTTGCACATTACCACTACTTTCTATTACAATGTCGTGTCTTCTCATTCTTGTGGATTGTTGTTTTGTGGGTCTTGTCGTCCAGGATCGTTCATTCTTTTCTTTTCTTGTGCGTTTTTTTCACATTCCATCACCCTTTGCAATAGTAGAAAGAATTAAATCATGAGATGATAGTTACGAGTAATTTATAAACTATAACATATTAAACAATTATTGGATGAGGTTTTTGTGATATGCGGAATTATCAATGTCGAGGTAAGAGTTATCAGCCGAGCCGAAGGCGAGTCAGATAACTCTTACCGAGAGATTGATAATTTTGCATATCACAAAAACCGAATCCGATAATTGCTTTATTATACATTTTAAGTCTTTTTACTCGAGCAATTGACGCATTTCGCCCTCGGAAGAGCTTAAAAAGCAAGATGCCATAACATGAAACAGAAAATATCGAAAAAATGTTGTTGCCATGCCAACCATTGATGCCAACGAATACCGCATACTGTAATAATCTGCACCGTAGGCTCAACATCCAGATAACTCAGTTATCTGCTAGCAGATAACTGAGTTATCTGCAGATTGTGTGATAGTCGCATTTATCTGCATACAACTGATCAATCACAACGCATAAAACAACTGCAATGTATAATAAAATTGTTTATTAATTAGGCCGGCCAAATTATTGTGTAAGCTGTTAATATGAAATTTTTTTATTAAAATCTCGAGAATCATTAGTAAATCGTGAACAAAACACAAAAGAAAATCATAGCCGTGAAGGAGTCTTTATTTCTCACACGCACACAACGCTACCCTAATTTATGATTTTAAATCAAAATATCTCGAGAATTAAACAACACGTAAGGAATGTGTAAATTCTTAAAGCTCTTTCGAACAATAAAAATTAATATCTCGCACTAATCTCTCTCAAAAGCTCTCTCAAATTTATTACCAATATCTCTTCAACTATTACTTTGCAGGTGAAATGTAACTTCTATCAAAACTAGCTTACTTCAAGTTGTTTGGGAATTAAGATTTTACGTGTCAACGAGATCAAATATGAATCTAAGATGGCAGACAGCGCATTAAATTTCTATCTTTACGACCAACTCCCCAACGAAAGGCTTTAATTCGCTCGAAAGTCGAATTTTGTTTTTTTATTGTTTAATGTAGTGAAAGATCCTGTGTGCTTTTTACAGCACTGCCAACACTAGCAACGTTAGTGCGAGATGTTAATTTTTATTGAAACGAAAGCTGAACTGCTAAAGAAAATAGAAACGACAAGATAAAATCAAAAAACTTACTTTCACTCTATCTTTGGATCTTCTTGGCTTCGGTTGTTCTCGTTTCATCATGCTGTTTATGGTTTCATCTGGTTGGCGCACTCTCTTCACGGAACATCACGCCGGTCCAGTAGGTAACTAGCTCACTCGTGTCCAGTCAACCAACATAAAATAAGGAGAAAATTAATGTTACAAAATATTTTAGAATATAGGACACTAAGCGTTAATTGAAATTGACTTTAACAAACCGTACATTGTGATAGTATTTGCATCTTAACATCTGATGGAGACGGCTTGTGATTTACTTCTTATGTCGATATGAATTCTTTCCCATCTTGTTGCGTCATTAGTTGATGGTTGTTGTATTCACTTTTTACTTGGCATTCTTTGAAAAAAAAATTACGATGTTCAGAAAACTGTTTACAAGATAAGCAAAGAAAACTACGTTCACAAGCATTAGAGAGGACTAAGTAATTATAATAGGCGTGACAGGTCACAGAGGTTAGTCGACGAAGAAACTCATGGACAAATTCCCGGAATGATGATATTCCGATAGCAAGAAGTACAGCAAGTGTAGAACGTGTACGTGTAAGCTTAAACTGTATCTATGCAACTCCAAGAAAAGCGCAACACAAAATGGCGGAATTTAAAGACATTTCTGGTGTCATTTCCAGTTCCCTAACTTTCGCGGACAAATATATTTATATATTTTTCTCAAATTTTTTTGAAGTAAATCTAGATGGATTTTGTGAATAAACAAATTGAAAAAAGTATTGCCCACGTTAGGAAACTAGAACGGGCGCCCAAGAATGCCCACAATTTCTCCAATCTGGATTATATTTATTGATTGCGCAAATGACTGATAAAAAATAAGAGAGTAATAAAATACCAAATGGTTTCCTCTTCAAGATAGTGTCATACATGCGCGCGGCATTTCGGGATATTTGGGAAAACTCATGTTGAAGTTGAACCTAAGGCAACATGCCAAGTACATGGATGACGCTATCCTGCTCAGGAAACTATTTAGTAATTGTCTTACAAAATGATTACAGTGAAACACAAGTCAACGCCACGGCATTTAAATTTCTCGTGTAGGATTGTTTGATCCTGCACAGTAATAGCCAAGTGGCGCAATCGTCAGAGCAAACGCCTATCACATGTGAGGTCGTGGGTTCAATCCTTACTTCAGACTCGTGACACCCATGTGAGGAGTTAGTCAGTCGTGGGTTTATCCCGGGTACTCCGGTTTGCGAATGTTGACTGGATGGTTAAAATTGTAAAATATCAGTAATCACCGGAACACGGGTACTTAACTAAACTGCTGACGATGAGGCGGAACTCATAATGAATTAATGAAAATGTGTTTCACTGTAGTTATCATATAATGTAATTGCCAAGCTGAATGAATAATTCTCCAGTAACTACGTCATATGAATAATTTACAATTATGAGAGTAGTGGGGGGGGGGCAGCATAAAGATTGAAGTAGTGTCAAGGAAGGGGTACTACCCTGACGGGTACTAGGCGAAGAAGTAGAGTAAACAGGAGGAAGAAAATTAAATTGGAGTAAATAAGGGGGATTGGGGTAAAGAAGGGGAGAAGCAGGATAAAGAAACCAGTGGAAGGGGGTGCTATCCTGGAAGGAGTACCCGGGAAAGAAGAGGATGAACAGGAGGAAAAGTAGATTGGAGTACAGAAAGGGGAAATTAAACGGATCAGGAAATTCAGACTTGCAATTCAAATGAAAGGCAGCTCATTGGTCATGTAAACACTCGTTAAATCATGGTTCTCGCTTGCCTTTAGCTTGGAATCATCTTTGAATTTGAACTGAAAGTCTGAATTTGCATGTTTCTTGTATAGAGTGCAGTGTATCAGAACAGAAGAGGTTTTGAAGAAAAAGAAAGAAAGAATAAAAGTAAGTTAAAATTTGTAAAGAATAATGAAGAAACTATTGGTACAGCACTTGATACATGATGATAATCATCATTATAAACTCTCTATTAATCCGGGGGGGGGGGGGTATAATAGAGAATTTGCAATGATAGTAAGTATATTGTAATATTTGGGTTTTTACCACTAAATCCTCTTGAAAGTTCTTTTTGGCTGTGGCTTCTCTCATCACAGTTGTCTGTGCTTGTCTTGCAAAATCTCTGGAATATCTATAACGTGAAGGTCAATATTTAAGATTAGAAAAATAGAAACCGTAAAATAGAAAGAAATTTAAATCGTGGCGAATACTTTTTACGGTCTTGCTGGCATGACAAAAAGAGAGTATAGATTTATAAGATCATGTTGATTTATCCTTTATCTGAACTATATTTAACTTAGATTTTAAAATAGATTTCACCCTGGTAAGCAGACCGAATGGGTTTTCAAACAAGATAACATTTAATGACTAAAACGTGCACAGAATAGTTAGAGAATGCTTACATGTCGAATAAAAATCCAATACTTTTAATGTCCAACTACACAATAGCGATTTTCGTTGCATTTCTAGACTGGAGAAGAAGACGACGCCATTTTGATTTTGATTTCTCCCGACAACGGCAGATTTGTCTTCGCAATTTTTTTCCATTTCTTCGTCGTTTCAGCTCCAATTTGCTCGTTGTGTTTCTTTCGTACCTTCCTCGCCATTTCCGTACAACCAATGGACATTTATACTCAAGATTAAGACTGTATTGAGACTTTCAAAATGTTCGTCAGGAGACATAAAAATCGAAGCTTCTTCTTCGGGTTGCAGAAGCAAATGACGTCAGACGACCTTTGTCCGCCAGCAAATACCCGTATGTATAACATTCAATGATCTTTTTAGGAAGCTGAAAATCAGTTTTTATTGCGCGAACGAAATGTTTTTGCCATTATTTCTTACTCAGGTCTTTGTTCTACTGCTTTACTTCCAGTTTAGTTAGGTAACTTGCCAAAAGAAACGCCTGTAAGGGACAATTTTGCATTTTTTTTTTATTTCGATGCTGATGAAGAAGAGAAGACTCGTTAGAGCTTTCATTGGCAAATATCTTTCCCTCCGTGGCCGAGAGGTTAAGACAACTGTCTTGACTTCGATTTTGGGTGGATCGAGGACCGGTCCAGTTCAACTGAGTTTGGTAAGAATTTAATTCTGATCGGTGCTCGATCCACCCAAAACTGAATTCAAAGCTGGGCGTGGAGTGCAGGAAAACACTAGGCAGTACCGCGAGGCCAAGGAGGCAAACGTTATTTTCCTAGTGTTGTTAACTAATATTTAAGCAAATTTCATTAACTTGACTGTTGGGGACAGACCTGTAGGGTTGGTGCATTGAAGACTTCTCGTCGTTATTTCCCTTCGTTCAAGAAGACAAGTTGTCTTCATCGAGAAATAACGACGAAAAGACTTCAAGACACCACTAAACCACTACACTTTAAAGCTACGGTGTAATGGTTTAGCTAGCTAAACCACTACACTGTGCCAATAATATATGGCTGACTTCTTCCTAACGCTTACGGTACGACCATGGATGCGCAAAGATGCGCAAACACATTAAAGCCTTGAAAGCAAGTGTTTTCTTTTAGGAAAGAATCAAGGACGACAACGCTTACTAAATCAAAGCCGTCTAGTCATGTTTTAAGTACTTCAGCTGTTTAACGATCTTTTACCAGATCTTTGCAAGAGGAAAAGTAAAATTTTGCATCATTATTATTAACTTTCCGTCAGTCGTTTCTTTCTTGATCGAGCATTATATGCCATTGTGTTCAGTGTCCTTGGTATAGGAGCCATATACTTATGGCCTTGGGTTTAATTCCCAAACACTGAATGGCAGTGTTTTGCTCTTCCAATGAGATAACAAGATGGCACTGTAGAACGCGTGGTTTTATATAAGCTACGAGCGTCAAGATATCCTTGATAGGTAACTATTGATCCTACAATGGCACTTATGTTCACTGCCAATAGGAACGTTTTCAACTCACAGCTTGTACATAATGGCTTTTATAGGTTGTGTCACAAGGAAACTGCAGTTCGGTCGTAAAATCAACTTGTTCTCAAGGTTGCCGGGTTTTAAACATTACTGACACTGTTAATGTTGTAGCTCGGAATTGTAAAACAACGGCGGCAATGCAGTTTTCTTGTGCCATAACCATATAAGCTACGACCGCCAAGCTTTATCCTTGATAGGAAAGAATTGATCCCACCAACGACATTTGTATTCTCTACCGATAGGAACGTTTGAGACTTACAGCTTGTACATAACGCATTTTATCGGTGAGTCGTAAAACCAACCTGTTACTGCTCAGCAAACTACCATTTCCCTCGATCAACGATAGTCGATGAAGCTTGGCGCTCGAGTTGTTCAGCTAAGTTAAACGATCTTTTATGGCGAGGTCTTTTCAAGAAGGCATGAAGCATAGATGCGCAAACACTGTACAGCCTGTAAAGAATATGTCTTCTTTCGGGAAAGAGTCAAAGACGATAACGCTTATTAAATCAAAACTGTGTAGGCATGTTTTAAGTTGCTCAGCTATGTTTAACGATCTTTTATGACCAGGCCTTTGCAAGAAGGAAAGTCGAAGTTTGCATATACTATTGACTTTCCGTCGGTCGTTTCTTTCTTGATCGAGCTTTATATGTCATTGTGTTCAGTGTCCTTGATATAGGAGTCATGTATTTATGGCCTTGGGTTTGATTCCCAAACACTGCATGGCAGTCTTCAGCTCTTTCAAGTAATAAGATAACTTTGGAACAAGATGGCAATGCGTTATTTACTATATGCCTGGTCATGCTGTAACTAATCATGTAGTATATTCTACAAACCTTAACTCAGAACGTTGGCTGTCAGTTTCTATTCGTGGTTGCTTTGAAACATTGCAGATACTGCTAACCTGGCTATAACCTGTAAAATGCTTGGTTTTACACAACCTACGAGCGCCAAGCTTCATCGACTATCGTTGATCGAGGGAACTGGTAGTTTGCTGAGCAGTAACAGGTTGGTTTTACGACTCACCGATAAAATGCGTTATGTACAAGCTGTAAGTCTCAAACGTTCCTATCGGTAGAGAATACAAATGTCGTTGGTGGGATCAATTGTTTCCTATCAAGGATAAAGCTTGGCGGTCGTAGCTTATATAAATGATAAAACCACCCATTTTACAGGTTATGGCACAAGAAAACTGCATTGCCGCCGTTGTTTTACAATTCCGAGCTACAACATTAACAGTGTCAGCAATGTTTAAAACCCGGCAACCTTGAAAACAAGTTGATTTTACGACCGAACTGCAGTTTCCTTGTGACACAACCTATAAAATCCATTATGTACAAGCTGTGAGTTGGAAACGTTCCTATTGGCAGTGAACATAAGTGTCCATTGTAGGATCAATAGTTACCTATCAAGGATATCTTGACGCTCGTAGCTTATATAAAACCACGCGTTCTACAGTGCCATCTTGTTATATCATTGGAAGAGCAAAACACTGCCATTCAGTGTTTGGGAATTAAACCCAAGGCCATAAGTATATGGCTCCTATATCAAGGACACTGAACACAATGGCATATAATGCTCGATCAAGAAAGAAACGACTGACGGAAAGTTAATAATAATGATGCAAAATTTTACTTTTCCTCTTGTAAAGATCTGGTAAAAGATCGTTAAACATAGCTGAAGTACTTAAAACATGACTAGACGGCTTTGATTTAGTAAGCGTTGTCGTCCTTGATTCTTTCCTAAAAGAAAACACTTGCTTTCAAGGCTTTAATGTGTTTGCGCATCTTTGCGCATCCATGGTCGTACCGTAAGCGTTAGGAAGAAGTCAGCCATATATTATTGGCACAGTGTAGTGGTTTAGCTAGCTAAACCACTACACTGTAGCTTTAAAGTGTAGTGGTTTAGTGGTGTCTTGAAGTCTTTTCGTCGTTATTTCTCGATGAAGACAACTTGTCTTCTTGAACGAAGGGAAATAACGACGAGAAGTCTTCAATGCACCAACCCTACAGGTCTGTCCCCAACAGTCAAGTTAATGAAATTTGCTTAAATATTAGTTAACAACACTAGGAAAATAACGTTTGCCTCCTTGGCCTCGCGGTACTGCCTAGTGTTTTCCTGCACTCCACGCCCAGCTTTGAATTCAGTTTTGGGTGGATCGAGCACCGATCAGAATTAAATTCTTACCAAACTCAGTTGAACTGGACCGGTCCTCGATCCACCCAAAATCGAAGTCAAGACAGTTGTCTTTACCTCTCGGCCACGGAGGGAAAGATATTTGCCAATGAAAGCTCTAACGAGTCTTCTCTTCTTCATCAGCATCGAAATAAAAAAAAAATGCAAAATTGTCCCTTACAGGCGTTTCTTTTGGCAAGTTACCTAACTAAACTGGAAGTAAAGTAGTAGAACAAAGACCTGAGTAAGAAATAATGGCAAAAACATTTCGTTCGCGCAATAAAAACTGATTTTCAGCTTCCTAAAAAGATCATTGAATGTTATACATACGGGTATTTGCTGGCGGACAAAGGTCGTCTGACGTCATTTGCTTCTGCAACCCGAAGAAGAAGCTTCGATTTTTATGTCTCCTGACGAACATTTTGAAAGTCTCAATACAGTCTTAATCTTGAGTATAAATGTCCATTGATTGTACGGAAATGGCGAGGAAGGTACGAAAGAAACACAACGAGCAAATTGGAGCTAAAACGACGAAGAAATGGAAAAAAATTGCGAAGACAAATCTGCCGTTGTCGGGAGAAATCAAAATCAAAATGGCGTCGTCTTCTTCTCCAGTCTAGAAATGCAACGAAAATCGCTATTGTGTAGTTGGACATTAAAAGTATTGGATTTTTATTCGACATGTAAGCATTCTCTAACTATTCTGTGCACGTTTTAGTCATTAAATGTTATCTTGTTTGAAAACCCATTCGGTCTGCTTACCAGAGTGAAATCTATTTTAAAATCTAAGTTAAATATAGTTCAGATAAAGGATAAATCAACATGATCTTATAAATCTATACTCTCTTTTTGTCATGCCAGCAAGACCGTAAAAAGTATTCGCCACGATTTAAATTTCTTTCTATTTTACGGTTTCTATTTTTCTAATCTTAAATATTGACCTTCACGTTATAGATATTCCAGAGATTTTGCAAGACAAGCACAGACAACTGTGATGAGAGAAGCCACAGCCAAAAAGAACTTTCAAGAGGATTTAGTGGTAAAAACCCAAATATTACAATATACTTACTATCATTGCAAATTCTCTATTATACCCCCCCCCCCGGATTAATAGAGAGTTTATAATGATGATTATCATCATGTATCAAGTGCTGTACCAATAGTTTCTTCATTATTCTTTACAAATTTTAACTTACTTTTATTCTTTCTTTCTTTTTCTTCAAAACCTCTTCTGTTCTGATACACTGCACTCTATACAAGAAACATGCAAATTCAGACTTTCAGTTCAAATTCAAAGATGATTCCAAGCTAAAGGCAAGCGAGAACCATGATTTAACGAGTGTTTACATGACCAATGAGCTGCCTTTCATTTGAATTGCAAGTCTGAATTTCCTGATCCGTTTAATTTCCCCTTTCTGTACTCCAATCTACTTTTCCTCCTGTTCACCCTCTTCTTTCCCGGGTACTCCTTCCAGGATAGCACCCCCTTCCACTGGTTTCTTTATCCTGCTTCTCCCCTTCTTTACCCCAATCCCCCTTATTTACTCCAATTTAATCTTCTTCCTCCTGTTTACTCTACTTCTTCGCCTAGTACCCGTCAGGGTAGTACCCCTTCCTTGACACTACTTCAATCTTTATGCTGCCCCCCCCCCACTACTCTCATAATTGTAAGTTATTCATATGACGTAGTTACTGGAGAATTATTCATTCAGCTTGGCAATTACATTATATGATAACTACAGTGAAACACATTTTCATTAATTCATTATGAGTTCCGCCTCATCGTCAGCAGTTTAGTTAAGTACCCGTGTTCCGGTGATTACTGATATTTTACAATTTTAACCATCCAGTCAACATTCGCAAACCGGAGTACCCGGGATAAACCCACGACTGACTAACTCCTCACATGGGTGTCACGAGTCTGAAGTAAGGATTGAACCCACGACCTCACATGTAATAGGCGTTTGCTCTGACGATTGCGCCACTTGGCTATTACTGTGCAGGATCAAACAATCCTACACGAGAAATTTAAATGCCGTGGCGTTGACTTGTGTTTCACTGTCATCATTTTGTAAGACAATTACTAAATAGTTTCCTGAGCAGGATAGCGTCATCCATGTACTTGGCATGTTGCCTTAGGTTCAACTTCAACACGAGTTTTCCCAAATATCCCGAAATGCCGCGCGCATGTATGACACTATCTTGAGAGGAAACCATTTGGTATTTTACTACTCTCTTATTTTTTATCAGTCATTTGCGCAATCAATAAATATAATCCAGATTGGAGAAATTGTGGGCATTCTTGGGCGCCCGTTCTAGTTTCCTAACGTGGGCAATACTTTTTTTAATTTGTTTATTCACAAAATCCATCTAGATTTACTTCAAAAAAATTTGAGAAAAATATATAAATATATTTGTCCGCGAAAGTTAGGGAACTGGAAATGACACCAGAAATGTCTTTAAATTCCGCCATTTTGTGTTGCGCTTTTCTTGGAGTTGCATACATACAGTTTAAGCTCACACGTACACGTTCTACACTTGCTGTATTTCTTGCTATCGGGGTATCATCATGCCGGGAATTTGTCCATGAGTTTCTTCGTCGACTAACCTCTGTGACCTGTCACGCCTATTATAATTACTTAGTCCTCTCTAATGCTTGTGAACGTAGTTTTCTTTGCTTATCTTGTAAACAGTTTTCTGAACATCGTAATTTTTTTTTCAAAGAATGCCAAGTAAAAAGTGAACACAACAACCATCAACTAATGATGCAACAAGATGGGAAAGAATTCATATCGACATAAGAAGTAAATCACAAGCCGTCTCCATCAGATGTTAAGATGCAAATACTATCACAATGTACGGTTTGTTAAAGTCAATTCAATTAAAGCTTAGTGTCCTATATTCTAAAATATTTTGTAACATTAATTTTCTCCTTATTTTATGTTGGTTGACTGGACACGAGTGAGCTAGTTACCTACTGGACCGCCTTGATGCTCCATGAAGAGAGTGCGCCAACCAGATGAAACCATAAACAGCATGATGAAACGAGAACAACCGAAGCCAAGAAGATCCAAAGATAGAGTGAAAGTAAGTTTTTTTATTTTATCTTGTCGTTTCCATTTTTTTAGCAGTTCAGCTTTTGTTTCAATAAAAATTAACATCTCGCACTAACGTTGCTAGTGTCGGTAGTACTGTAAAAAGCACACAGGATCTTTCACTACCTGAAACAATAAAAAAAAACAAAATTCGACTTTCGAGCGAATTAAAGCCTTTCGTTGGGGAGTTGGTCGTAAAGATAGAAATTTAATGCGCTGTCTGCCATCTTAGATTCATATTTGATCTCGTTGACACGTAAAATCTTGATTCCCAAACAGCTTGAAGTAAGCTAGTTTTGATATAAGTTACATTTCACGTGCACAGTAATTCTCAAAGAGATATCGGCAATAAATTTGAGAGAGCTTTTGAGAGAGATTAGTGCGAGATATTAATTTTTATTGTTCGAAAGAGCTTTAAGAATTTACACATTCCTTACGTGTTGTTTAATTCTCGAGATATTTTAATCTAAATTCATAAATTAGGGTAGCTGCAAGTTGTGTGCGTGTGAGAAATAAAGACTCCTTCACGGCTGTGATTTTCTTTTGTGTTTTGCTCACGATTTATTAATGATTCTCGAGATTTTAATAAAAAAATTTCATATTAACAGCTTACACAATAATTTGGCCGGCCTAATTAATACTATTTTATAATATACTGAGTGTCAAAGTTCATTTATTCCTGTTTCTTATTGGTTAAGAACGTATCACGTGATAGTGGAGAAATTCTATTATTATATACTGAGTGTCAAAGTTCATTTACTCCTGTTTCTTATTGGTTAAGAACGTATCACGTGATAGTAGAGAAATTCTACTGTCTCCCTGGCAACGTAGCCAAGCGGTGGACATTACTTTTATTCACCAGTAAACAACAAATCCACAGAGCCTCACGGAGCCTTGTCAGGTAAAAGGTAATCCTTTTTATACATGTTTGATTGATTTGTGGTACTTCTCTTCTCTTTTGACACTCAATATATAATAAAATACTTATTGACTGAAACCTCGGGAAAGCAGTATGTTTTGTGGACCCTCGACTGTCGATGTTTCCCTCGGCTTCGCCTCGGGAAACATCGACAGTCTCTGGTCCACAAAACATACTGTTTCCCTCGGTCTCAGTCAATAAGTGTTAATTGTCTCCCTGGCAACGTAGCCAAGCGGTGGACATTACTTTTATTCACCAGTAAACAACAAATCCACAGAGCCTCACGGAGCCTTGTCAGGTAAAAGGTAATCCTTTTTATACATGTTTGATTGATTTGTGGTACTTCTCTTCTCTTTTGACACTCAATATATAATAAAATACTTATTGACTGAAACCTCGGGAAAGCAGTATGTTTTGTGGACCCTCGACTGTCGATGTTTCCCTCGGCTTCGCCTCGGGAAACATCGACAGTCTCTGGTCCACAAAACATACTGTTTCCCTCGGTCTCAGTCAATAAGTGTTAATTGTCTCCCTGGCAACGTAGCTAAGCGGTGGACATTACTTTTATTCACCGGTAGACAACAAATCCACAAAGCCTCACGTAGCCATGTCAGGTAAAAGGTAATCCTTTTTACACATGTTTGATTGATTTGTGGTACTTTTCTTCTCTTTTGGCACTCAGTATATAATAAAATACTTATTGACTGAGACCTCGGGAAAGCAGTATGTTTTGTGGACCCTCGACATCGACAGTCTCTGGTCCACAAAACATACTGTTTCCCTCGGTCTCAGTCAATAAGTGTTAATTACTATACATTGCAGTTGTTTTATGCGTTGTGATTGGTCAGTTGTATGCAGACAAATGCGACTATCACACAATCTGCAGATAACTCAGTCATACAATAAGAATACATAGAAGGGCCACTCAGCAGTGCAACATGTCACACTATGTTTATGCAGTTTACTGGCTGCCACCAGCCAGTTCAGCATTCCTATTGGCCAGAAAATGCAATTGACTGGCTGAGAAAATGCTAATAACGTGCGTAATGCGACATGCGCGGCTTCAAAAACTCCAAAGGCTCCGACGCGAGTGGCCCTTCTATGTATTCTTATTCTATGGCTCAGTTATCTGCTAGCAGATAACTGAGTTATCTGCATGTTGAGCCTACGGTGCAGATTATTACAGTATGCGGTATTCGTTGGCATCAATGGTTGGCATGGCAACAACATTTTTTCGATATTTTCTGTTTCATGTTATGGCATCTTGCTTTTTAAGCTCTTCCGAAGGCGAAATTCGTCAATTGCTCGAGGAAAAAGACTTACAATGTATAATAAAGCAATTATCGGATTCGGTTTTTGTGATATGCAAAATTATCAATGTCTTGGTAAGAGTTATCTGACTCGCCTTCGGCTCGGCTGATAACTCTTACCTCGACATTGATCATTTCGCATATCACAAAAACCTCATCCAATAAGTGCTTAATATGTTATAGTTTACTTATTAAGCTTTGTGGAAACACCACGTAAATTTATTATTGCAATAATAAATTTACGTGGTGTTTCCACAAAGCTTAATAAGTATATTGTATTCACCATGCAAACGTACAAGAAACTTATCATGTTATAGTTTATAAATTATTCGTAACTATCATCTCATGACTTAATTCTTTCTACTATTGCAAAGGGTGATGGGATGTGAAAAAAACGCACAAGAAGAGAAAAGAATGAACGATCCTGGACGGCAAGACCCACAAAACAACAATCCACAAGAATAAGAAGACACGACATTGTAATAGAAAGTAGTGGTAATGTGCAAGTTAGTAGAAAACAAGATACTTATTATTGAGGGATCAAAGAGGATTTAATAGATATTTCTCGTTAATGAAAAAGAAAAGACAGCAAATTAAGTGAAAAAAATTGGATTGAAATAACATTGATATCAAATACATTCAACAAAATAATTAAATAGAATATCTAGGAGTTTGGCAGTCAATTTTCGAGTCAAAAAACAGGTAAAAATATGGTAAATGTCGACAATATTTTTTAAAGAAACAATACCTTAACGCCTGGAAATTTCGTCTCTAACATTTGGATTTGGATATTTCTAAAAACAAAACAAAATAACATGTAGGATTGAACGTTTTACAAAAATAAGTTTCGTAATAATGCCACTAAATTATAGTTGATGCATTTGGTCACTATTCTTGGTTTGCACATGACGTCATTTCGTGTGATTGGGCGCCATCTTGGTTGACTCTGCAGATTACTTCAGCTGTTTACAGCGAAGTACTTGTGTCAATTTACTATTTCATCGTTAGTTTTAGCGTATTATGAATGATACTTTAAAGATGTATGGCTCGATAGGATCAGATATAATGAATAGATACTTTGTGGTTGCCATGTGTTTCAAACGTCAACAAAGATGGCGTCGATTGCAAACGATCAATTCCGTCGTTCTACCTTTAAAGAATGTGTTCTCTGGTTAAAAAGCGAGAAAATGTGACTTGTATTCCAATTCACCATAGCAAAACAGATGGTGGCATGTCGATCTTACCAGAATTTAATGCGGGTATCAATCAAGAATACCAGTGAAATATTTAAGATAAGCTAATGGACGGAATTTTAACACAAGTGACAAAATAACCTATCTGTCTGTTCCTCAAACGAGGTTAATTTACCTTAGGTTTTTAAACGATTTCAGACCGCAAGGCATTCTGGTAAAATCAACACCCACCATCTTTTTGCTACATTAAATTCCCAAGGGAATATATCATTTCTTTGTTTCTTAGCTAATTTGGTTCATACATCCATGCAAATCAGTAGGATCATTATATTTTTTTGTGCATTTTAAATTCCCATGGGAATACGGCATGCTTTGTTTCAATGGTGATGCGTCTGTTTATGGTAATTACTGCATAATGCGAATCCTCTTTGATTATTAATATGATAAGTATCTTGGTGCTTTCAGATTTGTTTTGGTAAGCAGGAACAATGAAGTCATTGTTTGTGTACACTAAAGCAAATTACGAAGGTGGTTTGAGAGCAGCTGCGAGGTACCATGCAAATGAGGCGTTTCGGTTAAATAAGTGTGAGAATTACGGCATTAAAAATTGCATGTCATCTACACTTAAGGATATAAGTTGCCAAAAAAAAAAAACAACTTTAGTGAATCTGTTGAGTTTCAATTGCTTTTTATTTTTGCCTAATTCTCATGCTTATTTGACCCAGCCTTGGACTTTGGTAAGTATCAGGGGCCGGTTGTATCAAAGGCGTTTAGCTTAAACGGTGGATAAGTCAAAAATATGAAACACGTTTCCATGTTGTATAAACAAACCAGCTGAAGTTATTTGACCTGAGAAGAACAATTATATATAAAACTAAATATTTATTCTATTTCAACTCATAATTTCGGTTCCGTACTAGGTGTAAAACTGATTTTTAAATTTCACTTATCCACCGTTTAAGCTAAACGCCTTTGATACAACCGGCCCCAGGTTTATATTTACTCCGGAACAGTTAACACAACGAAAAGCCCATGCCCATTCAGCTAAGGTTTTACGTTTGAAAATTCAATCAAAAACTCAGTCTAAGTGGGTTTAAGTAGCTAGAGATAACGTAATTTATCTTTTTATTTTGCTTTTTTGTTTATAACGTAATTTATTAGCTAAATGTATGGACTGCGAGGGTGTGCGCCGTGTGTAAGTTGCATGGGATTAGGTTTATTAAAGGAATTAAAATTTTTGAAAGTATGCTTAAAAACCAAAATCTGTCGTCACTTCTAATAAAACAGTTAAGAGTAGGTTTCAACATCAACTAAATTGATCTATACTATTAACTAAGAAAAATGCGAATTAAGTTTTATATTTTGCAAGCAAATTTTAAATAGAATTCTCACCTGTTTTTATGTACGAGCTTTTTCTGTTTACGTTTGATCTAAAATATCCAAATAAATTGCATTTAAAATGCATACTTTACCGAAATTTTAACTCTTTTAATTTTCGAAATTGGGTGGCAGTCGGGGTGGTGGTGGTGCATGCGGGTTTATCAGCTGTGAGTGACTGTGCGATGGTGAGGAAAGTGAAGGTAACGAATGGAATGCAGGAGCTTAGAACTGAGGAAGACAGCTTAGAACTGAGGCAGGTAGGCAGTTGGTAGGATCAGCGGGGGGCACTTGACATTTTGGCTTTGGGAATCAAATTTGCATGCTAAGTACTTAAGTCACTAACGTTTGTTGTTTTAATTTGTTAGGTACGCGCGGCTGCTCTCTAGGGAAGATCAACTTAGCAATTGTATTAGCACTTGCAAAGTTGGTCTTCTCTTTGCCGGCTACCCCGGCCAGTTCTCCGAGTGCTACTTCCACCGTGAATAAGTAGAAGTACTTGTACTACATGTATAAGTACTTCTACTTAGGTGGAAGTGGCACTTGGGGAGCTGGCCGGGGTAGGGGGATTTTTTTTATTCAATTTCTCAATTCCCATGGGAATTGAATTTTTAATTAAAAAGGGGTCACAAGTAAATTTTGTAAACAATTTATTAAAAAAATTTGTAAAGATTACATACAATTTGAATAACAATAAAAAGAGATTAACTACCACACATTGTACTTATTAAAATAACAACAGAAGAAAACAGAACATGGCAGAGAGAACAATAACACAAGTGAATGAACAAAGTCCTAAAAAACTTGGGTCTTTTCAACGTAAGTAAATGTTTATACTTCAAAATATATTATAACAATGAAACAACTTGAAGTGATAAATTTTGAGAGTTTTGCAAAGGTTTACCCAGCATATAACGAGTTGTTTCACAATTACAAAGAAAAACATGTGGCTCAAAACATGCAACTGATAGAGATGACGAGAAGGCTTAACAAGTCTAAGTAGAAAGGTTTTCAAAAGTTAGTCACATTTTTATAACCATATGTAACTACCCTGTCAACTCTCCCAGTGGGAAGAACCGGAGTACCCGGAGAAAACCCACGAGTTTTGGCGGAGCGTTGACCAACGCTTTTTCAAATACAGCCAGCCTCACAGAAGAAAGGTATTTTTGTCAAAAGAAAAATATCATTTTTAATCAATTGTGCTTTTATAAGTCAGAAAAATACATGCACGAATTACCAACGAATTTTGATGGCTTTGAGACATGTAACGTGGGCACATAATTCTTCCTAAAAATACTTTTTTGTACTCGAAACAACCCTTCAAAACGTCGAAAAACAACGAAGAAACGATTTTTTTATAAATTCCAAATTGACCAAGCTGTAATGTTCGGAGCCACATTTTTCTTATTGCGTTTCTAACCTGACAATGTGAAATGCACTAAACATTGCTACCTTTATTTTTTTTAACAAAAAATTCAAAAATACATAGAATAAAAACCAAGCATTTTTAGAATATTGTGTGTAGCACGACATTTTTCAGAAACCAATCTCTTACACTTTTCTTTGCATAACAGTGCATGCGATCTATTTTTCGCAAAAAAATACAAAGAAAGTCTCAGACATCTCATTTTTCTGGTGGGCACAAGAACAGAAGCTTTTTGTTCAAATTGTGATAATTTATTTGAGATAACTTTGGGCAAAATTCTATTTTTCATTGAAAACAGCCGAAAAATCAATGCTTTGGCTTTGCCCAGCAACTAATGAAGTCACTCGATAGTGAAGTTGCTTTATATACAATTGATAGTTTCAGTGTTAAAGAGACCAAAATAAAAGTAGAAATACATAACTTAGATTGATCTTGGATTGAAAAGTAAAAAATTTATTCGAAGAATCAATTTAAATTTAGTCTTTTTGGAAGGTACCATTGTCAGGTTAGGAACATATCTCTTTGAAGTATAAATTCATCTTTACTTACTTGTTGAAAAGACTATATTCAAGAGCCATGTAAACCTGTTTTCTTATATTATTATTACCACGCAAGTATTACAAAGTGGAATATTTGAAATGTAAACTTGAACTGAAGCAAAGGAAATGCACATACAAATTCAGAAATATTTCAATTGCCAAAATACAAATTCACCACAACCAAACAATATAAAAAGTTCCGGTAGGCAATATGTTGTAATTTTAATTAAGAAACTTATAAAGTAATAAATCATACAGGAAACACAAAAGAAATCATTTTCTCATCTTACAGAATCGGTATTTTCAAAATCACTTTGCTATAGATCTGATGTATAAAATTGACGAGTTTCACAAGCCATTTACAACATTCGCATCTGTGTATGTCAGATATCTCGCCTTCAGCTTGGGTTTGTATATCCGATACAACCCGGTCACTTGTATTGTAAATAGTACAAATCAAAATTGTTATCAAATCAAAGTCTCAAACTAATTTAAATTATTCTACTCCATATAATGCCAGACAGTTTTACTTTTTCTCAGGAAAGACCTTATGTTCAACAAGGTAAATTTGGCATGTTAATTAAGAAGTCTGTAAAATTTGAAATTGCATAGTATCAACTAAAAGCTTCATGTGACTTGAAACTTTTTCAAGTCGATGTAATACGAAGAACTCTGGTAAAGTATTTACTGTATCCAGGCATCAATAGAAAACTTTTAAAATTAAAAATTGTAGTTACTTATACTTATTATTGGCCAACATCTGTACTGCTTGTTTATCTAGAAAATCTGGCATACTGTCAATTTTTTTAGTCCAAGGAAACTTTTTTACTCTTAAATTCTTACATCCGCCACATCTTTTCTTTGCTAATAAAAAGAGCCCACAGAATTTATTTGGCACGTTGTGGTTTTCTTTTTCATTTAAGATATGTAATTAATTGATAAAGTTAAAGAACAACTGCATCAGTTCATCTCAATTCCAAACAAGTTCCACTTTGTAAACAAAAGACAATATGCTAGCTTATTTTGTCCTTAATAAGTAGTTCATCTTAAAGTTTGAAAGTCAACATTCTAGTACAAAATCACAAAGTCTGTATCTAAGATAAATTACCAGTAGTATAAAATATTACAAAGTATTTTTTTAACTTTAAAGGGTCCAATATAACATTGAGAACTATTGTGATTTTCAAATGAACTTTCCAAACTTTCAAATGAACACTCAAAGCCAGCTTAAACAAAAGATGATTGAGATAGTAAACCAGGAAATAACATAGGTGTTGTAATTTTTTATCAAAAATATGATATAGTGCATATAACAGAAACATTTCAATTAAAAAGTAGAAATATATTTCCTGTGGTTAGTTTTAATTGCTACATATATTGAAATTTTAGTATAATAATGGATGTTTTTGTTTCTGGCAAAGTCACCTCAATCTCCTTATGTTTAACCAACATTACAAAGTCAAATAATGACAAACACGAATGATTAAACACAAATTTATATTTTAATGGGTAAAAATAAATATGTCTAAATTAATATAATCATGCATATAGGTCTAGTAGGGTACCAATTTTTAGAAACAGAATTGTGTTGTTTAGAGGCATAACATATAAAATTGCTAGATTTGATATTTCAGTTTTTTAAGAAAGCCTTTTGTATGTGTTTTCATGAACTCTTGGGCCATAATTCAATTGATTTGAACCAAATAAGATTCTAACTTTCTTTTAAAACACAGTTCATCATTATTTGACTTTTTCTAAGATTAAAATGCTTCTGGAGCACATGAGATTCGACGGTATGTGTACCCACAAAATAATCGTCAAATTAGGTGAGAATGAAACCGTCATGTCCAAAATTATACCGTCCCAAATTGTCCCATATTCAATATTGTACATGCAATATTCCAATACCTTTAACAATTTCATTTTTCATAATCTGCCAGTTGTTGAGAGGAGGTTAAGCATTTTGTCGATCTACAAACAAATTTCAAAGAATTCTATTGAAGATAGATAACTGAAATGGTAAACAAACTGCAAAAGATAACAATGCAAGTGGTTGTGTAAAAACTAAAGACCACGTAAAGTCGGCCATTCTGTACAGTGTTTGGATTTGACAGTTTGAATTTTAATTGCCTCAAGAAAAGTCTAAAAGGCATTAAAAACATAACATTCCTTGTTCTTTTTTAACCTCCCGACCTTGCACGACTCCCACATCCTGCTCCGTCTCCTCCTATCCACCTCCCACCCTCAAGGCCCTGTCACACGGTGCAATTTTTCTTGCACTTGTAACTGCTCCGTCTCCTTCTCTATCCACCTCTTACCCTTAAGGCCCTGTCACACGGTGCACTTTTCCTTGCATTCACCGTAGCAAAAAAGATGGCGACATGTCGATTTTACCAGAATGCATTGCAGGTATCAAGAAAGAATACGTGGGAAAAGATGACAAGAAACAAAGCTACTGGATTGAAATTTTAACACAAGTGTGAAAATAACCTATTGTCTTCTGTCTGTTCTTCAAAAGACGTTAATTTGCCTTTTTAAACAATTTCAGACTACCATGCACTCTGGTAAAATCGACATTTGCCATCTTTTTTGCTACAGGGAAAATCTACTCTTAAGTAAATTTGTGACAAATGTTTGGTACGTTAAAAAACCCCAGCAAACTGTGATGGAAACTTGCATTTGCCAATTTTACATCTCCCAATAGTAGAATTGCATTTCAAGTTGCAAGAAAAATTGCATTGTGACAGGACCTTTATTCTCCAGTGTTCCCGCCAACCTGCTCCCACCATTAGATGGAAAGTCCTTTTTTCACTACATTTTAGTAATTAGGCTACCCCCTCCTCTCACAAGTCTGTAATCGCCTGACGAAATCAATTGGTCGACAGTCCAAGGCATGTTTTGTAATCGAAATTCACAAAATTAAAATTAAATTGCCTTTTTTCAATAAATTTGAACCAGAACCAACTCTATACATAGAACTGTCTCAGCATACTTTCTTCGCCAATCTCAACAATTCAAGACCTCATTCAGTTTCTATAGCGGATTTCATGGTATTATTATCGAACCAACTTCAACTGAAAACGGTAGCCTTAATCTTACATGCGACCATAGCCATGCTTGGAAAGCACAAACTTACAATACTCGAAAATTGTACTTATTTCCAGTCTGATCTCTCAAAAATCGATCTCTATGCACAATCTAAGTACTTTGCTACAAATAATGATAGAAAATAAAGCATATTACCTTAAAACAAAGTTAGGATGCATGAAAATTTAGAGGACTTTCAAGGAGCAAAATCTTCGAGCTAGAGAAAAATTTTGAAAAAATAGTATTCGGAAAATCTTCGAGCAGCGTCGGAAACCGACGAATTCCGAGGAACGCCGAAACATGCTCCGAGCAAGTTCCTTGTTCCTGATTCAGAAGAAGCTGTATCACAGATCAGATATAAACAGATAGGGAACTCGCACTCAATAACCTCAATTTTTGTGTCCCCGTGCTCACGTCATTCCACGCGCCACGCAAATTGCTCTGGCAAGTGTCGTTCGTCGTGTTTTCAGTCAAAAGCATAGGAAAAACGCCGTTCGAAAGTACAAAAATGAATATTTTTGCGAAGTTCCTTCACCGATCTTCATTTTGTATGTATGTAGATATTTCAGTAGAATTTGCGTTTGATTCTTGTGTAGAAATTTCTAAATTTCCTTAAAAGTAGGAATAAACCAGAAAATGACGGAAACACGCTCTCAAAACTTCACCGCGACACATCGCTGGAATTTGTCGTTTTAAAGCATTTTGCATGCCTACGCCTCCGCTCGCCTACGGCAGGCGGAGTAATTAGTACACTTACCTCTAGTATAGTTAGAATATGTCAGTTGCTGCACATCTTGCATGGCTCCAGGAATTGAACCTGGAAACCTAATTAGGTCCACTCTAATTAGGTACCCTCCAGGGCCTTTTTTTGTAAAACTTAGTAATAAGGTTACAGGCGTGACAGAACAAAATGCAGTAGAAAATAAGGTGGTATATCCCTATATTTTCTACTATGTTTTGCTATGTCACGCCTGCAATGTTATTGCTATGTTCTTGTGTGCTTTTGACCGCAACTACCAACAAAATAAAATCAACAAACTTACGCCAACTCTGATATTGCCAGCCCATAGTATTTCAGATCTTTATAGTTCTCACTGTTGTTTAGTCTTACGGTTAACATTAGGTAAGTTTATATGGCATGCGCAGCAGGTAACTCTAGTCTACTATAGTTAGTACATTAAGAGTTGCCTCAGTTAACTCTAGTCTTCCTTAATAAATAGTAGACTGGAGTTACGTTAGTTAACTCTACTTCAGTTGACTAACGTAACTCCAGTCTACTATTAAGGAAGACTAGAGTTAACTTAGTCAACTGAGGCAACTCTTAATGAACTAACTATAGTGGAGTAGAGTTACCTTGTGCGCATGCCATATAAACTTACCTAATGTTAACCGTAAGGCTAACCGTAATTACTAGACATCAGTGAGAACTATAAAGGTCTGTAGTTACAACTGTAAGTACCCAATACTAGTTCATAATTCTAGTAGAGGTGAGTGTACGAATTATGAACTAGTGTTGGGTACTTACAGTTGTAACTAACCCCACTAACCACCCCGCCACCCTTACCCTGATATTTAGATCATCGTGGCTTCGGTTGATCTCGTTTTATAATGCTGTTTGTGGTTTTATCTCTTCGGCGTTCCCTCTTGATATCTGCAACAAGCTCACTCATATCTGATAAACCATCATAAAACAATGCAAAAATTAAACATATTTACTGAGGATATTATATAGACTAGTCTTCTTACTATACTAAGGTACGCCTAATTTCAAGGTAACACTTGTGTACATTAGTTACTACATAGTTATATAGTTAACCTTTAATACTATATGTAGTATTGCCACGTCTGTAGTCCACGCGTTAGGATTTCAAATGATACAAAAGCGATAAAACTTGTGTAAATAATCGTTTGTTACACGTGAGCTAAACCTAAAGCCTGGTCTTTCTAACTGTCAAGGAATTATTACTGTGTACTGAATATTGACCACCTTAAAGCACTCCAAATTTTGATTACTTTTTTAATACTCTGTATATCTGATGTTCCAAATTTGTACAAATTTTTGTTTCAAATGTGTTACATGTTGTAAACAAGTGAGGATATTTGCACCACTAAATGCAAAACAAATTTAGATACTCTAATCGATTTGTAGCAATATTAATTTAGGGTTGACAGTAAAACAAACAAAACTGCTAGTGACAAATTTCCCTATTTCAAAGCACACAAATGTTGGAAAAAGTTAACTTTTTCCAGATGTTGGATAGCTTTGTTGTCAGGTTAAAAACAGATTTCTTTGAAGTATAAACTTACCTTTCACAAGAGCATGTTTAAAGTCATGTCAACCTGTTTCCTTATATTAATATATAATGATCACACAACAGTGTTACAAAGTGAAACTATTTGAATGTTGAACTGAAAGCAAAATGAAAATACAAAATAATTTCAATTCCCAAACAATTGAATCATTAAAAATTTGGCCATGATGAGCCACTGAAAAATACTAATTATTGCCTTAATTTTATGAAAAGCAATAAAAGCATCAAAATAAATTGCTCAAAAGATCAAAATATACTGTAGTTTTGTTACTTAATTCAGTTCAGCTATATTCAAATCAGTTTCACTTTACAAATGTCTGTGTGAATGGTAGAAAAGGTACCATTAAAAAATTGTAAAGGTTATCTCAACACTAAAACAGTTTTTTTGGCATAATAACTAAACCATCAATGTATGTATAGTTTTGTGGAAACACTAAATAAATCAGTGAGATGAAAAATGTTCAATATAATCCTAGGTAGCCCAAAACTCGGTGTTTTGTATAAATTTAAGCATCCATTCAGCTCCGAATATTGCAGTCAGTGGCATAGTGGTGGTTGTGTAATATTGTATATACCGTATTCTCTCTATTCAGCCCCTTTATTCATTTCAGGACCTTTGGGGGCTTACTGGAGGGGGGGGGGCTTAATTGAGAGGGAGGGGGCTTATTTATTCATCCAAAAAACCAGCAATGGAGATTATCTATTTGAACTGCAATAGACTCAAAATCATTACACAGTATATATCATATAACAACAACATTTATATTAAATATAACAACATATAATATATATGGTAACAACATATAATATAACAACATATAATATATATAAATATATATTATGGAGAGGGCTTATTAGAGAGGGGGGCTTATTTCATTTTATCACTCAACAGGAGGGCTTATTTTAGCGGGGGGGGGGGGGGGCTAAATAGAGAGATTACGGTAATTATTAATAAGGTAGGCAACTAAATACAAATTATTACAATTTTACGACCTACCACCCCAAGAATATCGTCAAAAAACAACGAAAATATAAAATTTGATATTTTTACATGCTTCCTAGTAGGTTTTTTGCTTGAAAACAACTTGAAAAGTAATGAAAATTTACTAAAGAATTGTTGTTATATTTTTTTTCTGCTGAAATGATGCGGGATGCTTACCTCCTAGCACTTCATTTGATTTCATTGGCTGATGAAGTTTCAGTAATTTCAGCACCCAGTGAATTTACTGCTTAGTCATTTGAAGCAAAAACCAGTTTTGCATAACATTTTCTAGTTATGTATTTTGTTTTGTGTTACCTGGTATATTTTCATTGTTTTTTGATGATATTCTTGAGGTGGTAGATCATAAAATTGTAATAGTTTATATTTAGTTGCCTACCTTGTTAATACTTAATGTAATCTCTTTATTTCACCCCCCTCAATTAACCCCCCCCCCCCCCCCCGTTTGAGTGAAAAAATTAAATAAGCCCCCCTTTCTAATAAGCCCGCCTCCCCATAATATGTTATATGTTATATTATATATTATATGTTGTTATATTGTTAATATAAATGTTGTTGTTATATGATATATGCTGTGTAATGATTTATTGCAGTTCGAAGAGATAATCTCCATTGCTGGTTTTTTGGATGAATAAAATAAGCCCTGACCTCTCAATTAAGCCCCCTCTCCAATAAGCCCCGCCCCCCTCCGAGGGGCTGAATAGAGAGAATACGGTATATGCAATATTATGCAACCACCGCTACGCCACAGACCGCAATATTCGAACTGAATAGATGCTTGAATTTATACAAAACACTGAGTTTTGGGCTACCTAGGATATAATATTGAATAATTATTCATCAAATATATTCCGTCTTTTTCAAGCATAGACCTATGTAAACATTCTTATTAAAAGACTTAACATTGAGTTACTACCGAGCTATGTTGAGAATAAACCTTGCAATTTTCAAATGAACTTTTCAAATATCAAAACAGAAAATTGATTGAGATGGCGATAAGAAACCCTAGTCAACTGCTTTTAGATGTTGAAAAAGAAATAATTCTCCAGCATAGATTTTGGTTCATCACTGTTTTAATGGTCAAATAGTACCAAAGAAAAAAAATGGAAACTAGCAAATGGTTGGCTTCAAATCAAATGTGTGTGTGTGTCTTAATGAATTTAATCCAAATAATAACAAACTGTATTGTTATGTTAATTGTCTTATACTGTGGGATAGACACAAGACCTAAGTTTTGAAATGTTTGGTCATAAATGCAATTGATCAGGCTTTGTAAACATAACCAGAATGATGTGCAAAAAAAGTTACCACAATGGCTTGTCATGAACAAACAAGCTTAAAAGCCATTTTGCAAACTTCTAGTGCAGAGTTTTAAAATTGTCAATGAGTTTTGAAATTTGTGAAATAATATTTGGTCACTTATATCATAAGTATTTTGCTTGACCACCAAACAGGAGAAATGTTTTACAGCATAGGAACTATTTAAAACATATAAACAGTTTGTTATTTTTGTTTCCCTCAGAAATGCTTTAATCACATTTAGAAATGAATGTGATCAGTGACAATACAAATTTTAATCAAACCATCTGGTGCAAGTAAAACTGTAAATCACCAAAGTAAACCCAAAAAATAGCCCTATTTTTTGCTCGACTTTATTATTGCCTTATTGCCTCGACTTTTAGTTCTGTCACTGCTCACTAACAAATATGTTCAAAGCATCTTATATTAGAATTAGTCATTGCAAAAACAAATACCTTTGTATGCTTTCCATCGATGGACTCAATCTTACAAGACCAACCCAGGATGGGAAACAGTTAATGTTCTTGGAATATGCAGCTACTTACATCCATCTAGAGAAATTAAAAAATCAAATCATGAGGACAAGGAAAATTTAACCTGGAAAAATAAGGTAGTATTACCACATGTGGCTTTCAAGATTTAGAAAAATTAAATACCTTTCTGCTTTCAATATTTCTGAAACATCAGTCTATTCTTCGATATTGCCTTTGAAGGATATCTGCAAAATTAGACAATTTTATTGATTATTGCACAATTCGGGTTCAATAAATTAACTAGTAGCACACACTTTTTACATAGGTGTACAAGGTGGAAGGGATGAGGGGGGGGGGGTGTTCAGTTTGCCACCTGTGACCAGAAACACTAAATAGTTGTGCAATTTGTACTGAAGAGTCAGACAATTGTCTTATTTATGTGAAAAAAATTGTTCTTTCCAACAAACAAAACATTTAAAAAAGGGAAAGTTTCACCAACTTCGTTCCCAGGGCATTTTCCTTTGTTGGGGATTGGGGAAATAGCCCTGGAATCGGCCGGCACGTTCTTGGTTCTGATCAGGTACTGGGGTTTATTCTTTTATGCTTCTTCTGACAAATATATTGGCTGAAATACCTCTACTATACACAAATGCTAATTGGTCTTCAATTACAAAGAAATACCCACAAAATCTGGGTATTTTGGGATCACATGACCGGCCAATTCCAGGGCTATTTCCCCAAGCAAGGGAAATTAAAAAATCAAATTATGAGGACAAGGAAAATTTAACCTGGAAAAATAAGGTAGTATTACCACAGGTTTAATGCTTTACCTAGGATTATATTGAACATTTTTCATCCCACTGATTTATTTAGTGTTTCCACAAAACTATACATACATTGATGGTTTAGTTATTATACCAAAAAAACTGTTTTAGTGTTGAGATAACCTTTACAATTTTTTAATGGTACCTTTCTACCATTCACACAGACATTTGTAAAGTGAAACTGATTTGAATATAGCTGAACTGAATTAAGTAACAAAACTACAGTATATTTTGATCTTTTGAGCAATTTATTTTGATGCTTTTATTGCTTTTCATAAAATTAAGGCAATAATTAGTATTTTTCAGTGGCTCATCATGGCCAAATTTTTAATGATTTAATTGTTTGGGAATTGAAATTATTTTGTATTTTCATTTTGCTTTCAGTTCTACATTCAAATAGTTTCACTTTGTAACACTGTTGTGTGATCATTATAATATTAATATAAGGAAACAGGTTGACATGACTTTAAACATGCTCTTTTGAAAGATAAGTTTATACTTCAAAGAAATCTGTTTTTAACCTGACAACAACGCTATCCAACATCTGCAAAAAGTTAACTTTTTCCAACATTTGTGTGCTTTGAAATAGGGAAATTTGTCACTAGCAGTTTTGTTTGTTTTACTGTCAACCCTAAATTAATATTGCTACAAATCGATTAGAGTATCTAAATTTGTTTTGTATTTAGTGGTGCAAATATCCTCACTTGGTTACAACATGTAACACATTTGAAACAAAAATTTGTACAAATTTGGAACATCAGATATACAGAGTATTAAAAAAGTAATCAAAATTTGGAGTGCTTTAAGGTGGTCAATATTCAGTACACAGTAATAATTCCTTGACAGTTAGAAAGACCAGGCTTTAGCTTTTGAATGACACCGTTTTTATAATCTCGATAAAAGCTTGGCAAGGTTTAGTACGTGTATATCATTTTTAAATTTTGCATGAACATTTTAGTTTTTCGGTATAATATATCATTTATAGACCCATTGTTTTTTGACGATATTCTTGAGGTGGTAAATCATAAAATTGTAATAGTTTGTATTCAGTTGCCTACCTTGTTAATACTTAATGTAATCTCTTTATTTCACCCCCTAAAATAACCCCCCCCCCTTTGAGTGAAAAAATGAAATAAACCCCCCTCTCTAATAAGCCCGCCTCCCCATAATATATATATTATATGTTGTTATATTATATATTATATGTTGTTATATTGTTAATATAAATGTTGTTGTTATATGATATATGCTGTGTAATGATTTATTGCAGTTCGAAGAGATAATCTCCATTGCTGGTTTTTTTGATGAATAAATAAGCCCTGACCTCTCCAATAAGCCCCCCCCCCCCCTCCGAGGGGCTGAATAGAGAGAATACGGTATATGCAATATTATGCAACCACCGCTACGCCACAGACCGCAATATTCGAACTGAATAGATGCTTGAATTTATACAAAACACTGAGTTTTGGGCTACCTAGGATATAATATTGAATAATTATTCATCAAATATATTCCGTCTTTTTCAAGCATAGACCTATGTAAACATTCTTATTAAAAGCCTTAACATTGAGTTACTACCGAGCTATGTTGAGAATAAACCTTGCAATTTTCAAATGAACTTTTCAAATATCAAAACAGAAAATTGATTGAGGTGGCGATAAGAAACCCTAGTCAACTGCTTTTAGATGTTGAAAAAGAAATAATTCTCCAGCATAGATTTTGGTTCATCACTGTTTTAATGGTCAAATAGTACCAAAGAAAAAAAAAGGAAACTAGCAAATGGTTGGCTTCAAATCAAATGTGTGTGTGTGTCTGGGTTTCTCACAAATCTACTCAATCTTTTTACACTTAATGAATTTAATCCAAATAATAACAAACTGTATTGTTATGTTAATTGTCTTATACTGTGGGATAGACACAAGACCTAAGTTTTGAAATGTTTGGTCATAAATGCAATTGATCAGGCTTTGTAAACATAACCAGAATGATGTGCAAAAAAAGTTACCACAATGGCTTGTCATGAACAAACAAGCTTAAAAGCCAACTTCTCGTGCAGAGTTTTAAAATTGTCAATGAGTTTTGAAATTTGTGAAATAATATTTGGTCACTTATATCATAAGTATTTTGCTTGACCACCAAACAGGAGAAATGTTTTACAGCATAGGAACTATTTAAAACATATAAACAGTTTGTTATTTTTTGTTTCCCTCAGAAATGCTTTAATCACATTTAGAAATGAATGTGATCAGTGACAATACAAATTTTAATCCAACCATCTGGTGCAAGTAAACTGTAAATCACCAAAGTAAACCCAAAAAATAGCCCCATTTTTTGCTCGACTTTATTATTGCCTCGACTTTTAGTGCTGTCACTGCTCACTAACAAATATGTTCAAAGCATCCTATATTAGAATTAGTCATTGCAAAAACAAATACCTTTGTATGCTTTCCATCGATGGACTCAATCTTACAAGACCAACCCAGGATGGGAAACAGTTAATGTTCTTGGAATATGCAGCTACTTACATCCATCTAGAGAAATTAAAAAATCAAATTATGAGGACAAGGAAAATTTAACCTGGAAAAATAAGGTAGTATTACCACATGTGGCTTTCAAGATTTAGAAAAATTAAATACCTTTCTGCTTTCAATATTTCTGAAACATCAGTCTATTCTTCGATATTGCCTTTAAAGGATATCTGCAAAATTAGACAATTTTATTGATTATTGCACAATTCGGGTTCAATAAATTAACTAGTTGGACACACTTTTTACATAGGTGTACAAGGTGAAAGGGATGAGGGGGGGGGGGGGGTGTTCATGCAGCTTGCCACCTGTGACCAGAAACACTAAATATTTGTGCAGTTTGTACTGAAGAGTCAGACAATTGTCTTATTTATGTGAAAAAAAATTGTTCTTTCCAACAAACAAAACATTTAAAAAAGGGAAAGTTTCACCAACTTCGTTCCCAGGGCATTTTCCTTTGTTGGGGATTGGGGAAATAGCCCTGGAATCGGCCGGCACGTTCTTGGTTCTGATCAGGTACTGGGGTTTATTCTTTTATGCTTCTTCTGACAAATATATTGGCTGAAATACCTCTACTATACACAAATGCTAATTGGTCTTCAATTACAAAGAAATACCCACAAAATCTGGGTATTTTGGGATCACATGACCGGCCAATCCCAGGGCTATTTCCCCAAGCAAGGGAAATTAAAAAATCAAATTATGAGGACAAGGAAAATTTAACCTGGAAAAATAAGGTAGTATTACCACATGTGGCTTTCAAGATTTAGAAAAATTAAATACCTTTCTGCTTTCAATATTTTGAAACATCAGTCTATTCTTCGATATTGCCTTTGAAGGATATCTGCAAAATTAGACAATTTTATTGATTATTGCACAATGCCCTGGAAACAAGATTGAACATTTCACCCCTAGGAGCATCCCTAGGAAAGGATGCCCCCCCCCCCCTAGGGACATTGGAGCACTCATTAGGGATCTACATTAATGTGCACCTAACTCACAAGATTTGTAGGCCTGTACACCTATGTTTACTGTGTTAATGCAGTCAATAAAGTTGATATTTTTTGGCTAATTTTAAAATCCCTGTCTGCAAGAGGAGGGCTTGATACAGAAGACTAACAGTGGAATAGGAACCGAGGGGCGTGCCCACCAAATAGTAAAAATTTGGGGATAATCACCTGACCCCTCGCCTCAAGGTGCTGGGTTGTGCCCCCACAATAATTACTTTCTTCCTACGCCACTGACTAAATGTAACAACTTTAATTAATAGAACTAAAATATTCTTCAGTACTGGAAACATACGTCTTTCATCAATGACATCAAGCCCTTCTTTAAATCAATGTTTATTGAATCCTTTGTATCGAGTTGATCAATGCATTGGCTGCAGATCTGAACCAAAGTACTATTTTTATAAACGACCGACCCACTCAAGCACGTGCAATCACCAAATTTTCTTTGAAAAGATCGCACTAAATTCAAGCTCGATCGCCAAAAAATCAAACATACTTACCATCTGAACAATCTACTGGAAATTATGATACAAAATAAAGCATATTACCTTAATGCATGAGTCAAATCCAAGCGTGCCCATCCCCCCCCGGGCCACCCTTGGGCATTTGCTTGTCTAGTACGTCCCAGCTAGGGGTGGGGCATTTGCGTGCGAACCTTTGCTCGGGGGTGGGGCATTTGAAATGATGATTCTATTATTTTAGAACAAATAATAATACAAAACAACATAATCAAAGCAGTTTCAAACAATATCAAAATATATGTTAATATGTTATGATATAAAAGAAGGTTCCAAATAATGTCCCTATTTATTGTTTGTAGTACTGGTAATTAGACTGTATTGAATATTGTATTGAATATTAAAATAACACGCTAGACAGTATTCAAACCCTAAATCCAAATTGTTTTCGAAATATGCGTCATATAAATTCTGTTTAGTAATAAATTCCCTGTATGTTTGCATAGTGATTTTCAAGTTAAAATATAATTTTGTGGAAACACCACGTAAGTTTATTATTATCATGTAATAAAGTTACGTGGTGTTTCCACAAAATTATATTTTAATGAATTCTGTTTATTTCATGCTTCGTATAAATCATATATATTAATTCAATAGTCGTATATATGACTTATACGAAGCATAAAATGAACAGAATTATTACGCCTATTTAAAAAACAATTTGGATTTAGGGTTTCAGATTTCAGGTGTCCCCGGGGAGGGGAATTTGCCGACTACTTTTTGCCCCACTGCGGGGCATTTTCACATGTATTTTATCCCCACCCCCGGGGATTAACCACGTATTTTAAAAATTTGTCAAAAGCCCGGGGGTTGGCCCGGGGGGGGGATGAGCACGCTTGGATTTGACTCATGCGTAAAGGAGCAGTGTCACATTTCACGCAAATTTTATTTCTTTATTTTCTTGCTATTTTACGAATTTCTTGTAGATTCAGCTTGGTTAAAGCACATAAATTGCATTATTTTTACCTTCTGTATGCAAGAGGAACAGATGTGCGGTGCAATTCCAACTGTTACATCCCGCCTCGGTTTTTGCACTTTCCATGCTTTAAATACATTGTATACCAAATAAATTCTTTTGCGTTGATTGCCGCATAATTTCCTTCGACCTTTGGTATTCTGTTGCTTTTTATCATCCGGAAATATTGAATTTCAGACCATGCTCGCCCTCCTTTGAGGACGCCATCTTGGATTCCGAACTTGAAAACGTTGGCCCAACCAGTGAACTCTAATACAACTGGAACGATAACTTGGCCGCCATCTTTGAAGCCAAATTGAAGGCCGCCATGTACGTCACGCCGCGAAAATATGACCTATTTTCAAAAGCTCTTTTCGAGCCTTTAACTTCGTGTTTTAGAGCCAGTTAGGTGCTAAATATTTTCTAGATAGATTGAAATTTCATGTACTTCAACTTTATAGGACGTCCAGTAAGGTTTTAAAATATTTTTTGGCTGCTAAAAATGAAAAACAGTTTCGGCGAAAACTTTGTCACGAAATATCTTTTTTAAACAACTGTTACCTCTCGAGTTTTAACAGTTAGATGGAAGAGGCTGCCAAGAACTATCCGTAACCGAAGTTTAAAGCTTTAAAACTAATGCTATCTGACGAAAAATGTTAGTTTTGTACGTATTTTTAAATAAACCATACAAATACACCACTTTGAAAACCTCGATTTACTCACGTTTTAGAAGGGCTACAGCAAAGAACAAAAGCTCAAAATAAACAACGATACCTGGACTTTAGCACAAGATAAGTTTTGGAAGAGTTGACATGTTTTAAAGCAATATATTCTTGAGTTGAAGAGCGTAGTTTGCTTCGTAGTTTGCTTCGGCACGTTGAAACTTTCGTCATTTTCCAGAGTAAAAAACTGATAGCCCTCAATTTTTTCCGTAACCAAGTGTAGAACAGTCAGGACTATCCAGAAAACCAGGATCGAATCTTTAAAATTGAAGTCTTGCGATAAAAATTCTCATTTTTCAAGCATATTTTCGCACAAAAACAAACTTTTCACTCCTCGTAACTTTCCCCAGTCCTTTCGAACAAGCCATTTTTCCCGCGCGGTTCCCGCCTTTTGCTTCAAATTTGGCTTCATCCAATCATAGGACGAAAACATAGGAGTTATCGTTCCAGTTGTATTAGAGTTCACTGGGCCCAACGCTTCCAAGTTTATTATGCGCAGAAGCATATGCGTGAAATATGACACTGCTCCTTTAAATTGTTCAATGCAGTAAATCGATATTTTAACTGTGTTCCAACAAAGCGCCAAAAATTTTGAAATTCGGAGGCGTCCAAAATTTCGTCGGAATCCGAATCTGGGCGATGAAAGTCGACCAATCCCGACCATAATCGCGACATGGTTTAGCGGGCACAAGAAAACTGGGGAGGAGGAAATTACGAAATCACGTGCTTGTGCTGTATTTTTCCGTTACCTTGAGATGTACATGCGTGCAACACGCTAATTTCCATAATTTCCGAATATTTTTTATTACAAGACAATATGGCGTCCAAAAGGAGTGAATGGTTTTTAATTTCAAAATAAAATTTGTGAATTCGTTTTGATAATGGCCGAAATGGAAACCTTGTATAAGCAATCGAACAAGTGAGATTATTTTGACTATTTTTTAATAGAATTGGTGCCAATATAAATTACATATATCCGTGAATGTAAGGTCAAGCCAGGGTGCATTTTATAGTTAAGTCAGGCTAGTGTGCATTTTATAGTCAAGACGGTTAAGTGCTAGTTATATTCCCATAAAAAATCAAGCAATGTTACGCCGATCAGATGTAAAAACGCACAAGTTGTGTTAACTAATTACGATGGGCATGTGGGCAATCTTTTATTGTTTTATAGTCCTTAATATATAGTGTCTGAGCAGTTGAAATTATTTAATAAGAAATATTTACCCTTTACAACATTACAGCTTAAAAATTCTAACATTTAAGCGACTTTGCAAGACTTTTAAGCATCTTTACAAATTTTAAACTTATGTTTAATACCTAAACTTACATTTTCGTTGACAAGCGAAAACAACGGGTCTCCAAGCCGATTTATCCAAAAGCTGTAAAAATGCAAACCCTTTTCCGTTAGCCAGGATGGTATTGAATACATTGCATCGTCTTATAAATCGCCTGAATACCTCACCATCTCGTGTTTTCGAATATCATAAGTAATAGTATTTAATTAATCAGAATATTTTCAACATGGGTATTCTTAGAGTGTTGCTTACTTTGTCTTTGGTATGCACGTCACACATAATAAATGAAATTGCACAAGCGTCATGTTCAATTTTCATTTTAACTTTTCAGAAAGAGCATAGGCGGCCCAATTCAGTGTGTAGTTTCATATAGAGATCAGTGCGCACGTAAACACACTTCATATAGAGATCAGTGCGCACGTAAACACACTTCGTAGTTTATAGTTAATTTCCTAAGGTTGGCAACTCTTTGAACTTTTTGAAATACACGGCACGATTTATATATTATTTCGTGCCGTGTATTTCAAAAAGTTCAAAGAGTTGCCAACCTTAGGAAATTAACTATATCATAAACTACGAAGTGTGTTTACGTGCGCACTGATCTCTATATGAAACTACACACTGAATGGGCCGCCTATGGAAAGAGTAGCAGTATTAAAGGATGCAGAATTTGACTGACCAATCGCCGGGTCTCAGAGTCCTTAATTAAGATCAATTTCCAAAACTCTATTTTTAATATCAAAAAGATTCAGTAGACCGCCACATCATTGCAAATATTTTATACATTTAATGTCGGTTGAACATCTTAATGAATAATTTTATACAACCATTCTGAATACATTTAGATTTCCAATATCTATACATAGAAGCAAATCCTTATGCAGAATTATTCACCTATTCCATTCACTCCAAACTCTATCATTTACAATTTCCTAGCAAAATATATACATTTACACCTAGTTTTCAGCTTACACACTAAAATTACCAGAAGTTGCTTGTTCAGTTCTAGCCATACTCAACTGATTCTGTTTAAGCCAATGAAACAACGTCTTGCTGTCACGTGGTCCATAACTGCGGGAATATATTCGATCGTTCACCTGGTAATATACGCAATGTATTCAATTAGAAACGATATTCAGGACAATTTACGAAATCCTAGTTTAAAAAAAACAGATTGAACGTACCTTCACCCCACAATGATTTAAAACAGAAGACCACAACGGAAGAAGCTAAAGCAAACACAAAACGGATTTAGTGAAGAAATGTTTCACAGATTTACTGTAGTCTACATGGCAAGTAAAAAATGAACAAAAATCACCCTGAAGTAAATATTTCATACCTCAAAGAAACAAAACAACCGAATGGTTCCTACCTTAGGCAAAGTGGCGGAGTTCCACTCTGCTAATGTGTTGAGAATATGAGAGAACTGCTCACCAACTGTGTTTTTGAACTACAGTGGAGTTGAAAAAGAAATAGAATGCAGTGAAAAAAGTATGAAACAAAATAAGTTCTGGCTTGGAGAAATTCTTTTCACTACACTTACATGCAAGCTTAACGCTGGAGACAATAATTCATTTACCTCTTTCGTTTGTTGCAATAGATGGAGCATTCCAGGAGTAACTCGTGCCCAGTACTCCATGATTACAGTCAGCGAGCTGGCAACCATTTCTCGATCTTCGCTATGAAATTGGTGTTCACAGTAAAGTGTCCACAACTGAGAAAAACACAGAATGCAAAGCTTACAATTGCAAAAGTTACCGTTCCTAATAAACAGCTAAATTAGTCCTTACCAAACACAGATTGAAAGCGTTGAATAAGGCAGAGATTCCAAGTGTATTATCCTGGAATAAACAAGCGTGAAGATAAACTGATGATAACATTTAGTTATAAACATGAATCGATATTAATAGCAGTATCCCTTAGCAAAATAAATATCTATCATTATAAATCAACAGGTATAGTACAAGGGCAATGGGTGGTTCAAAAACGTAATGTAATCATTGTGTTTTAAAATACGTAACATTTACGTTCAAGCATGATGCAGGAACTATTTCACACGTTTGTTCACGTTCGAAGCGTACGTTTCCTCATTAAATCGAACACTTTTCCCCGGAGAAAACGTCATGTTTGAAGTATAATATGTAAATAATTATGACGCTGAAGAAAACTTTTTTGCTACTTTCTCGGTATGTTTTCCGGTTTTATACAGCACAATTTTCTTGTTACTCAGAAACACTTAACGAGAGAGAATCCTACAAGTGCAAATTCGAATTGGCAAACTCGCAGAGTATTATTAACTCATCAGCCAAGTAAAATACCAACAACTACCAGAAGTTATCAAGCGAAACGAAACGAGTTAATTTCACCGGGAAAAGTGTTCGATTTTATGATGAAACGTTACGTTTCAAACGTGAACTAAGGCGTGAAATAGGTCATGCATCATGCTTGAACGTAAATAGCAGTAAGTCATCCGTGTTTACTGCAATACCTGCGAATTATCAGCAAAGTTAGCAAGAATAATAAGAACAAACTCAGCAATATGAGAACTCTCATCCATCTTCACAGGACATGATTTAATGTAAGCATCTGGGAAATTGATTGTATGAGAGAGGGAACCAATGAGGAGCCAGGATAAAAGGCGGATGTGCGTGTCACATTCTTGCAGCGTAACACGGCTGGAAATAAGTAAGACACCGAGTCAGTTAATTTCAGCATGATGTGTATACACAGTGTGTCCAACGGAATTCACGTAATCTTACCTCAGCTGTGTTGCCGCTGGAGGAGTCTTCAACCAAGATAACGTTTTGTTGTACATTTTATTCACTTTCGAAGGTTTAGTCAATTCAATCGCCCATAACTGTGCTATAGTGGCTTTCAGGTGAACTCCCAAACATGACATCCCCAAAAGATCTGGCTGTTCCCAGCTGTTGACATCCTAAAAACATTGATTAACAACGAAGATTACGCACGTAAATAGATCGATTGAAAAGAGAGATGATTGCATGAACAATAAAGAAGAAAAACCAGAAAAGAAGAACAGACAGACTTTCTAGGACGAATTTGATTACCGCTTTCTTTTTTGTAGTAAAGTTCCAGTCTTTAATAAAATCTAGAGCTTCAGTAATGTGATGTTGAAAATTATCCATGGCATGGGTACGAGCCTGTAGAGCAGAGAAAAATTTGAATTTTGGTGAATACTTCTCTTATAATGAATGCGACTGTGAATATCAACACGAAGGTACATCTGATCATGCATAACTCGTGTATATATCATTCAAACGCCACATTTCAGAGCTTTCAACCTACCGAGGGTGGTAGATCAATGTAAAGGTCATCTCCGTCGACAGGATAGAGATAACGTGTGCCAGAATCAAAACAGAGAAACTGCAACAAATGTATATCGAAACCTTAGTTACAATAGCATTAAAATAAATTAGACAGTAACTAACATGCATGGATGTACCTGCATTAAATATCTTATTGTTCTCTCAGGCAGCGGAGATTTGAATCTTAAGATGAGTAAAATCTCTTGCAAGATCAACTTTGTAAGATACAGCTTATTTCGCTCCTGCAAAATAAAATAACTATTACAACGGACACCACGACAAACACTGCACCAAGCAAGAATTGTAATCAATACCGAAATCTGAATATCAATCCAGAGTTTGCAAAGAACAATACAGGATATACAGTAGATAATCGCGTGTACTATACAAGATAAGCATATCTTTAATTAGCTGATTTTACCAGTCGTACCTTGCTAAAAACATCATTGCATTTAGCACAAAGCTCCATCAACCGTGACAACTGGAACGAACAATCACGCAGAATCTTCAACAACACGTTACCAAATGGTTCCAGAAGTTCCTAAAACGTCAAACTTTTTTTAATACAAGTAAAGGTGTTGTTTAAAAAGATCATATGTTCTCGCTAATATTGTGGTGTTCTCCAAATCTACGAAGCCGACAAAACAAGAAGAATATCTTTAATGTTGGTAGCACCCACCTTAAACGACGAGTTAGCAGCACTTATGAATGACAACATTATACACAAGACAGGAGTGGCATCATACTAAAATTTCAAATACGACGGCGTTAGAAAATGAAAAAATAAGTCGGTTTTATATCGGACTATCACGCAAGAAAAGTTTTTTTTACCCTAGATGAGGTCAAGTGAATTACGAACAATGACGTAAGGAAAGACACGAGAAAACTTCTTTGTTGCCAAAATAAACAGTTCTCCAGTTCATACTTTGAATCGCAGCAAATTTTAACAAGCGATTTTAATAATACCGTTAATGATGTTTACTAAAATTTCACTTACATGTTTAGGGAGAAAAGGTGGAAGTTTTTGAAAGAATCTGACAAACTTTGAAAGTTGGCCTTTCCACATCTCTACCGGTTGTTTGTTCACATTTTCTAAGTAGGCTGCTATATTGGGTAGCAGGAGCTGAAGTCGATCAGGGATTGTTTTTGAACTCACACCCTAAAAATATGCAAAATTTGTGAACGACCAAAGTGCAATTGTAGTAAACGTTAAGAAAGTAAAGTAACGTTAATGTATAACTGGCAGGTGTGGTACAAGAAGGTGTTGTTTTAGTTTCATTAATCCAGTTCAGTTCACATTACCACAGTATTGGGGAATAAACAGTAGAGCAACATGCCCCCCTATTTTTATGCAATTCCCTGGCCAGAATAATGGTGAATTAGATGTATCCATTAGCTGTATCCATTTTAGTCTGGATATAAAATAACTAAATTAACAAGAACTAAATTAGAAAATTAAACAATTTTATAAACCCAGTTAAATTAACGCTGAACTGTTCATCTGGACATCTTATTCTGTGTTAAATAATAAAAACGACCAACAATTGGGATCAGATAGGGTTAAGCAGGTGGTTGAGGCCTGTCAAAACCAGAGAAAGTAAGTCATAATCAATCATTACTCCCACATTTCATCATGTATCCTCTGTGTCCCGAAGGACAACAGGTAAGGATTTCCCAACTGTTGATACCCTAAACGCAATTTGTTTGGCTCTTTATTCGACAAAATGTTTTTCACGGATTGTGGGACGAATAATGGTGTGTAATGAGCATGCTCAGAAGCAATATTTATGCTCCAGACAAAACAATTAAAATCGAATATACAGCGCAAGTGTATTTAAAAAACAGGCCGTGATAATTTACTTAATATCAATTTTTTAAATAATTTTTCATTGCAATAAAATATATTGCGCATGCGTACAAATATTATTTCACAACCTACCATCAATAGATACGCAACTGGTCCCATTTGATTAAATTCCGGGAAATCACGTAACGCTGTTGCAATAGCGGGAAATATGGTTGGATCTATTAAAGAAGATGATTACAAACTTCAATGTCAAAAATCGCCCAGTCAATAATGTTGTCAAATACTTTCCTTCAATCTGCGTTCTGAACAATTCAGGAAAGAGACCATTGGGCGCAAACTGAACCAAAACACAACGTAGAAATTGTTTGGAAATCTCGACGCTAGATAGAGGCGTGATGGTGTTGCTGAAAAGAAGAAATCATTACTTTGCAGTGTTATCCATGATCAACTGCCACATTACTGTCGACACGTTTATTCGATAAATGGATGGATGCATCACAATACCACGTGTTTTTGTTTCCACAACACGACCATGTTTTACTAACCTTTTAACTTGCCAGTGATAAACTGGTTTAATCACCTTTCTATTAAAGGAAAAGAAATATCTCTGACAAAAAAGTATTTTACTCATATCAATAAAAAAGCAAAGAGCAGAGACAATCTTTCCAGGCAAATAGTTTAGAAAAATGTGGAGCATAAAGATATCGCACTTTTGGAAGGCTTGCATTAAACATGCAGGACAATATAAGATAATATTACCTTCCGACACAAAGCAATATTTTCAACAACCAAGGCGTGGACACTGCGGGGTATCTATGTACAAATGTGGATAACACAATAATACACATATTGATCGTCTCCTCATCAAACTGTTCAAGGCGAAGGCCACATCCGGGACAAAACTCGAATGCGTTATACGTGTCCAGCGGTTCACTAACGTTGCCACCAGTAGCCTGGGCTACAGAACTCGCAACTGACGGAGCATCAGCATCGTCTTCTTGACCTGGGATGTCAAACTCTTTCGTAATTTCCGATGCTACCTTCGTAATTTCAGTCTCCATTGTTCCTCTGAAACGAAGCGAACAAGCTACGGTCAAAGATTTTGAAATTAATAGCTTACGAGAAACTTGAAAGCGTTTTTCTTATGCACATCATTGCATGGATATGTCAAAAACTTGTTTTATACCTTCGTGAAATATCTAAAGGCGTAATGTGTCCTAATCTGAAGTGGAAATATACACATGTTGAGATTCAAGCATGGAACAACTATCTCCGTAGTTTAGCATCGGTTCAATGCTTTGCGAATGACTTTTTCTCAACTGCTTCCACCATATTTTGGACGGTAGCCATTGGAGATTACCCCTTATGCAACATCGAGTGAAGCGCTAAAGCTTCATAGTTGATTTTCTATATTCATGAATATTTCACCTTTTCCCATGGTCATCAAGTACCGGAGTTTGCGTGAAAGGTGAATCCTCATTGGCCGAACTCAGGACTGTGCTGATGTCTGATTGGGCATCTTCCTCTCCCACAGATTGCTTGTTTAAGTTATACATGAGTTGACCAATACCAAACGAGGCCGAGTCTGGAGAAACTACCTGAGCCGGCAGCGAACTGGAACTGGATGAACGCAGCTCTGATTCTTTATAAAAAAATTGATACAAACAAATGTTAGTTATTGTCATATTGACGTTGAATGAGGACATAATTACTAAAATCGTTCAAAGTTCAAACAATGTTGAGTTAAACAAGGACAACTGAAACAGATAACAATGAACGAGACTTAAATTACGAACCTTTTCGTCTTACTCCATTGACAGGTTCATTCTCTGCAGGCGAAGCGGTCGCGCCAGATTCGCTCACCCCCGTCCCAAATATGGCAGCCAATGTCCCACGTCGTGCTAAGGGTTGAGGCTTAGGTACGGGCAAATCATCTTCATCAGCACCAGATAAACTACGGCCCACTTTCTGCGCATACTCGTCGGAACATTCATGATTTTGTACGTTGATCGTGTTCATCACAATTTGAATAAGGTTTTTAGTTAGTTCCTTATGATTGTCAATCTCGTACTGCAATGATAAGCAATTATAATAGTTATAAGTGACCTCTTGGTGTAATCGTAAAACATGATAACTTTTGTTCATGACGCATGAGCATTTCAATAAACAAGATAGTTCAATTGCATGAATTCACCTGAACATAAAACAGGCAGCCACAAACACTAACATGTTCGATTATTAAAGAGTAGTACAGCTGTATACGAGGTTATAGATATATTATCACCTTATACAAATATATCAGCAACGTCATGAGCCAAGAATGTCTCACGTGAGTATCCAATATCCCGAGAGTGTAGTTCGGTTTGCGACTTTTATTCACAACCTCAGGAGCAGGACAAAACAACAAGAGTTGAAGAGTCAGAGGGAGTATCTCTTTTCCCCAGTCTGGATTTCTATCTAGGACGTGAGGTATTCCAGCTATGAAGGCGCTGAACACAGGAGTGGATCTGGAAATGAAAAAATAAATACACAATGTCGCTTCGAATATTTCACTTCTCACTTCGTCTGTTACTGTTCAAAAAAATAGACTAAACTCGCAACAACTTAAGAACAGAAAACCTCGCTCTACCGCAAGATGGAGCATCAGAAACATATCAAGACAACCAAACCTGAGTCTCCGCGGACTACCAGTAAACTCTCCAATAGCTGTGACATTATATCCCATCTGCAAGCCAACATGATGTTTGATTTGACTGATCACGTATTCCTGGGTACGACCAAACTCGTTATCATTTCTTGGGTTACTCATAAACTCACACAACAACGCGACAAGTTGATGAATAACTTCATCCTCGCTGGTGCGGGATGAACTCCTAATGCAGAAGAAGTGAAGTTAAAAAAAATTCGAAATTTCGACACTTTGGTTAGAAAAGGGGGGAGAGGTAGATTTTATTGGTCGCGTTAAAATCTAATTGTAATAAGTGATACCTTTCCAATGTTTTGTCGAGTTTCTCTGAGTAGAGCGGGTGTTGTTCTCCACCATCTATACTTTCTTCAGCAACGGGCGAGAGACTGTTTTGAGCTATTCTAGCGCCCAGTAGCATTTGATCAACGGACTCGATCTGAGATGGATCAAACTTAAACCGCCTGGGTTCTGCAAAAAGACATAACATTGAGATATCCTATGCAACATAACCACATACAATCGATTACGTGCCATCTCTTGGACTCTCAGACATCCATAATATGCAGTAGAATGAGGTACATTACCTTCCAGAGGGCTTGAAAGTTGTCTTGCGAAGCCGTATTTGTCGTAGTTGAGGGAATATCCACAACGGTTAGCAGGTAGCGAGTTGGACCGACCATAGGCCAGGCGACCAACACTTGGACATATCGTTATACTATTGGCTGTTGTCGGAGGAGAGGGCAAATAACGATTGACTTGTGGGTTAGCTAAGTTAAAAGTTCACATTTAGTAATATACATATACTTATTTTGTGTAGTTTACGAAAACATATCACAGCTAATCCTTTCAAACAATGCTGATATTTAAGAGCAAGGGTACATAGGCGTATTGTAAACATGAAACCTTGCCAATTCTGACCCCCTAAAGGCTAGTTTGTAATAGGTCGTAACTGTCGTGGCAAAGGAATGATGTGAGTATAGTCTAGATGACTAGACGTATCTTTTTTTTACGAGCAACATTCAAAGCAGTCATAAGCTGTAGATCCACCTTGATATAATCACGATAGGTACGACCAAATGGAGACCGATTATAACAATAGTGTAAGTTCCTTGTATGTTTGCATAGTGAATATCAAATCAAAATACAATTTTGTTGAAACACCACGTAAATTTGTTATCGCGAAGGTTTTCATCCGTAAGCTCGGATCTTCATCAATGCAATTATTATTATGATTATTATTAACACTGATGAAGATCCGACCATACGGAACAAAAGCTTTGCGATAATAAATTTACGTTGAGTTACGACAAAATTATTTTAACAATAGTATAATTGTGTTGCTATATACAGACTTTTCATACCTTTTCCAGTTTTTCGATTCTGATCAGTACTTGCTGACGCCATTGATGAGTGGGACTTGTCGCTCATGTTACCCTGCCTTGTAAGAGTCGCGCGTGCCGGATGTGGACTGGCCACCAATGATGTCTTCTCCACAAACAGCTGCGTGAATCTCCGCAGGAAAAAGTGGCCAGATAAAGGCGTACGTTTGGGCAAAGCGTTATGAAGCAGCCTAAACGTGTGTATGATAAGCAGGCGATCTGACGGGAACTTATCGAACTGAGTGTTTAAACTTTCGTACATGAGCAGCAAGCTGTCTGGATGGATGGTCTCCATCATGACAGTAACATGAAGTGACACTGAGTTGGAGAGGTCTTCGATGGCGCCCACGAGATACGCGAAGCTGAGAGCAAGTGATGACCTGGCTAAGTCGTTGAAAAGAATTTCATTTTGGATGTATCTTGCAATTACCACGACCTAGAAAGCAATGATGAGTACCATTGTAGCATCTACCATTGCTAAATGATAACACATGATAAGGGCATTGAATCCAATATACCTTCGAAACTCCATCAAATCGTACTCTCCAGTCTTTATTTGTGAACGTGGATTCAACTTCGTTAACCAATGATTCAGCACCACATGGTAGGCTGATACAGTGCAGTAATAATGGAACACAAACTTCGCATAGCTCAGAACGATCACATTTCAAGAGTCTCCACAGACTACAAGAACATTAGAAAAAAGTTAGAAAATGGCCGGCGAAAGGCGTTCATAGCAACGTCTGCGCTCGTTTAATTACCACTTACTTTGGAATAAGAAAAACTTCCTGTAAATACGGCAAAATGTCTCCATCTTCCTCCGCGGCAATTCTGAGATAATCTCCACGCAGACACATCACGTACAAACATTTCACCAGGTGTAACACAACAACCAGATCTTCTTGCTTCGGAAGTTCCTGGAAGAATGAAATGATGTAACCTCACTTTAAATGAAAGATTTACTGCCCAAATATGTACAGAATGATATCATTGTTACCATATCGCGCACATGCATAACTTACTTTTAAAATTCCAAGCAAGAAGCGAATATGAGGACCTCTGTCTGCAGCGCTTTCAAATGATATTGCTGATCCCATGCTACTGCATGAACTCCTTACGGATGCCCTATTGTGCACGCTACCCCCTGACTCAAACACACTGTCGGCTGTCTGGGACGTCGAGTCGTCTACTGCTACGTAGGAATGAACGAAAGAATTGTGAGTCACTGTGATTATATTTTAACTATAATAATACCAGAATCTAATAGTATTAATATCCAGTTGAGATGATTTGCACTTGATCAGTAAATCGTAGTTATTTTTCTCGGCAAGATAATTTGTATGCAGTGGGAAGCATTTAAAAGTTGGCAATTGATTTGTCTTTGCATGTGTGCTTTCTTTTGTTAGTGTTTAGTTAGTGTTAGTTTTAATGCATTTTAGCCATGGGAGCATGCCTGACATGGGAAGAGTACAGTTCGCACTCTTGCCGCTTGAGTTTGTATCCAAAAAAGTTCTACATTACTTTTACAACTCAGATTTACTAATTAACAATTACATTAAGAGCTCCAGATTTCTAAGCGGTGATCGTTGATGAGTGCCAAGCCCGAATCAACGCGTAGAAATTGAGAGCGAGTAATCTAAATGTTTTAGTAGAATCTGAGATAAATAATTGATTCATAAGCCATTTTGTTAAAAATAATACTACATATTGTCTTTGAATTGAAAAAAATACGCCACGAAAATTGTTGTTTTGCTACTCGCTATCTATCGAGAAATAGATAGCGAGTAGAGTAGCCAATCAAATTACAGCATTTGCATTAGTATGCTTGTATGATTCTACCAATTGCAATTATGATTTTAACACAAACCTTGAGAATTGGTTCTGACACTTCCGTCTTGCTCTGATGTCACAGTGTCTGCTTCGTCAGTATTCCCACCAGAACGATTGTTGTTACGCTCTGAAATAAACACACTCGTTCAAATTAATACATAAATATATATTGAGGAATGTCGACATGTAATTTCAGAAAGCATAAAAGCAGAAGAATATAGCGTTGAAATTAGGAAGATCTCAAAAACACGACGAAATATTAAGTAAAAGAGCAATACAAGTTCAAAGACTTTTTATAATTTGACTTTATTGTACAAATCCTTTTCGTAAAGAAACCGAAACTTGTCTCGCTCATAGTTATCTTCAACAGAATTATCTGCTCTACTTATAAATTCTTACCAATCCTCAATGAGCTTCTGTTGCATAACAAGCTCTCATTTCGAGCTACACTGCCAAAACTTCGTCCAGCCTCGACAGGATTCATGACTTGTTGTTTAGCAAAGACTCTATCCATTAGCGAATGCGCAAGTTGGAACCACATTGCTGTCATTTGACAATGCCTACAGGGTCCAGTATGGTCGTGTATGCCGATCCAAGGAACATCCAACATGAACTCCAGAAGACGTTTGATACCTTGGCGTTCGAGAACGTTGGATACTCGTTTCTCCCCCTCGTACTGCAGCTTGATCTTCAAACAATAGATTTACACGTCAAAATACAAAATACGATTTATTGAATCAAGATTTTGGAATCAAGGTTCTCAAATGATGATCATTCAAGTGCTACATCTCGTCAACCAAGAGAATACAAATCTGCTCACAAGCTAGCATGTACTGTCGTAACTCACAACTTGTAAACGATCTTGCATCGGTAGCGCTACAAGAATTATTACAACAAGTCACGACACAATATTGTAATGCTATCACCTTATCGAGTTTGGCAGAACAATTTTGTAGCAAGTTGTTAACAGTTCCAAAATTGTCGACAATTTGAAACAAGCAGTGCAAACACAGCTAACGGACAGGCTATTAGTAATTAGTATAAATTTCCAGGTGACTATTGATTTTCCTGCATTCTGATTGGTCAAGATTCGCTGTCTCTGAAGTAATAGTCACTGACCAGTGACTATAGCTTTTCGATTTTTGCTTTTCTATACAGTAATAAATTTGAAGTGAATTTTTGTAAAGTTTAGTTGATTATTATTTGTAAACAGCTGGAAATTTATACTAAAACAATTAGTCGCCTCAGGCTCGGTGATTACAAGCCTATATTCACTTCGCCTTCGGCTCAGTGAATATTAAGGCTTGTAATCACCTCGCCTTCGGTGACTAATTGTTAAACAGTTGGTAACAAGATATCAAATTTTAGCTTGTGTACTGCAGCTCCCTCTCTCGTGCGCTGATACATTATTACTTAATACTTTGTTATACTTTGTAACAGCTTCCACAAATGTAAATATTGAACAACGGCACCATCAGACTTCTCATCATCACGCGAACGCAAACGTAATATTTAAAATAAAGAAAATACATAGATCGTAACGTAAAGTTCACAAGGTCCCAAAAACAACATACTGATTTCAACTTGATACTAGGGGAAAGAAGGAATTCTAACATGACAATTATTTCTGAAAATGATTACATTCTTTCAAAGCGATAAAATTCCTTAAAAAATTCATAACTTGTCACTAATTCCAGCAAGCTCGTATTCTAATACACATGATTCTTTTGTATTCGAGTGAGTTGTCCAAAATACTCATATTTTAAGAACACAAGGCGGGAATAATTAAGCCTTCATAAATTTAAAAAGTAAATTAGCAAGTGCAAAAGTACTAAATAGTGCAAGAGCACTATTAAAGTACTTTTTCTTATATCCACACATATCTACCGGAACAGAGAACAATGTCGACGTGAACCTTGACAAGTACTCGTTTTACTCTGAATAATTTCGCTTTTGTTAGGTTACCGCCCCTTAAAATATAGGCATTGGGGGCTAAATATAATAAATTGATGGGCAGGTGGTTTCCGCATGGAGTCAAAATAAATATATCATGCGGCATTACACGTAACGACAAACGTTTTAGGATATTTATAACGGCTTTCTTAAGGATTTTGGTATTTGCAAGAGGGTCTTCTCGAATCATAGCCTGATACTTTTTATCACTTGAAAAACATGAAACTGCAAAAGAAACCTTTCGATTTTAAATGGTAAGCTTGTGGTTTTAACTTTGTAATTGCAACATTGCTAGATTTTTGAATTCATAAATAGTAATAGAGCGTTAGCGAGGCAATTAGGAATTGCCTAAAAGCTTCGTTAAAAAAACCCTGACTTTTAGACACAACAGGAACTTTAATCCCTCGAGGACCAGCTATAGGAAACACATTTAAAATAACTGACGCATAAATAAGGGTCATGAATGTGTGAATGTGGCTAATTTTTCTTTTTGTTAGTTTAAAGATCAATCCAGTTCTCTATATGTCGAGCTTTTCCGCTGTTTACACTGAGCGGGCCTTCTATATAGGCGGCCTCTGGTATAGGTCTATTGTTGACATTTTAACTCTTAGCCAATGTTCATAAAAAATGTTTTTGGGCCTTGGATGTTCAATATTTGGATGAAACGTCTTCAAATAAATTTTCACAGCTGTTGAACTATACATAGAAATATATGTGAGAATAAATCGATAAACGCAGTAATATAATAGCAGCTTTTAAACGACTAATCTTCTTGCATATAAAACTTAGTCTTATCTCCGTACAAAATAATTTTTTTCTTGATTATAAAACCTGACGACTGGTGGTTATACTATAGTTAAATATACGAAAGCACAAAGATAATTTTCTATTTCCTATATTTCCATAGTTAGCTAACAACAGTGAAATTATGTAAAGTATTTTAGAAACATGCGCATACATTATGCTTCTGTGCATTTAAACACTACTAATTTCAAATGACGCATGTTTTCGTGCAAGATGATAAATAATCAGCTTATAGAGCAGAAACGTTTTCTAAAACAATATCTTAGGTACAATATCTGTGATTGCGTTACGTCAAGGTTATTCTTCACAGATAACGCAACTGCAAAAACAATTTCAAACCCCGCGGGCAGCTAACAATGCATTGGACTGGACATAATTGCATTGATTCAACAACGCTATCTAAATTAGGAATTTAGAAATGATTTAAATACCTAAATGATTTAAATACCTACTCTTCAGACTCTTGCAGTATAGCTTTGTGGTCAAATATACAACACTCAGGAATATGAAACTTTTACATGAAAATTTTAAAGGGACTAACAGCTCAGTATGCAATTAAGGAATATTAAGAATATGCAAAATATTAACAATTGTCATGACGATGCAATGTCGACATTTAAGCATCTGTTTTTTCATTGTCTGCGTTTGCGTTTTAGAATAAATTAACAGTTTCGTGAGCATTTAAGGTATTCATGTATTATTAATTCATTGTAACTACTTTAACATAAACAAACGTGGGCACGAACGCTCAAATAATTCACAGTTCAGTGTGCTTTGAACTAAAAACGAGCGTCTTTTCGTCATGAATAACACATAAATAACATTTTTATGTCAATATAGTTCATCCAACTGCGTTTTGATCGTCTGTGTTTTTATAATAGTATATGAACAGGTATATACTGACAAAATACAACAACCATATCTAAATCGCTACCTATAATATAAATTACATAGCATGATAAAAAGCGCCGAATGTTTTTCCAGCTATGCTTCTATTATGTTTGAAATTTAGTTATTAACTTCTACGCAATCACTTTTTCTTCCACAGCCTGGTTGCCATACTTTTGGCTACAATGTCTTTCAACAAAGCATTAATGTTAAACAGTCAACCTCCATTCACTATTAAAGCAGAGAAAAGCAAAGCAGCTGACGAATCCTGCCTGTTTGCAACCTTCAATACTCAAAATGGAAACATCGCAGATTGTCTGGAACGTTGTCTAGAGAACTGTCGGTGCCAGTCGTTTCAAATTTGTCAAAATACAAAATGTCAACTGTGTTCAAGTCACAAAGAAGAGAACAATTCATTGCTTCATGATGAAGATGGCTGCATTTATGCTACATATGAGATGAGAAACTACACAGAAACAGTTCAGGTAATAGATGGAAATTTTTTCATGTTTTAGGTTTCAATTTGTTAATTTTCACAAATACTTTTTTAGCAAACATTCCAATATTTTGTTATTTTTTGTTTTCATGACATAACCCTCTATAATCATATATCTACGTCGTTTTCGTTTAGACATTGGAGAACCAATGTTCAGACATGAGTTGTGCAATGAAATACAACTGTTGCCAACAATCAGATCTCTGTCCTACCAACCAAACATGTATACAAATCAGCTCCAATGTGAAGCCATGGAAACGCTTCTCCTGCAAATGCCTCGATGGTTACTATGGACACAATTGCGACCAGCGAATCAGGTCATGCCAAGGATACGCCCGAGGATCCCGGGTATCTGGCACTTACAAAGTAGTGCGGCGTCGAAGAGATGGGTCAGATAGTATATATGAAGTATACTGTCACTTTGATTCTGATGGCGCTTGGACTCTGGTACAGTCTTTCAGCTTTGAAAACCATACAGTTAACGACAGTGGGTTTAAAAAACCTCTTACGAACAACTCTCCCATTAGTCCAGATGTAACATGGAGTGGCTATCGACTTTCTAAAGGTAGAATGCTTTCAATCAGTGAAGATTCTGAGCAGATACGTTTCACCTGTGACTTTGAGAAGGTTAATAATGTGAATTCATCAGACTATCTCCGAATATCGCTTACCAACGATGATATGAAGAAAATCATGAGCAAGGGAAATCCATTAGAAATTCCTTCTACTAGTTACGATGGTAAAATAAATGGATATTATTTAAATGACTGCAAGATAGAGCTTCATCACAATACTGGTGAAGGCTTCCACGTGAATGTAGAGAAAGAATCGCCTTGCAAATTTGACATCCCAGAAAAGCCCAACAATTGTGACAAATTTCATTATTTTAGCTACTTTTCAGATGAAAACTGTTTGCAACCAGTCCACCGTTGTACTCAGTATAAAAATTCCACATCTCAGTTATGGTTTGGTGGAAAACACGCGCCATAACGTACTGAACTGAGTATAAAGATATAGTAATATAATACTAATATGTTGTCACTGTCAATAGATATATAGTTAAACATTAGTCGAAAAAGTCCATTTTTAAACGTATAGACCACCTGCACTGACGTCATCATAATGCCCCATAGTTGTGTCCAAATAACAACAAGCAAACATTAAAGGCTCAAGGCCAAAAATAGTAAAACACAGCGAAATAGGAGCGTCACACGACTTGGTTATTTAGTATATAAAGCCATTTTGGTTTAAAAAATGATGTTAAATCATGTTTTTGTAAAATTAAAAACCAAAACGTCGGCGATGTGAGAGCGAGTGATCGTCTCATGAGTCTGTGCTCGTATTTGTATACTAGTATTAGCAGCTCACTTAAGGTTTAGGGTTTGAAATTAGATTTAGAATTGTCTGTATCTTCACGCAATTACGGCAGCAAAAAATTCCAGCCCTAACACGGTGTACGATTGATCCGCCGGTGAGATTTCGTACTTCGTCTTCACTAAGTATCGTTAGCAGAATCATACTACAATACTATTGCAAATGCTGTAATTTGATTGGTTACTCTACTCGCTATCTACTCCTCGATAGATAGCGAGTAGCAAAACAATCATCTTCCTATAGAGATTTCTTTTAAAAAATTGCTTAAAAATCAAATTTTTTGTTGAATATTCCATGTTTGACCTCTGATTCTACAAAAACAATTAGATTACTCGCTCTCGATTTCTATGCGGTGATAATTGATTCGGGCTTCGCCCTCAACAACTATCATCGCATAGAAATCTCGAGCTCGTAATCTAATTGTTAATTAGTGACAATTTTCCTGGTTCTTTAGTCAGGACAGAAATATGTCGTCTAATGACACCTAACTGTCTTCACTTTCTGTCTTGAACGAATACTAGGTTGTGTTATCTAGTTTTTGTTGTTTTTTTCTGTCAGAATAGCTGCCATGATAGAGTGTAAATTTACTGTTTTGTTCACAAAATTTCTGGTTCAGACTTATATCTTGATAGAAGAAGCTAAACAAAGATATTTCTACCTGTGAACACAAAGTAAATGGAATAGCTATACAATGCACTATCAAAATTCATCAGAGCGATCGTAAAGGTTTGCACGTTCACACAAGCAACTGTGATATTAACCCAACGCCGAGCCTTTGTAGCGGCTTTCGTTATTTTAGCTTCTTTCCCAGTGGAGATTGTATGGAACAAACACATCGTTGCACCAGGAATGGCCAACCCACCTCGCAGATTTGGTTTGGTCAAAATAACTAACTTCTAAAACATGTTTTCTTGTTTCTTTGTACATAGTGAAGAGCAAGCTCATGAAACGTCTCTACAACTCCGGCTGAAGTTAGGGTTAACATTATAGCAGGTTTACTGCATATTTTAGAAAGTAAATCTTGATGAGAGTTTGGAAATTGCTTTCGCAGTAACAACCTACACACCTCCCACCCCTCCCCCTTGGTACATATCTTAATCAAATTACGTTCGATAGGGAGGAGTGGTTAGCATTTTAATAAACACTATAAAAATATAGTTTTTCAACCTTTATTAACTCTGCGTGTATACTATTTACCTTATCTATATAATGTATTTAGTTAGCGTAGGTAAAAAATCTTTACTGTTACAAAATGATGATGAGTATTATACATCATATATTCCAAAAGGGGAGGGGGTCTACGATAGCGTTTTAAAATAGTTATTCACTCGAATTGCATGTCATCGAGACACTCTCCTCGTCAAAGACACAAGTTGTTATCCCACAGATGTAAATATAGTTGAAAGGAAGTTTAAATCGTCCATATATAGATTCTTAAAAAGATGCCTCTTTCATATAATTGAATTGTATGTTGTAATCGTTTTAGCTGGAAATGTTACATACTCCTCATAGAAAACGACACACACACATAACAAACAGCAAGCACAGCCTGCGCATGCTCAGTTACGATCACTCGTCGTGCCACACTAGGCAAAGACTAAGATATATTCTTACACTGACCAGAGTCGTCATTATCATCCGATATTTGCGTTCAACAGAATATTAGGAGTATGCAAAATATTAAGAATTGTTATGATGATGCAATGTTGACATTTAAGCATCTGTTTTTTATTGTCTGCGTTTGCGTTTTAAAATAAGTTAACAGTTTCGTGAGCGTTTAATGCATTCATGTATTATTAATTCACTGCAGCTACTTTAACATAAACAAACGTGGCACGAACGGTCAAATAATTCACAGTCCAGTGTGCTTTGAACGAAAAACGAGCGTCTTTTCGTCATGCATAACACATAAATAACATTTTTATGTCAATATAGTTCATCCATCTGCGTTTTGATCGTCTGTGTTTGTGTCTTAGTTGAATAACATTAGAGTTTCGTTACAGTCTATTTATGATTCTCATGAATCATTAATTCACTTTAACAGACATGTAGGCACTAATCTCAAATAATTAGTTGGATACTGTGTCTCACACAAAGAACGACCTTGAGCTCTGTTTAAGCAGTAAACTTGGAAGAAAAATGGTTAAGATATTTTTAAGGTAAGTTTCAATATTCTTGACACTCGGCTTATTTAAAGCTTTCAAAAATTATTACAATTTAGAACCCATTTTATGTTTTAGAGTGAAAACCCCCAAAGCTGTTGCATTTCTAGGATACATGCTATAAAAATTTCATGTCAAACTTTACAGAACTTTTGAAATTATCAAAAACTTTTACTGTAGATATAGAAGATGTTATAATTGTATATGAACAGTTATACACTGACAAGATACGACCACCATATCTAAATCGCCACATATAATATAAATTACATAGCATGATAAAAGGCGCCGAATGTTTCCCTGGCTATGCTTCTATTATGCTTGTAATTTAGTTATTGACTTCTACGCAATCACTTTTTCTTCTACAGCCTCGTTGCCATACTTTTCGCAACAATGTCTTTCAACAAAGCATTAATGTTAAACAGTCAACCTCCATTCACTATTAAAGCAGAGAAAAGCAAAGCAGCTGACGAATCCTGCCTGTTTGCAACCTTCAATACTAAAACTGGAAACATCGCAGATTGTCTGGAACGTTGTCTAGAGAACTGTCGGTGCCAGTCGTTTCAAATTTGTCAAAATACAAAATGTCAACTTTGTTCAAGTCACAAAGAAGAGAACAATTCATTACTTCATGATAAAGATGGCTGCATTTATGCTACATATGAGATGAGACACTTGACAGAAACAATTCAGGTAATAGATGGAAATGCTCTCATGTTCAATTCAATTTTTTCATGTTTTAGGTTTCAATTTGTTAATTTTCACAAATACTTCTTTAGCAAACATTCCAATATTTTGTTATTTTTTGTTTTCATGACATAACCCTCTATAATCATATATCTACGTCACTTTCGTTTAGACGTTGGAGAACCAATGTTCAGACGTGAGTTGTGCAATGAAATACAACTGTTGCCAACAATCAGATCTCTGTCCTACCAACCAAACATGTATACAAATCAGCTCCAATGTGAAGCCATGGAAACGCTTCTCCTGCAAATGCCTCGATGGTTACTATGGACACAATTGCGACCAGCGAATCAGGTCATGCCAAGGATACGCCCGAGGATCCCGGGTATCTGGCACTTACAAAGTAGTGCGGCGCCGAAGAAATGGGTCAGATAGTATATATGAAGTATACTGTCACTTTGATTCTGATGGCTCTTGGACTCTGGTACAGTCTTTCAGCTTTGAAAACCATACAGTTAAAGACAGTGGGTTTAAAAAACCTCTTACGGGAAGCTATCTCAAAAGTCAAGGTGTTGTAACATGGAGTGGCTATCGACTTTCTAAAGGTAGAATGCTTTCAATCAGTAACGATTCTGAGCAGATACGTTTCACCTGTGACTTCGAGAAGGTTCATGATGTGAATTCATCAGACTATCTCCGAATATCGCTTACCAACGATGATATGAACAAAATCATTGCCACGAAAAACAGATTAGAAATTCCTTCTACTAGTTACGATGGTAAAATAAATGGATATTATTTAAATGGCTGCAAGATAGAGCTTCATCACAATACTGGTAAAGGCTTCCACGTGCATGTGGAGAAAGAATCGCCTTGCAAATTTGACATCCCAGAAAAGCCCAACAATTGTGACAAATTTCATTATTTTAGCTACTTTTCAGATGAAAACTGTTTGCAACCAGTCCACCGTTGTACTCAGTATAAAAATTCCACATCTCAGTTATGGTTTGGGGGAAAACACGCGCCATAACGTTCTGAACTAAGTATAAACATACAGTAATATAATACTAATATGTTGTCACTGTCAATAGATATATAGTTAAAAATTAGCCGAAAAGTCCATTTTTAAACATATAGACCACCTGCACTGACGTCATCATAATGCCCCATAGTTGTGTCCAAATAACAACAAGCACACACTAAAGGCTCAAGGCCAAAAATAGTAAAACACAGCGAAATAGGAGCGACACAACTTCGTTATTTAGTATACAAAGCCATGTTGGTTTAAGGAATGATGTTAAATCATGTTTTTGTAAAATTAAAAAGCAAAACGTCGAACAATAAAATCGGCGATGTGAGAGCGAGTGATCGTCTCATGAGTCTGCGCTCGTATTTGTATACTGGTAATAGCAGCTCACTTAAAGTTTAGGGTTTGAAATTAGATTTAGAATCGTCTGTATCTTCACGCCATTACGGCAGCAAAAAATTCCAGCCCTAACACGGTGTAAGATTGATCCGCCGGTGACATTTCGTACTTCGTCTTCACTAAGTATCGTTAGTGACATTTTTCCTGGTTCTTTAGTAATGACAAAAATATGTTGTCTAATGACACCTAACTGTCTTCACTTTTTGTCTTGAACGAATACTAGGTTGTGCTATCTAGATTTTTTTCTGTCAGAATAGCTGGCATGATAGAGTATAAATTTACTGTTTTATTCACAAAATTTCTGGTCCAATCGTAAAACGACGAGAAGACGTTGAACGTTCAATTAAAACATTTAGAAACGAATAGTACTTGTACTTGTAGTAAATTATGTAATAGAACTAAATATTTATAACCTGCACAAACTGTTTTATGTATACTTGCACACTGAAATGTAAATATAAACGATAGATTTACTTACTTGTTTTGCAATGATATCCAACATCATGATAAAGGAAGCCAGAGTTGATTCACACTCCAACACCCCAGACCACTGTCCTCCACTCAGGCTGTCTCCTTGCTGGTCAGGCGAGGGTGGCTCGCTGTGCGGCTCCTCTAAACTCGGGTTTTGCAGGTAATCCATCGCCAACTGAAACATGTTCACCAACATGTGAATTTTGATGATGATATCCAGCTCTGATAGGATCTATATAAAGTGAAATGATGTGAGGTTTTTGGCAGGAAAATTCAAAGACTCATTAAACCTAGTATTCTCTTAAGTCGCTCGCAGTTAGATAATCTTTCCATACGACGAAAAAAATTTTAGGCACAGTTGATGTTTAAAATACCTAAAGGGAATATGCCTTTATATTTAAAAAGTCTTTTTTCTGCTCGTACTACGGAGTATAACTTTAGAAACAATCAATTTAAACTAAATTTACGGAAGCCACGAACAAACTATTTAAAACGAAGCTTATGCTATAGTGGGGCATTACTGTGGAATAGTTTGCCCCAGGAAGTACGTAGCCTTCCACTATTTTCGCAGTTTAAAAGCAAATGATTATTATACTAATGTATATAATATTGAGTCCCGCACGGCAATCTTGCAAACCAGTTTTAATTTAATCTTAGATTGTAGTGCTGAAGATTTTACCGTGGTTAAATAAATTGTAAATGAACAAGGCACTTGCTCAAGAGTATATCAAGGTTATATACAAGTCTTCTTGGTACCTGTAACCAAGTGAGGGTTTGCCTTTGCAAGCTTCCTGAACCAGACTCAAAACCATTTTTAATGAAAGCCATAACGACATCCATGGACACTTTGAACGGAGAAACAACAGGATCAAACATATCACTAAAAATCACAACACAGACATTACATTACATAATGCATATTTATTACAATGAAAAATCTGGGAAGAAGCAAGAAACTGATCAACAATTCCAACACGTTTCAGATTACATTTATTTCTTCATAACCCAACCAAATTCATATTGTAATAGATTAAACTAGACGTCCTATTTCGCTTGAAACTCTGGTTATATTTAAATGAATACATATAGCTGTTTTATAATGACGTCAAATGCGATACACAAAACTAGATTGGTTTAGGAAAAATGTTGAGTCAATCAAGTTTCATGTTAGATCATTTTTCCGGATTTGACGTCATTATAAGAAAGTTATATTGCATTCACAACTCAACGTTTTTCATACTTCTTAAATTAGACTAATTTAGAGTAATTATTAAGTGACCTCTGTGTATACTTGACTGACCTTAACAAACTTTTGAATTCACGTAATCGCTCAGGCGGTACATTACTTCTGATTGCGTTCATCCATTCCGGCATTATCCTCTCCCAAACCTGCAAAATAGTTGGATAAAAAACTTAAGGAGTTCATAACATACGCGCCGTGCAAAAAGCATGAACTCACGCAGGCAGATACCTTACCTCTTGTGGAACCAAGTTATACGGAATCAAACAGCATATCCTGTACAAGCCCTCCTTCAATAATCTGATCTTATCAGCCAACATATCTGATGTGCCTTGCATCTGTACATAGGACGGGGGGTCGGGTAACAGACATGTACAATACAAATCGAGGTTTGCTTTCTTAACAACATTAATCCAGTTACTTATGTATTCCTTTTTCAAAGTTTCAATTTTTGCCCGCACTCCTTTGTCCGAGATGGCAGCGGTCGCCGTCATCCAGTCGAAAACCACTGAGATTAAATAGCCAAGTCTCTCGTCACTCTTGCACAGGGACACCGTGCGACATTGCGACGCTAAAATCCATACACCAAAACGACTAAGTAATAATCCTCGGTTCAAATCTTCCACTGATGCTTCCAGGTTCTCGCCCTGATCTGCGACTTCGACAAAGTCTGGTTCAATGTCGTATCTAAAAGAATAGTAAGGGATACGTAAACAAAGACGTAGCCAGGGGGGAGCCGAGGGAGCCGCGGCTCCCCCTTTCTTTAATAGAGAGGTTTAGCAAAGACGACACAACACCATGACAACGCCAAAGCGAGGTAAAAACGATGTGGAAATGCCGTGAGCAAATCTGAAGGTGGGCAATCACGGCATTTTACGTCGCATTGACGTCACGTCTCTTTGCTAAACCTCCCACGTATTTAACGCGATGGGCGCGTCAAACCTATCATAATTATTAGTATCTGCAGGGCTCCTTCCCTTTGAAAGTTCTGGCTACGTCCCTGTACGTTAAAACAGAGTCAGTGTGTCAGTCAATAATACTGAGACAACGTTGTTGACCTGGATCAACCCGCAATCAGATGTAACAATGTCGAACAATATAATTGACAGCCAGGAACAGTGTTCTTCCACAACTTTGTTGCATCCTGTTTTCAACACCTCCTGATTTGTGGCAGTAAAGGCTGCATTCCAGTTACGCGTTTTTCACACGTACGTACACGCACGTAAAAGTATAAACTTTTCTATGCAGTTTGTATTTAACAAATAGAACCACTCAAGTATGCTGACTCGTAGCCAATGCTGAATTCTCTTCATCGAAACATTTGCTTATTTCAAATGTAATATTGAAATTGTTTTACACTTTTACGTGCGTGTACGTACGTGTGAAAAACGCGTAACTGGAAAGCAGCCTTAAGTTACATATACCATGATTCTTTCAAATTTGTTGGTGCAACACGCAACGAATCTGATAATCAAGAACCCTTTTTTAAGATTGAACAAACGTTGCTAGTGTAGGTAGTGCAGTCAAAAATACACGAAAGATATAGATTCTAACAGAACTTAAAACGATAAAAAATCATTCTGTCTGATGATGACTTCGAAATAAAGTCAAAAATTTACAGTTTCAACCTGCGTATTGTTTTGAGGCATATCTTGCATTCTCATGATGTCCTTTTTCGGAATTTGCTTTTTACTTTACTTTTTTAAATTGTCGGCTGGTCATGGTTTTTGGACTAAAACGATGAAATAGGCTTTGTCGTCTCAAACGAATGTCTTTCGTACACATCTTATCACTAAGCATTGACATTCGCACTTGCCAAAGGCGTGAAATTCCACGGGAGCAGTCAAGGAAATATAAAACAAGTACATTTCTACATTTTAGGTAAACTTGAATCAGGTTTTTCTCTCTCTAATTATACTTTCGCACATCTTTATTTTTTCAGTTTTCAAAATACCTTACCCGATTTTTCGCAGTCTTGTAGTCTGGTCAGGTGGAGCTTGTTGCAACAATCTAACGATTGCATCCACAAGATATGTTTGTTCAATGCCCTCGCTGCCCCATGGGTCAGGTAGCGCTCCTTGAACCACGTGTTCTCGACCTTCACCTTCATCATGGTTGATACGTGTGCAGATCCGGCACTGGGCCAGTGGTCGGTACCTGAAATAATCGAGGTGTGATGTTCAGTACTGAAATGATAGATTTACCACATAAATGTTCTCGCATTTTACAGGCCCGAGCGAAACACTCATAGAGAAATGATTGACCGTCTTCAATCGGGTCAAAACTTACCAATGATTCCTACCTTTAAAATATAATTTTGTGGAAACACCACGTAATTTTATCATCGCAGAGCTTTCCATCCGTAAGCTCGGATCTTCATCAGTGATAATAATAATGATCAGCATTATTATTAGCACTGATGAAGATCCAAGCTTACGGATCGAAAGCTCTGCGATACTAAAATTACGTGGTGTTTCCACAAAATCATATTTTAATTTGATATTCACCACGCAATCATACAAGGAACCTATTCCTACCTTTGTTTCTTAATGCAACTTTCTGAAAAACAAGTATACTTTGCCGTCCTGTCATCCCCCTTGCATGGTTTATTCTCGCACGATGCTGCCACTTCTCCTATAGGTTGGACGATATCCAATAGGAATTTAGCTCTCACATTATCAGCGCATTTATCACAAACAAATACGGGGGGTTCGGTACCACATTCACTTGAAGCAAACTGAGCATCGATACAGAGTTTATTAGTAATACCGTCACAACCTGGACGACTACAATTAGCGTCATTCCACGCGTCGTAGTAGAATTGACTGTCATCCATCGCTCCCGCGAACGAGAAGAAAATGTACGCTAGATTGGAAGAAATCAAAGAAACAAATTACTGTGAAATTACTGTTTGGCGTTTTTCACGCTATTTATTCCGCCATTCATGACTTAAACTGATTCGATTAAGTCCCCGTTTACACGGTACTGGATTCGCATCGTCACGAAATCGAGATGGGGCAGTTTGTGGTGATATTTACTCTTATTACTTTTTACATGGTTAGCTGTCATTAAATTCTGTAATATTATCATAAATTTAAAAGCTACACTCGTGAAACATTTGATTTGATATCGTGGCCCTGCGGATGCGTTACCGTGTAAACGGGGTCTAATCCTTTTAGAGGATTCCTAGAACAAAATTTGAACCTTCATATTTCATCATATTTCAAACTATCATATTTCAGTACGTGACTTTCGACTTTGCGATAATTTGTTTAACTCCTCCCCGTGAGTTCTCTTGTATTTCGTTCACGGGTGAACGATGACTTTGCTGTGGCATAGCTCGGCTTTTACGCAAGGCAAAAGAAAATGAGTACCACCATTGGAATCAGCATATAAAGATCTATTAGAGTATCTTTTTAGATTTTTGATACAGTGCAATGCAGCCGATTTATGGCCGTTTCGAGTATATGAAATTTGATATATTGTAAAATGTTGTAAATTGCATTGTCAATAAACATACATTGTAAACAGTCACCTTTGATTGAAAATATATCCAATTCTTCTAGGGTTTACTTCTTGGCAATTGCACCAGCAGAATCGCCTTGAAAAGCTCTTTCTAGTGATCTATATTTTGTAACTATACGCACACAATTTGCTCAGAACGAAGACGCATTCCATTGTAGCAAGAAAACCGGAAGTAAAATGTTTTGTGACCCAAACTATACGAACAATGACCCCTAGACACTCAAACACACCGGCAATCGATTCTACGGGTCAATTTACCCCATATAGCATGTATTTCACGTGATTCTGACTATTGCATAACTAAATATAAGCCAAATTTGGTAATAGGTCAAAGACCAAGAGCTATTCCTGACATAAAAATGCTTGTAAATAAGCTTCTATTTGGCGTATTCAAACGAAATTTTCAGTACAAAAGCGCTTGAATATAAGCCTTATTCCTAACTAATAACCATTGGAAGATGTTTCACAGAATCAGTGTAATTTTCCCATAACTCGAGTTAATGACGGTAAGTTTCTGATCAAATCTTAAATGTATTTGCAAATATAGCGTTTGACAATAATATTAACCCCTCAATCGAAAGCTTTTTATGTGAGGAATACAACGAGCTCAGATCGCGCAGAACGTGTGAAAAACTGATTCACTACCATGTATTTCTAGCTAATCAGTATTAACTCACCCACGTCAATAGACGGATAATAGTGAAACAAAAGTTGGACTGAGGGTTGAAGAACTTCCGTCGGACCGTAGGCCATGACAGCGAGGAGATCGAGACAGATATTTTTCTTGAAACGCATCATAGTTTCTAGGAATTTCGCATGTTCTTTGGGATCATTACAGTACAGCAATACGGACATGATCAGGGATGAACAAGACAGCGCAAAATAACTGTCACTGTTTTCACCGCTGGAGAAATTACCTGAAAGAAATAATAGCACCGTAATTTATTTGATCTGTTTACACGCTGGCAGACCAAGTTTCTGGAAAATACTTTCGGAAATACATTCAGAACCCTTAATCCTGAATTTTCCGAGAATGATATTTGCACAGATTGAGTAACACGTATAATACACGAGAAAGCGTTTGTTACTGGCAAAAAAGATGAGTTGTGTTTTTACACCTACTTTTTTATTCCTTTTTATACGCGAAAGAAACAATTTTAATGGCATTAAACTGTTTCTCAAACGAAGTAGAACTTAGTGAGAACACAATACACTGAGTTAAGACAAAAGCTGAGTTAACCAATGACCATCTTGACCATGAATATAGTGATGATTTGGAACTTTAGTTGTGGCTATTTCGTAACTGGCAAGCAAAATAAGCCGGACGATTGAATCGAAATTGAAAGTGCACACATTTATGCACTTTAATGTACAAAATGTACTTTCAAGTAAAAAATATTGAATTTTTAAATAATTAAATGTAAAAACATCTCAGAATTATTACTCTACACCATAGAACAATTCTTACAAAGTCAATGGCGAAGCCAGCCTGACATTTGGTCAGGCAAATGCAAATTTTTCAGTGTTTATAAACCGTACAAGGAATCAATTTCTAAAGAAATGAATATGGATAACGATTTAAATTTACACAGCAAGATCAAATTATTGGACTGGCTTCGCTACTGCACAAAATATTTCATAAATCAAGAGCATGCAGTGTGTACAAATTCCTACCAAGCAACAAGGGCAAAAGGTAGCCGCATAACACATTCATGATGTAACCATGGAGACTTCTGCTTATGGAGCTCATCATTGTTGTCAAGGTAATAGGAAGGTCACTGAGCCAGTTCTCCGGCAGGAATGGTACCAAGGATACCATAATATGAAGTATGGTGAGACCACAATCTGAAATGAAATGTGAACTTTTTGACTGGAGCAAGGATGGAATAAAAAATCTTATGCAAGAGGCAAAATATTTAATTTAGACTACCAGTCAGTAGTAGTGTATTCTTAACAGATTTATATTTAAAAAGGAACATTTTTACAGAAATACAAACAATTAAAGCAGAATACCCCCAATAATGTACTGTCAGTAAACATTGTGGTAATTTTAGCAGAAAACTGGATATCGTCAGCTTACTAACATATCTGCCTAAGTCAATTTTAGTCTGTTGGGAGATTTTAGTGCAGATGTTTCATAAAGTCTCAAACACTCGAATGAACTCTCCCGACAGGCCAAAATTGACTTAGACATAAATGTTAGTAAGCTATCGATACGCAATAGCAAACTTGAATGTTTACAGGAAGATTTCTCAAAACAATTATGCTAATAATTAGTAGTGTTTGGTCGACAGTACCATTCAAAACACCAACCAGACTGACCTTCATGCCCTTCCCCGACATTTTCAATAACATGAAGTAAATCAACAAGTGTTGTAAACAATCCTGTGTAATCCAAGTGAACAATTTCTCTATGATCAAATGAACTTCCATCTTCTGCCACTTCTGGTCCTGTTTCTTTGACAAGGCTATGTAGATTAAAAATAACATTGCTTGTTTGTCAGCATATAGACCTTATGCATAAATTGTGACTGGGACGGTGTATCCTAGGAAACGAGAATTTACGCATTGTTATTGTCACTCCTCTCAAACAGTAATGCATAAATCCCTGTTGACTAGGATACGCAGTCCGGATAACGATTTATGCATAAGGTCTATGGGTTGAAATTATGGGAACTACTGAGTATTTTGATAAATTACAATACAACAGAAAATCCGAAAATTGACAACATGATAAATTTTATTTCTTCGTTTCGACTATTCTTTAGTCATCATCAGGAATGACATGATGATCTTATTACATACTACAGAATATGTACACACAGTGAAGAAACATGATATACTAGTTAAATATTAAAAGATCTTTGGAGGCTTTTGTTCCGTGATTCAAAATACTCTTGTGTCTGTTATTAATGTCCATTGATTCTAGTTGGAAAAACCAACCGTTGCTTATGCACAAGAATTAAATTACACTCCTCCCAAAACACTTCTTAAGTATATAACACATAATTACTTGCCATGAATTTAACTACATCAAAAACATTATTCAAATAACACCTTATGATGATACTAGCATTAATTGTTCACTGACAGATCTAATCTTCACTAACACTAAAATTATAATATAAATCTAGACATTGGTCATTGCTATTATATCTAGAATCAATAGCAATTAACAGACACAAGCCTACTTTGAATCACGGAACAAAAGCCCCCAAAGATCTTTTAATATTTTACTAGTATATCGTGTTTCTTCACTGTGTGTATATATTCTGTAGTATGTAATAAGATCATCATGTCATTCCTGATGATGACTAAAGAATAGTCGAAATGTAGAAATAAAATTTATCATGTTGTCAATTTTCATTTCCGTTGTATTGTATTCTATAGGTTGGTTTGGAATAAAACTATAATTTTTTTTATCTTATTAAGTTTAGCCAAAAGGGCAAGGTCACCACAACAGCGTGACCCAATTACTGTGGGGCCGTATTACCTATCCCACCCTGTCAACATTCCCTGTGGGAGGAAACCGGAGTACCCGGAAAAAACCCACCACTTTTGGCAGAGCGTTGACCATACTCATTTCACATGAGGACTCAGTTCAAGCCACCTTAAGTACTGGGCATCAAACTCGGAACCTTAGATAAGAAAGCCAAGTGGTCTGATCACTACACCATAATGATAAGGTTTCAAGAAAGTATAACTGTGATTATTAGGGTCCCAGATGAAGGATGATGTGAGAATATTGTAGTGGAAAATTCAAAGTATTTGAGCAAATGTACATTGTCACTTTCAACCACTAGTCAAAATGATGGAGACAAAAGGTTCAACATCTTCCCCTTCTGTACAGTCTCCTCTTGTGCCTTACTTTTTTGTGAATTGTCTCCTACCTCCCTGGCCTTTTATTAACTTGGCAATGTTGCTATATTATGCCATCCTATCTTTAAGTTATTATGTTAATAACAGGTGTAACTCGAATGCCATTCGTTAGATAGAGAGACATTAAAAAGGACTAAATGCCTCTGGTGACTCTGTTGACGGATGATAAAGTTTAATTCCAGTTACAATGGTGAATAGTCAATATTTTTTGGTTCTGATATTTGATAGTTTGCCTGAAAAGGGACTAAAGCTAAATCATTCCTCATTCTTTCTCTTGCCCTAGCACGATTTGATCTTTTCCCGCTTCCCGCCCACCATTAAAGTTATAGATAGACCTACTGAAATATAATAAGAAATTGTTACATACCCAAGCAAAATATGATGAAAATATTTAAGATAGTTTGTCACATCATACGACGATGGTAATGGATATGTCTCTTCCTCAATACGTTTATAAATCTGACGAAGGCCATGGACTTTACCTCCAACTATATTTCAAAACAATACGAATGTTATGGCGTCAGATAACTGCCAATGATCATGTTGTCATAAATTCAACATGCTTCCGTTTTTAGGTAACTTTCAAAATTGGACGTATCAAATTCAGCATAGCGTTTAAATTTGGCATTGCTTCAATTTCAACATGTTTCTGCATTCAGGTACTTTTAAAAATTGAACATATCAAATTTAGCATTGCACTTAAATTTAGCATTGCTTTAATTTCAACATGTTTCCAAATTCAGGTACTTTTATAAATTGAACCTGTCAAATTCAACATGTTAATCAAACGTTGAAGTTTCAAAACATGTTGAAAACAAAAACTACATGAATTTACTGCAACCCGTAAAATGTCCGCCAATATTAATTATTGAATTCCAGGGATCGCTGCTCCCTTTGCCCCGGCATGCACGTTGCACAAGGATCACAACATGATGACTGCGAATAAAAATATAAATGAAAATACAGTTGCTGTTGAAACCTTGAAGATACAATGCCGAGATTTATAGAAGGCCTAGGTGATCCAGACTGTGTTCAAGGAATGGCAATATCACTTGGGATATAATACTCTGATTAATCAAACATTTTGACAAACATCATGGTACAGTTTAAAACAAGAGCACACTAAGCAACGTGGTAGCCAAGTAGACCTGCATATGATTTTGATCTACCAGAGAGACAAATAAAATTTTGAAGGTTTTAAAGTTAGTGATATAAGCAGCATGATTGGTGTTGAAAAAGAGCCTTAGCATCACACAGTGTAGCAGTTTAAAGCAACCATGTTAGTTATTGAGACTGGAACTTTGAAGTTTGAACAATATAAGTTAAATTTTCTGGGAACACCACATAAACTAATATTAGTGCAAATTAGTTAATACTGAGAACATTCAGATCATGACATATCAACAATTTATTATTTATGTATGCAAAAGATGCATGAATTGAAATAATCTCAGGCCCTGTTCATATGGTCTTGGGTACAAAGGCACCCTACCCAACACAACCCCCTACATGTGCACAGTTCTAAATTAACAATTGTCCATCCTGCCAGTGTTACCCTCTTACATAAACCGAGTAGCCATACTGCCAGGTTATGCTACTAGTCTAGGTTCTCTCTCTAGATAGGTAGTCTCTCATGAATATTTCGCAGGCTTGCTCGTCTACCACATTGCTTAGTGTACACTTGTGTCAAACTGTACCATGCTGTTTGTCAAAACGAGTATTATGCCCCCAAGTCATATTGTCATATTGTGATCCTTGCGCAATGTGCATGCTGGGGGGGGAAGGAGTAGGAATCCCTCGAATTCAATAATTAATATTGGCAAACATTTTACAGGTTGCAGTAAATTCATGTAGTTTTCGTTTTCAACAGGTTTTGAAACTTCAGCGTTTGATCGACATGCTAAATTTGATATGTTTAATTTATAAAAGTACCCGAATTCGGAAACATGTTGAAATTGAAGCAATGCTAAATTTAAATGCTCTGCTTAATTTGATGCGTCCAATTTTGTAAGTTACCTAAAAACGGAAACATGTTGAATTTTTAACAACATGATTATTGGCGGTTATCTGACACCATAGAATGTACTTCTAATACTCAATTAAGTATCATTAATAATTCACAAGATTATTAGCAAATCACGTCAACCGTAATAGGTCATGTGAGGTGGCTTTATACCTGAAGAATTGCTACCTATGACGTAACGTGTAATATAATCTGCCATGTTCATGAGATTAAGTATTCTTGTAATGTTACATCCTAAACAGCATTACAATGCAGCATATTCGAAGACATTTAATAGACTCTACTTGCATTAAATAGTATTTAACCCATCCATCAGTACTTACACTGAATTAATCATAGTGTAATTTTTACTACGCTTGTGACATGCTAGGTTAACAAAGGGGGTAGCATGTCTGAGAGGGTTTCTAATTAATAGAGATGGGCAAAAAACTGTCAAAAAAACTAAGCATGGCAAGTCAACGAAACAAAACAAAACAAATGAGCGGAATCATTATTTTATTCCTATTTTTGTTTCCATTCATAATTTTGCTGCTTTGCTTTGCTGTCCCATTGTTTAATAATGTCCCCATACACATGAACAATACCCAACACATGAACTATTTGGGTATTTTACAAAAGATTACGGATTATTTAAAACCGAAAAAGAAGATTATGGGGTTTAGGAAGAGATTTTAGGGCTTAGGAATATTGATTATCATGGTCTTGTCACTTAATTTTTTATCCAAAATAACCAAAAATAGTGAAAAACGCATACATGTCATTCTGGACACTTTGGTTTTTGTTGAGATTAATTTGCCACTGATGGGGATGATTTTTTTGAGATATTTAAGATTTTGGTTCAGAGAAATGAATACAGATTATTTTTGATATTTATGTAGGATTATAGAACACAGGCCTCATAATGGCCCACAGTCATTAACATACAGAATTTTACATGGCCCCCTCTTTGAAATCAGCACAGGCAGTTGTAAATTAATTGCTATAATATATTAATAATTATAAATTTATAAATATTGTCACAGGAAACGATACTTCCCATCCAGCCGTGTAAAATGACAATGCTTTGCTTAATAGGTTTCCAATGTTTTCATTCCCATGCTTTAATTCCCGTTAAGCAGCATTTTGCGTGAGTTAAGCACCTGCCAAAACCGTACTTTGCATATTTTAATGATAAAACATCAGCAAATATTACAAAGTCAAAGTTTAAAAGCATCCAAATTAAAAGTAAAACAAAAAACACACGCATATACTTACATTGCTCAGCTTTAGTTGATCGTCCAGCAGACATAAAGCTCTTCTTTCCCTCCGTTAACTCGGTGTAATTCACCAGATTTCGCGACTTTACACAATTAATTTATCTCGTATTAAAATAATTATAGGCAGACGTGTCCGCTCCAACACCGCCAAAACATAAAATCATCGCCGATCATTTAAACAGATTTCGCACAATTCCGGCCATACCGTCCAATGTTTATCATAAAACGCGACAAATGTGATCGATCATTGTCTCATCTTTGCCAGAAATTCCGACGGCATTGAGAGTGAAATGACAGGCTTTGCAGTAGCTTGAGCACTCACACCTGTCAAATACTTCGAAGTCAAAACATAACGCACATGTGTGACGATTGTTCTTTTGGAAGCGCGCAGGGGACCCAAGACACATAAACCTTTGAGTTCATTACCGTATTCTCTCTATTTAGCCTCCTCGTCCCCCCGGGGTTTATTCATTTCAGGACATTTTGAAGGGGGAGCTTATTGGAGGGGGCTTAATTGAGAGGGGGGCTTACTTATTTTCCAAAAAACTAGCGATGGAGATTATCTCTTTGAACTGCAATAAACTAAAAATCATCACAATATATAATATATTTGGTAACAACGACATATAATAAATAATATAACAACATATAATATATATCTATTTCACTTTGTCACTCAAAAAGGGGGCGGGGAGCGTGTGAGAAAGGGGGGGGGTAGGCTTATTTGAGAGGGGGGCTAAATAGAGAGATTACGGTAAATAGACGACGACAAAACTTGGCATTTATGCCGGCTCAACCATTGTCGATGAGTTTTCAACATAAAACGTTATTCGAAGTAATTGGCAGTACATTTCAGATGAGTAAAAAACACAATGGAGAAACCACACGTAGAAAACGCGGGTAAGTGTTTATGCGGCACTGTGTAAACGAGCACTCGTCGCTGCGAAAGAAAAACAGCTAAACGCGGATTGTCTTTTTCTTAGCAAAAGAAAGATGCGTCTGCGAGGGATTGTGCCAGCTGAGGCGAGCGTAGGACAACAGATTTTGATGTAAAGCGATGGAAACGACTTTACAGTGGACACAAAAACAGAATAGAGTTAATTCAAAACTCCGCCACGTTAACGGCAGACGGAGTAATTTTTAATTGAACTGAATCTTTACCCACTATAAATACATATAAAATACAGCAACATCTAAATATACTTTCAGAGTTAATTCAAAACTCCGCCACGTCTATGGCAGACGGAGTAATTTTTCATTAAACTGAATATTAGCATACTAAATACATATATAATATAACAACAAATAAATAACATTTAAATGTGGATACAGATATAAATTTTTAAACTTAGTTTATATCAATGCATTCTGTTAATGTCAATCACATGTTTTTAAAAAACTTATATCCACTTATGTTTAAGATCTCGTGGCATTTTTAAACTTAGTTCATATAAACCACATTTTAAATAACTTAGCCACTTATTTTTAAGATCTCATGGCATTTTTAAACTTAGTTCATATAAACTACATTTTAAAAAACTTAGCCACTTATCTTTAAGATCTGGTGGCATTTTTATACTTAGTTTATATAAACCAAATTTTAAATAACTTAGCCACTTATCTTTAAGATCTCATGGCATTTTTAAACTTAGTTCATATAAACCACATTTTAACTTAAATAACTTAGCCACTTATTTTTAAGATCTCATGGCATTTTTATACTTAGTTCATATAAACCAAATTTTGAATAACTTAGCCACTTATCTTTAAGATCTCATGGCATTTTTAAACTTAGTTCATATAAACCAAATTTTAAATAACTTAGCCACTTATCTTTAAGATCTCATGGCATTTTTAAACTTAGTTCATATAAACCGCATTTTAAAAAACTTAGCCACTTATCTTTAAGATCTCATGGCATTTTTATACTTTGTTCATATAAACCAAATTTTAAATAACTTAGCCACTTATCTTTAAGATCTCATGGCATTTTTATACTTAGTTCATATAAACCAAATTTTAAATAACTTAGCCACTTATCTTTAAGATCTCATGGCATTTTTAAACTTAGTTCATATAAACCACATTTTAAAAAACTTAGCCACTTATCTTTAAGATCTCATGGCATTTTTAAACTTAGTTCATATAAACCAAATTTTAAATAACTTAGCCACTTATCTTTAAGATTTCATGGCATTTTTATACTTTGTTCATATAAACCAAATTTTAAATAACTTAGCCACTTATCTTTAAGATCTCATGGCATTTTTATACTTAGTTTATATAAACCAAATTTTAAATAACTTAGCCACTTATCTTTAAGATCTCATGGCATTTTTAAACTTAGTTCATATAAACCATATTTTAAAAAACTTAGCCACTTATCTTTAAGATCTCATGGCATTTTTAAACTTAGTTCATATAAACCAAATTTTAAAAAACTTAGCCACTTATCTTTAAGATCTCATGGCATTTTTAAACTTAGTTCATATAAACCACATTTTAAATAACTTATAGCCACTTATCTTTTAGATCTCGAGGCATTTTTAAATTAGTTTATATAAACGTATTGTGTAGCTATTTGCGTTCAAGCACAAAGCGCAAATATTTTCGCGAGTTTTTTTACGTTTGTAACGTGACGTTTGCCCTTTGAAACGCAACGTTTGCCATTATAATTGTTACTGTTTAAAATGAGCAAAACTTACAACGTTTCACGTGTAACAAACGATTATTTACAAGTTTTATCGCTTTTGTTTCATTTGAAATCTTAAACAAGCTTCTACGCCGTGAAATTTGTACGTTTTATAAAAAAATGATAAAACGTGCATCAAAACATGACATTTGCAGCTACAGAACCGGCCACACGGCACGTTACAAACGTAAAAAAACTCGCGAAAATGTTTGCGCTTTGTGCTCGAACGCAAATGCATATAAAGACTGACCAAAACCCAAACCCAAACCCAAACCCTAATAATCTCAATAATTTTTTGGACACAATAATCGTTGACATAGTCCAGCCTCGTCCCCAGGCGCTCTGATTCCTTTTTCTTGCGCGAAATACTGTTGCGTGTACGACGCGGGACGTCGCGCGTTGCCGGAAGACGAATGGGACGCGTAGAGCCGTTCCCGTTCGTCTTTCGGCCTCGGGCGACAGCCCGCGTCGTACATGCAACAGTATTTCTCGCAAGAAAAAGCAATCAGAGCGGCTGGGGACGAGGCTGGACATAGTCTGCGTTTCACCTGTGCAGTTTCGTCATCGCTTTAGAAGGGATTGGATTTGGATTTTGTCAGTCTTCAACGGAGATTTTCCTGAGAGTGCTAGGAGAGATCTCTGGTGCTGGCGCTTACATCTCTGGTGCTGGTGCTTGCATCTCTGGTGCTGGTGCTTGGGGCTAATGAAAAAACGAAAACTTTTATTGAATACATTCATAATTATTATATTTTTTATTTATTTCTGTGATGGACCGGCTATTAACGCAGCCATGTTTGAAATAGAGCAAGGAGACCAAAAGTCGTACATGTTGAAAGATTGTCGCAAGATGGCTGCTGATGACATGAATTGTAAATGTGTGAATCTAGGCAGAGAATGCCAGCAGGATGATGTTGAGAATTGCACAAACTGTTCATGTTTAGATGGTTCAGCAAGAATATTTTATATCAAGAAAAGATACAGTCCGCTGTGCTTGAGTCCAAATAATCTCTTTAATGCTGGTAGATATTGTATATATTGAACGTATTACTATATATAACTTATAAACTTTCATGCATAAACGCATTATGTTTAAATATTCAAATATTTGGCACGAAAATTAACGAAAAACCCTACTAACCTTCAGCCGTTTTTCGGGCCAAATTGCGCCACTTATCTTTTAGATCTTGTGGCGTCCTTCCCGCAAAACGATATCTTTGGCTGATCACAGTCCATGCGTGGCCATGGCGCCACACACCCGCCCTCAGATTCTCCACTTCCTCATGAGTGAACGGGCGCCTTCTTCTCCTAGGAGCCTGAAAAATATTCTTTATATCATATGCCGGTACAGACTAAGACCCTGTTTACACTAGAGCAAAAGTTTCCGGGCTTGTAAAAATCTCCGGATCCCAGATCTACGGCGTTTACACGGCACAGTCTCACACGGTGATTGTCAATACATGAAGCACAACCGTGATTCTACCAATCTGATTTTGCGGCTTTTTGAACGACTTTGACACTTGAAATTAATGACAAACATTTGAACACCATACGAGGGAGCAAGTTCAGTCAAATTCTTTTACGGAAAGAGTTTTGTCGGATTCGAACTTTCTCGGATACAAAGATCCTGCAAACTTTTCCGGATTCGAAAGTTTCGGATTCATAATCTATCTGTGATGATGTTGCATCGGATTCATGTTCCTTAGTCGGTAAAACGAATCCGATGTCAAAACATTCCGGATTAGCGACGAATCATTTGCCCTAGGGTAAACGGAGTCTAAAAAATGCAAAATACGCATACAGTTCTATCAACACGATTGGACACTTGGAAAAACGACCGAAACACTGCATTTGGAAACACGACGCCCGACGGCGGGAGTGCTTTCCCAAAATTTCGGGTTTTACAATTTCCACGAGTTTACAAAGTAATTTGGAAAAAGAAAGTAAATGAGCTTATTTAATATTTAATTAGGAAATGGGACAATTCTTGATTACACTGGCACCATGTTAGTGCTTTGGCACAAAAATTCCATTGTAGCACCAACGGAAGCGGTCAAAGGACACATAATTATCTGGTGAGTCTTGAGAGATTGGATGTAAGTGAAGATATGTGACGATATAATGTATCATAAATGTAACGTACTTTTTGCAGCGAAAGGAACTTTTGCTTGAGAATTTTTGGGGACCTATAGGTCGCAAATTTTATCCTCTTGGAGATCGTGCTAAATTTGGTACCATACTTCCGTACACCTAAACAAGATGAAATAAATCTTTCAGTGATTATGAAGAATTTGTGATATATTGAACCTGCCTCGGGTTCTTATGCATCGCAAGTTCATTCACGTTATTCAAGTAGCCTATGCATTAACCGGTACCGTTAATTGACGGTCTTATAAAATAAAATCCTTCGTGGCTGACAAATAACAACGCCATCGGAATAGCTGGTCAACGTTTTAAAATATTTCATAATGAAGACGCCCGTGAATACAACCTCATGCAGCCACGCATGCCTGTTGTAAAGAAAATGAAACCACTCTCGACTCGCATGTTCAATTCTAATCGAGACATTCCGCTTCCTTTTTGCTATTTCATCAGAACAATGTTGTCCAGAAGTCCCTTCTTAAAGTTATACAATATGATTTCCTGAGTTGAAACGTTTGTGCTACCAATCAGTCATCAGTCCTATTACACATCAGTCCTAACTACACGCACATCCTATTACACAACATCAATTAAAAAATACTTTATTATATGAGCACAGTGATTTTATAAGGATTTCGGCCACTGATAAACTCGGGCACCCACGTTTTACATGTGAAAATTATCGCTTTTCAAACAATCACCAATCATAGACATGTCCAATCACCAATCATAGACATTTTATATTGGTGGAAAACCTGTAGTTTATATATAATAAACAGAAAAATACATGGGTGATTGGAAACACCAGATTTATTTCTCGTGTTAAACATGATATCTCACGAGTGAGCGCAAAGATTTTTATATTGAAGTAAAAACTTACCTTCTCTGAGTTGTTCTACTTCTTCCTCGGAGAAAGGCTGTGCCTTTCTCCGAGGTTGGGCCTTCCTTTGATATTTTTTTAAGCTCTTTACTATCTACAATACAACATATTCATCGTAACGCGATGTTTATACATCCAGATCTATACATTGATTCTCATTACTTTCACCACGAGTCAAATGTTGATAAGATTATGAAGCAACTTCAGTTGAGATAATATTTTAAGTCAAATACGATGTTTAAAATTGCTAAAAATTGCATAAAACAATCTATTTCGTTGTTTTAAAATTTGCATTGGCAAAATTTTTTTCAAATATTCCTGTTTCACATAATCGTATAGAAACTCATCTGTATTTCAAGGCACCTTCTCCAGCAGGGGCAATCATGTCAGCGCACCGCAGGAATGATTATGTTTATTTAAACAAAAGCTTCGCAATGTTCACATCCTCCCTGGGTGATTGTCATTATTTTTTGTGCAGAACTTGTGCTTGATGTTTGAAAGTTAAAAGAAATATTGACAGCCTTTAGAATTTTAAAGAAAAATAGGCTGGCTATTTTTTTTGCAAATATTTGGAATCTTTAAAAATAATTGCCAAATCGTTTGCAATATCCTACCAAATATTCATTTATTGTAAAATTTACCAATATTTTTGTGGCATGAAATCAAAGAGGACTACACAGCAAAAAAGAGAACAACCGGAATATCAATAAAAGTCATCTTCTGTACCTCATCAACGGTCTTATTAGTGTGGACGTTAATTTTTTCTTCGCTACGGAAGGACCAGTCCAATCCGTTAGACTCTCTTTGCTTTCTCGCAGCATCTAAAACATTTTAAAAATTGACAACTAATAATTAAGGCCACTGGTCAAATGTCATCGCAAGCCCTAGCATAGCCCATATCCAGGCTTTGCTGGTGCCAGCCTAAAGTATCCCTTAAAATACAGGGTGTATAAAAAAGTAGACTGTAATATTAACATTAATAATTTGTATACATTTATTTATTTATGTATACATATTATTTAAAATGTATTTATATACATTTTTTTTACTCACCCTGTGCATAAGTGTTCTTTTCAGATAGAAAAATTTTGATTAGGTCGTTCTAGCAATACACACACTCGGCTGGTATTTTTTACTTATCCTGCGCATAAGTTAAACGGGCTTCGAAGAACCGGCCCCTACAGTATGTGTATGTTGGAGACTCCCGCGAAACATGCCTACGTTGGTCGATAACAACACATGCGGCCGGGAAATATCGCTAAAAACTGCTCCAAAATACCTTGAAAAGCATCACATTGTAACAACACACGCGGCCGGGGAATATCGCTAAAACCTGCTCCAAGATAGCTTGAAAGGCATAAATATCACATTGTAACAACACACGCGCCGGGGAATATCGCTGCCTAAAAACTGCTCCAAAATACCTTGAAAGGCATAAATATCACATTGTAACAACACACGCGGCCGGGGAATATCGCTAAAAACTGCTCCAAAATACCTTGAAAGGCATAAATATCACATTCAAGGCATTTTGGAGCAGTTTTTAGGCAGCGATATTCCCCGGCCACGTGTTGTTGTCCTACAGTATATATGTATGTTGAAGACTCGGGCAAAACATGCCTATACATCGATCGATGCAGTTGATAATTGCAACAAAAAATAATATTATCCTTTCCTCCCCCTCAACTCATTAAACACTATGTATAAACCAAAACGAGTTCTATATAAAAGCATTAAAACAATACCAAGTGAAATATTGTGGCGTACGCAGAGCCAACTTTCTCAAATAACGGAAGATTTACTGAACTGATTGCAAATTCGGGAAAAACAGTAAACGTTAGAGGTATTTGAAATATTATAGTAGTAAATAGATGCGGTCAGATGCACTTACTTTGGTTCGCGACCCTCGGCATGTTTGCAGTTGCTTCTTGCGAGGCGGAAACTGAGTGGACTGAATCACCTGATTAGGTTTGATTTGACCCTGTCCCTGAGTGGAACCGGTTTGACCAGTTTTTCATTTGCAGTTATAATTGCTAATATTCAGGGGAATTAAGTCATATTTTACCAGTGTTCTTCACAACATGAGAATTTGGCAAGCTTGTGGGCTGTTTGTCAAAAACCAATAGCAGTGATATTTTTAGGGGAGATTTGTTGGTAAAATAATGATAAAAGAAACACTTTTGGTCAGTAAATTTATTAAAAATTGTTGGTTAATTGACCAATAAAATGTCAAGTCTACACATAAATAGCCACCCCTTGGAATGCATACAGATCTGCCATATGGCCAGTCTATAAAACCATTTTAACATCTCTTCAATGTAAGGTTGTGTTTGTCAGATCTGCCTTATATATCATGGAACCATTATCAATGTAATGTCATGTTCCAATTTATGGGATTAACATTTAAAAGTTTTCTTTCTAATTCTATGTCAGCTTCTCTCAAATGTCTTGAATTCTTCTCTTTCTCTTCCATAATCTACAGGAAACAATGAATAGGTCAGGCATGTTGTTCTAGTTGTTGTTGTTATAGGACATATTCATTCTCAATTCAAACAGAAAAACATTAATTTTCTGTTTCTTTATATGATGTTTCTTCTAACTTGGGGCCCTGTTGAACAGCTGAAGGTAACTGATTCCCCTTCCCAAGCTCTTAAGAACCCTAACAGGCAGCCAGTCACAATAAAAATGTGTCATTTATAAATACTATCCTTAGCCCACCTCAGCCCACCAAAAATCAACAAAATTGGGACTTTATTGTGAAGCAGTAATTACCTATGAACATAATTTTCAAAAATAAAACAGTTTTAAAACACTGTCCTTAATCCTCACGACTTACTCTAGCATTAAATATTCATTTAACCCTATAGCCAACTACACACCTTCTTATTTTCATTGCTAAATTGCTTCAGATAGTCTGCTTTCTTTTGCTTTTTAATATCATCCTCCAGTCTAGATTTTTGGTCATTACTGACAGCAGTATCACTTTCAGCGACTCTGTCAACCAGTCGCTTGCGACGTAATTCATCTTTCTCTTGTACTTGGTCTTTTAATTTCGATCTGATTTGTTGCCTGAAAAGATATTTGAGTTAAATATTTTCATATTTTGTGTACATAACATGCCCACGTTTCGTTCGGTGCAATTCCAGGCGAAATAGCGTTTAAAACTGTTTTGAAATACTTAAATCTACACATATTGTTACAGCTGTTTGCGTTCAAGCACAAAGCGCAAACATTATCGCGAGTTAGTTTAACGCAACGTTCGCCGTTATAATTGTTCCTGTTTAAAATGATCAAAATTAAGTCCGTTTCACGTGTAAGAAACGATTATTTACCATTTTTATCGCTTTTGTATCATTTGAAATCCTAAACAAGCTTCTACGACACGAAATTGGCAAGTTTTATAAAAAAATATGATAAAACGTGCATCAAAACATGACATTTACAGCTACAGAACCTTCGGCGTTTGCATCTAAAGGGCTTCCGCTTCAAACGGCCAAACGTCACGTTACAAACGTAAAAAAACACGCGAAAATGTTTGCGCTTGGTTACTGCTTGAATGTATGTAGGTTTTTGAAACAAATTTACTTTCGAAACAAATTCACATTGAGTAATAGAATAAACTTGCACATCAGTATTGTAATAACATTCCATCGCAAATTATATTGCATAATTACAGCAATATTCAAACGTCCTGCAAAAAGGAATCCATGTTAATGAACAATTAGAAAAAGTACCATCACCTGTACGTTTCTTTCTCTGCTGGAGTGCCATAATAAGCCATTCTGTATGAATCGTAACGTTGACTTTTGATATTGGTCTTTGCTTCGCTGGTGGGATGCTGTGTTTCCAGCTTGTCCGACATGGCTGGCGTCTTGGTCAGATGTTGTATAGATCCACATGCGACGCAAACAAGTAAAATGTGCAAGCCAGTAACAATATTTTAACGTGCTTTTGACAACAGCGACTTCGTGATTTGTTGCCTTGACTACGACCTCTGTGAAAACACCCGATTAGCACGTTTGACGTCAGCTGGCAGCCGGAAATTTTGTCTCCGATTGCTCGGCTGCGAGCTGCATTGAACTATAAGTAAACTGGAACGATAAGTCAGGAGCATTGAACTATAATAGATCAATGGTCAGGGGCGAAAATTGAATCGATCCATCTACTGTAATCCATGGACTCTTTGGATTCCGGATTTCCCTCAGTGGATTCTGGATTCCCAATCAGAAGAGATTTCGGATTCCAGTTTATTTTTAGATGTTTATTTAAGGTAGTCATTCCCCTTTAAAATGTAATTTTTGAAAAAAAAATCAAATTTTTAAAATTTATATATTTAGGTACTTTAAGTATTATACTTTAAGATAACATGGCTTGTTTTGTTGAAAAAATGCATATTTGTGAGAAAATAGGTGTTTAAGAAGCCCTATTTAAAAAATTTCCCCATAGCAACGCCATAGCAACGCGTTTTCCTTCCAAATTTGCTTGATTATTTCACTGACAAAGCGTATTTTTTTGAATTAAACTTTTGATGTATGTTATTTAAAGCTATGCCAGTAGATCTCTTTGTGATTGGTTCATTTTCGTAGGCATAGCAACGCGCTGACTTCTCAAACTCGAGGTCGATTTGTGGCGAGCTGTGTAAAAAATTGTGTCAGATTATTGCTGTTTTTTTCGCGTTTATAAGTTGAAATATTGTTGTTACAGTGTAGAATTACATTCCTAAGGTTGTTCTGAGTGTAATTCAGAGTGAATAGATGGGGAACTCGAAAAATAGAGCAAGAAAAAAGAAGAAGATTCCACCGTCAAGGAAGAAGAATATAATCCAAGATGGCGGACCAAGCTACAAAGATCGTGGACCTTCTGCGAAAAAAATCAGCCAGAATACAGAATTGCTTCGTGGTATGACGGAAAACATTGATAGTACTGTAAAAGAAGGAACTATTTTAATGGACTTATCCATACTATGCAATGTATTTGACAATGTTTTGAAGTGCCCTGATTGTGGATGTGATATAAAGTCACATGCTGACATGAAAAAGAAATGTGGATATTCCAATTACCTCGTGTTACAATGTGAAAGTATGGAGTGTGATTGGGAGTATTCTTTTAATACTTCAAAGAAACAAGGTCATTCTTATGAAGTGAATGTAAGAACAGTCTTAGCTTTCAGGGAAATTGGCAAAGGGCATAATGCCATGACTACCTTCAACAAGGTCATGAACATGCCTCCTCCACTAACCCGTCGTGTCTTCACAAAGATCCAAAATGAAAAGGTTTTGCCTGCTGTAAAGAAGTTGGCTTCTGATAGTATGATCAACAATGCCTATCAAGTCAGAGATGAAATAGCAAATGATGATGGTGAATGTGGAGTGTCGATCGACGGTACTTGGCAGAAGCGAGGATATTCGTCCCATAATGGGATTGTTACTGTGATCTCCTTGGATACGAAGAAATGCCTGGATGTGGAAGTGTTGTCAGACAAGTGCCAAGAATGCCAAAAGTGGGGGGAAAAGATTAATGACCCAGGCTACAATGCATGGAAAGCATCCCATGAATGCAAGATCAATCATGAAGGAAGCGCTGGCAGTATGGAGACAACTGGTGCCGTTCGGATTTTTAAAAGGTCGGTGGCTACGAGAGGGCTGAAATATATGGACATGCTTGGAGATGGGGACTCCTCAACCTATAACAGTATTGTTGAAAGCCAGCCATATGGAGAGGATTCTATTCCAAACAAATTAGAGTGTATCGGCCATGTTCAAAAAAGGGTTGGAAGTCGTCTACGCAAACTGAAGAGTTCGAACAAAGGAGTGAAATTGGCTGATGGGAAAGGTTTGGCTGGTAAAGGTAGGCTGACTGACAGTAAAATTGATGTGTTGCAAAACTATTATGGCTTGGCAATCAGGGAAAACCTTGATGATGTTGGTAAAATGGCCAAGTCCATAGAAGCGTCTCTTTACCATGTTGCATCAACTGCCGAGAATCCACAGCATCATCTCTGCCCAGAAGGAAAGGACAGTTGGTGTGGATATAAGAGAGACAAGGAAGAATATAAACATAAAAATGGAATACCAAGCTGTATTGTTGATATGATCAAGCCAGTATACAAAGACCTTAGCAAATCTGAACTGCTAAGTAAATGTACTCATGGCTTGACACAAAATGTTAACGAGTGTCTGAACAGGCTCATCTGGGACAGATGCCCTAAGTCTACTTATGTTGAGCAAGAAACTGTGGCTCTTGCCACCTACCTGGCTATTCTTAAGTTTAATGATGGTGACATTTCCTTCTTGAAGTTATTTCAGGACCTTGATGTAACTCCTGGTATTTTCACTGGTAAAGCCTCGGAGGAATGTGACAACTCGAGGATAAAACTGTCGGCAAAAAAGAGCTCAGAACAAGTGAAGAAGAGAAGAAAGATACTGAGGCACCAAAGAAAACACTATATAGACACTACAGAAGACCAAGAAGGTGTTACCTATGAAGCAGGTGCTTTCTAGAGACTATATAAACCAGAACAAAACATTAAAGTACTATTTTCTCAATTTCACAGTTTTCTCATTTCAGTTAATCTTTGTGACAGCATATCTTTCTGAATATTTAGTGTAAAAGGTTGAAACTTGGTATGTTTATGGCTTTTAACATTATCTAGTAACTGACCATTTTTAATTTTTCATATTTTTCATTAGTAATGTATAAATGAGGTTTAATTACCTAATTAGCTGTAAAAAATCCCTGTTTTTTCCTAATGTGCAGATTTTTTACCAAATTTTTTGCAAAAATGTTTTAAAGTGAAAATAAAGATGGTCAGTTACTAGATCATGTTATAAGCTTTCAAAATATATGTCATTTATGTTCTTCTGATTAACGGTGTGTGTGGTATCATGTTTCATGCGACGCCATTTTTTGGCTAATTAGCGGGCGGCCATATTGGATAATTAGTGTAATTAATGAGTAACCTAAAAATTTTTTTTAGATTTTGATTTTTATCACTGTGCCCCTTAAAAAAATGTTTTTGCTGAGTCTGTACCTTGTAAAATAAAAAAAAATGCTTTAAAGGGGAATGACCACCTTAAGTTCTTGGATCCTGGCCTGGGTTCTTGTAAAGATTGGATTGTAGATTTTGATTCATGGATTCCGGATTTCAGATCAAATAAAAATCAGGATTCTGGATTCCGGATTACCTCAGATCGGTCGAATTGAAGACAATTCCACTCAGTTTTTCTGAGTTTTGAGCTGAAATACTTAACTTCCAAAAGTGGGTCGCATGTCAAATGAAAGCTACTAAAAGATCGCATTTGATGCAAAAATTTTGAGACTTCAGGCAAAAGAAAAACAATTTAAACTTCGAAGGAGAATTTGCTGTATTTTGCAAAGTTGTTTTCGTATTTTTTGGGTATTTCTTTTTTGTCTAAAGTCTTGAATTTTTTATATTACATGTAACTTTTTAATAGCTTCAATTTGATATGGGGTCGATCTTTGGCATTAAGTATTTTCTCTCAAAACTCAGAAAAACTAACTTGGCTTCACACACCAATTTAACTTTTGTATTGAGTTAGCGTTCCAGTTGTACTACAGTTCAATGGGCTGTACTACAGTATATAAGCCTGAAATGTCAGGCGTATAGGAACTAATATTGTTGAAAATCTTCAGAAGATGACCATAGATTAGTCAAAACGTAGAAGTAAACAACTCAATCATGTTTACTGTTTTCGGAGTTACTGTTGTTTTGTATCTTATTAGGACAGACCATAATAAGATACGCCATAATTTTAATAAAAACTGCTTTTAATTTTGATAAATACCCGCGCACAATTTTAAGAAATATAGAATAAAACATAATCCGAAGATTAGCATCTTGAAACCCAGGATACGGATTAAAACAAGACGATATTGAGTTGTGATATTTCGATTTTATTGCAAAATCATCATCAGGCAGACTGGAGTTACAATACATGTATAATACACGGTCTTATATAGACGATGCTAATCAAGATACTAATCTTCTGATTATGTTTTATTCAACATAATTTTAATGGCATCCAGCTTTCCGCCACGCTGATTGGTCAACGTGCCACTTTCATCAGCGATTTTCTTTTTTGGTTTTAGTGTTGTGTAAGTGGCTCCACTTACAGTACAGGCACTGTAACTATTATACTTCATACTTTTGGTGGTTCGTTTATCCGCAACAACAGAAAATAATATTAACATGGTTATACTTTTATTTATGTTGAAATCATCAAAAGCGAGTGCTTACATTTGTGATTTGTCATGTTGCTTCCCTCGTTAGCGAGGTTTAAAGTTGCTTCGAATAAAAGGTGTTTGAATCACAAATATATCTGCTCCGTATCTGCCCACCACAAGGAGTTACTTGAAAACCTTGTAGCACCCTCAACAGAGAGCAATGTTAGTTTAGAAGCGGTGCGTAGTCACAACGTCAATAAAACAGCACGTTGCGATGGCAGTTACTCCCAATTACTCACATTTTCTAACGGGAAATTATAGTGACTGGGCGCGTTCTGTTACAGCTGGGACGCTGCTCAGACCATAACAGGGTAGCAGAGTCGTTTGCAAATGTTGATAACTGCGCATGACTGCACAGTATTAACGTTACCTATTGAATTAACATGCAGATTTTCTGGAAGAGATTTCTTTTCATAATCAACACCTACCGTATTCTCTCTATTTAGCCCCCGGGGGGGGGGAGAGCTTATTCATTTCAGGACCTTTTGAGGGGGGGCTTATTGGAGAGGGGGGCTTATTGGAAAGGAGGGCTTAATTGAGAGGGGGATTATTTATTTATCCAAAAAAACAGGGATGGAGATTATCTCTTTGAACTGCAATAAACTCAGGGGGTAATAAGAGAGGGGGCTTATTTGAGAGGGGGGGGGGCTAAATAGAGAGATTACAGTATGGTTTTTTCAAATGCTTGTTTCTAAACAATTTTCTTACATTCAGTATACACTTCAACTTAGCGTTTTAACATTTGTCTCATCGTTTGAATGGATTTTCTTGAATGCCATTTCCCATCTTTTCCACTGGAGGAAGATAATTCTTATCCCACTAAAACTGAGATGTGCAGCATACCATTGTTTTCCATCTTCAACAAAAGGTTAGAAACCTAATAAGGTCTATTCCATGATTTGAGTTGAGGTAGACTCGTTTGGATCTGTTTGATACTTTCCACCTTCTGTATGCGGCATTGCTAAGTTATCTGTAGATTTCTCACCTACAGACACAAATCATGAAAGAGTATCAGCTCAGAAAATTATTTACTACATCATCATAATCAATAGAAGAAGTTCAAGAGTCACAATAAATGCATGATACCTTCTTTTACAAAATACATAACGGTAACTCCAAAAATAAACATTTTAATAATCTAGCTTTCGACTATTGTTAAAAAACTAAGTAATCTAATATAATAATAATAATAATCTAATAATAATATGATAATCTAGCTTTCGACTATTATTAAAAAAGTAAGCTTAGTCGAAAGCTAGATTATTAAAATGTTAATTTTCGGAGTTACCGTTGTTTTGTATTTTGTAAAAATACTCAGTGGTTCATGAAATTTTATACCTTCTTTTGTATTCTTATCTTTGATGTTCTTCAGAAATATTCTGATCAAATCCAGATTCTTTGTTGTATGGCACATGTATTTCAGGTTCTTGGAAATTTCTCCATTTTCTATCTCACCTGCTACAATCATACCATAACATATTTTAAATTAAAATAAAATTTATGAAAATAAAATTTCATTAACTTACACTGTTCTTCGAAAATAATATTGGTACCAATAGATTCTGAAAAATAAAATCCAATATAAAACAAGTTATTTGCACAAACTCATAGCAGCAAAGCTGTCAGAGAAACTGGGAATGCATGATATTAGCAATGTTTTGCATTGATCAAAGGTGACTGTGACATGACTGATTGACTGTGATCAATTCATCTCTGAATTACACCATTTCCTAACTTATACACTCTAACTTTGCTTTTAAATAGTGCATTTGTGCCACAGACAGACAGACAGACAGACAGACAGACTGACTGACAATTATATACTACTCCTAAAAGCTGTTTAGCAATGTTTTTGGTACATATGATGATTCAGAATACCAGATATATCACAGATATATTAGATACATTCGAGAGCTTGCAATAAAAAATGACTAAACAGCCTCTGAATATATTTGAAAAATTCAGTTGATTTTACACCATTGTAGGGCCGGTTCACATGTCACATTTCAATCACATCAATCGCAAAAGAAACAATAGATAAAGTTGAATTATTTGTCTTTCAAGTGACATTTTGTATGGCATTTAGTCAGAAAATGAAGGAGCATTACTTTGAGAAAAAAGTCCATAAAAATCACAATTTTCCGCTGAAAGGAATTGGCTGAAGGGCTTTTTTGTTCGAAAGTTAGTCCCACAAGGCTTTGAAATGTTGATTAATTGTGGGAGCTTTAGCCTCATTAAAACCTCATTTGCAACATGACTGTTTGTTTATTAATTAAATTTGCATTGTCTCTTGTCTGCATGTCCCACTTCAAATTCCCATCAGCAGAAAGATTTGATTTGGAGCAATCATTTTCAACACAGAATCACTCAGTCATTTTGGTTATATGGATATAAGAACAATATAATCGGAAACCTGAGAGGCTGTTGTTTATTAATTCTCAAATGCAAATTATTATATCATTAGTATTCTAGAAACAACATTCTGTCAAAGTTGGAGTCAAATTATTTTATTCACACAGTATAATATCCATGTAATGTGATGACATATATGCACCACTACAAAATCTGTAAACCAGCATATTAAAAGACATAAGGTTGGTAAACAAACTTTGAGGCATGAGATAAAAATTATAAGATTGAACACACATTGTATATCCCATGGGTGTAAGACATGGTAGGTATACAAACAACGTTACAAGGTTCTGTAAATAATAAACTCTAAATGAATCAAGAGCACATATATTACCACTGCAATTTCCATTGAAAACCATTCTATCAATCTGCATTGCAGGCTCATCTGTGTCAATACCCTAAACAAGGAACAAGGGAACACATTAGAATTTTCAAAAACAAGTTTTTAAATTAATTGCACTTGTAAATATAACGCCATATCTTGCAAACTTTGCTGAAGATGAATCGGATTTGATTCGAAATATACAGTCTAATTCAAACTTGTGTAAAATTAATATGCACTCCTTATTCGGAATTACATTCATTTTATATTTGCTGAAATTATCAGCCGGAAAATGATTTTGAATTTATAACAACATGATTATAGGCTGTTATCTGACGCCACAAATCAGAGTTCATTCTAGATTTTCATTGGTCGAGAACTGTGATCTATTTAACAAATAGATAACATTCTTCATTTGTCTGTTCAGTTATAGATACACGGTATGACGACATAATGTCGGTAAGAACAAAAAATTGGCCCACAAGCCGCCTAGGTGAGTGGGTCACTGATGTTCTTACCACTTTATGGCATCTACCATGTATCTATAACTGAACAGACAATGGCAAAATGTTGTCTATTTGTTTTATATAATAAAAATGTGAAACATTTTGCCGAAATAAGCTTTGTAGTGCGATGAAAAGACTTTAGCACACCATGATCTATACAAAACAAAGCCCGCCATTGGCTATCGATAATTCTAAAATTGCTGTGTTGGCTTGACGCAGAAATGACGTCAGCGTGCATCTGTCCTCTAATAGATCACAGTTCTCGACCAATGAAAATCAAGAATAAACTCAGATTATTGTAAACTGAACAGACGACAACAAAATGTTATCGATTTATTTTATGTAATAAAAATGTGAAATTTTTTGCCTAAACAAGTTTTGTAATGCAACGAAGACTTTAGCACGCCATTGGCTGTCGATAATTCTAAAATTGCTGTGATTAACTTGTCGCTGAAATGGTGTCAGCGTGCGTCTGTCCTCTAATAGGTCACAGTTCTAGACCAATGAAAATCCAGAATAAACTTGATTATTATATAATTAACAAATAGATTACATTTTGCCGTTGTCTGTTTAGTTATAGAAACACGGTAAGACATCATAATGTGGTAAAAACCAAAAAGTGGCCGATGAGCTGCCGGGGCAAGTTGGTCACTGATGTTCTTATCACATTAATTATGACGTCTACCGTGTATGTATAACTGAACAGACAACTGCAAAATGTAATCTATTCATTTTATATAATAAAAATGTGGAAATTTTTTGCCAAAATAAGCTTTGTAGTGCGACGAAAAGACTTCAGCATGCCATTTGACGTGATCATGATCTATACAAAACAAAGCATGCCATTGGCTGTTGATAATTCTAAAATTGCAGTGATTGGCTTGTCGCTGAAATGGCGTCAACGTGCGTCTGTCCTCTAATAGATCACAGTTCTTGACCAATAAAAATCCAGAATGAACTCTGATTATGATATAATAGAGCACAGATGCATGCTGATGTCATTTCAGTGACAAGCCAATCACAGCAATTTTAGAATTATCGACAGCCAATGGCGTGCTTTGTTTTGTATAGATCATGATGGCATGCTAAAGTCTTTTCGTCAGACTACAAAACTTACTTTGGCAAAATTTTTCACATTTTTATTATATAAAACAAATAGATAACATATTGCCGTTGTCTGTTCAGTTATAGATACACGGTAGACGTCATAATGTTGTAAAAACATCAGTGACCCACTTGTCTAGGCGACTTGTGGGCCACTTTCTTGTTCTTACCACATTATGACATCATACCACACATCTATAACTGAACAGACAACGGCAAAATGTTATCTATTTATTAAATGGAACATTTGCATACATAAACACCCCCTTCCGCCACGACACATTGCCGACATTTCCCATCAGCCATGTGTATACAAAAAAACATACCAGAACTTTACAATTAGTTGCGTCACATTTCTTTAAATAGTCCATGTCTATGATGCCTGATAAATGAACTACAGCCACCTGCTCCTATGTACCATGAAAAAGACAATGAATTTTGAAGACTTAAGGGACTGGTCATAAAGTATGGGGTGGGGTGGGCTGTGGAAATTGAGGAGTGGGTCATGAATTTTTCAAGTCACAAATAGGGGTCAGGGTCATGAAAATTTTAAGGGTATACGAGGTGGGTCATTATAGTTCCCAGTACGAAATGGGGGGTGGGTCATGTATATTTGTAGGCAAATCAGGGGTGGGCCACACAAAATTAGCCTTTTAATAATTAAATTCTTATAGCCCCCCCCTCCCCATACTTTATGACCAGTCTCTTAAAGTGACCACTGAGGTACAATTGTGAACATTTTGTACACTTCACAGTTTTAACAGTAAACAATTGCATACACTGATACATATACATGCTTTACCTCTTCTTCCCATTCTTCGTCGTTTTCATCGCAACTTTCCTTCATTTCTCACAATTTTTCTGGGAATTTTTGAATTTTCACCGCCAGTTACGTTAAACAATAACAAATTACGTTAATTACCGCTGACAACTTCAAAACACAACCTGTCAGAAGAACTTCATGTTTCACTCATTGATCTGGTCACTTTTATCTTGGCAATATTAAAATTGGCAAGTGATTTGTTGGTGGCACATTTAAATTGCTTTTCAAAGCAGATACAGGTTGAGATTTGGTAAAATTTGGCAAGCTAGCATGTATCGAGGAGCTTCCAGCCAAGTGAGTTGATGCGATCTCCTGTGAAATAATTTTTATTCTAAAATAATAAAATTAATAATAATAATAATAATAATAATAATAATAATAATAATAATAATAATAATAATAATAATAATAATAATAATAATAATAATAATAATAATAATAATAATAATAATAATAATAATAATAATAATAATAATAATAATAATAATAATAATAATAATAATAATAATAATAACATAATTATTATCAATTTTTTTTTTCGCATGGGACTTCGAGTCTTCTTTATCTCCAATAAAGTTTACGGTAATCTTATTTTCATTATTATTTGACTATAAGTGAAAGTTAAATCTCGACTAGCTAATATAAAGAAGTGTTGGTATGTAACAATTTGACTGAAAGCATTGCCAAATACTGTGCTTGTATTTTTTACAGTTGTTGAAAGAAAGCTAATTAACCAATTTACCATTCATTATAATTGTAATATGGAAATTAGAATTCAACATTTAATTAAAGAATTTAATTGGATGTTCTTTTCTTATTGCTCTATTTTTTGCAATCTTAGAGATTTTGACTTACTATCACAAGTTTCACAATAGTATCTCTCGTGTATGCACTGAAGCGTAGGTGGCCAGTGTATGTGGTAGCAGGTTAATATATTCAAGTTAAATAGAATACATTTACTTGCACAATAGAATAAATTGACCTGCTAAAATTGTTTTGGCAGTTTAAAATATAATGTGGAATATGTTTCGGAATTCTAGAAGAAGTGATTTTTACAATTATGAGGTTTGAGTAACTTTTTACCGATGTATGTATTTAAAATAAATAGACATATTTGCATATTAAATGTCTTGAATAATATTTTAGAATGGTCAACCTCCTAATGCAGCTTACGACTACAGTCCAGATCAACACACCAGAGTACACTACACACGCAATCCATCATTCCTTGATAGAGTAGGGAACAGCATTTGTGCAGCCGTGTTTGGTTTCTTCATTGTTGTTGGTGCCTTTCCACTCCTCTACTGGAATGAGGTGAGATCAAGTTTGCTGGGATTTTCCCGGCCAAACCGATATTTTAAGCCATGCTGTCAATTTTCAGGGTCGAGCTGTGAAAACAGCTGCAGCTCTAGATGAAGGTTTGAAATATGTCATTCATGTAAATAACCTACGGCAGATCAGCCAATCGGAAGATGGCAAACTGGTCCATTTAACTGGAATGCTGCAAACTGATCAAGTGAGTGCACATGAAAGTAATGATAAAAACTAACAAATGAGTCCAAATTTGATTTTGTAATGTGTGTTAAGATTAGTGAAAACATGAAATTTAGCAAATTGCCATTTAGCAAACTGTGTTTAATGAAGGTAGTGTCAGACCCAGAGTATATGGTGGCAATAAAAGCTGTGAAACTAAAAAGACAAGTTGAAATGTTCCAGTGGGTAGAACACAAAAGTGAAAGGTAGGGTGACCATGCAGAGCAAATATGAAATTAATTCATTATTAAAAAAACTCAATAAATTATGAAGAAAATACAAAGGAAACCACAACCGTGGTAATGTGATAAAAGCACACGTGAATTTTAAAAAAAACTTTTGACTTGATTTTTTCAACTTATACACATTCACATTGAAAATTCTTTCACAATGCTTGGTTGAACCTGATTTAAATCTGATAAGGCACTCCTGCTCATATATTAAATAGTAATTGTTCAATCACAGGGGGGTTGGCTTGAGCCCCCCCTGGAATAATTGCTATTTGCACAAGGCAGAGCAAAACACTTAGTCCAGAGAAAAGTGTAAACCTTGAACCCCCTAGGTTTCTACTGTTGCCAGCCCCCCCCCCCTCCGCCATATCTGTTTGCTTCTAATGGCCTACCAAGTATATTTGATATTTGTCTACCAATTGATCACAGGACACTCGTACTGTGATCGAAACGAGTATGTGGCCATTTAGGGCCTTAGAACTTAAGGAACTATTCTCTTAAAGATTTATTGTTACAGGGAATACCAAGAGGGGGGCGAGACACGAGTAGAAACAACGTTTTCTTACAGTAAGTGCACCGTAACTCGTGTGGAATTGTAAGTTGAAATGTATGACATTAGTCCCTCATTTTAGTCCCTAAAAGGAACGAGTTGATGAAAGGATGAGTTGAACAAAAGAAACACACTCATGCTCACATAACGCAAAATTGCCACTCGTCAGAATTGATGCCTGTCCGAAACATCATTGTAGGTAATACGGGAATACAAGCAGTCTCTATAAAGGAAAGCGATTTGTACCATTCCGTATCAGATTTGATTGACATACACATCGATTTGGAACAATGGGAATTTTTTCGTTGTGTGGGCAACGTGTGTTTCATTTCTTCCTGTGTTGTCCCTCCTTTCATTGACTCCTTTCCTTTAGGAACTGCGCGCAGTTTAATTATAAATCCCAGTCAGATAATACGACCTAGCTAGTATAATTATTGCTTTTAAGGAAAAGAATGGCGATCTGGCCTAATAAACAGCGCAACATTTGACAGAAGTCGGCAACATGAAAACCCAAGGTATAGAGCTGTACAGGAATAATGTACAATTTACACCCCATCCTCAGCATATCTCTGATTTCTACAGCCGAAAAAAGACAGCCTGGACACAACCTGACTATTGGTCAACCCTTGCGTTAACGTAACCTTTTGACGCATTAGCGTCGAGTTCAAAAAGGAAAAAAAGACTACCAACTTTCTTTCTGTTTCTTTCTATGCAGTTCAATGATCATTACATCCAAGCACTATGAAGTCGATCATGTTTACGTTGGCGCATACGAACTTTCTGAAGGTTAGTTCAAAACTAATGCTATGTGATAAGGTGTGGCTAATTCTGTAGGTTGGATCTCACAGATACGTTTCTCGCATACATTGAAGGTATCATTATGGGAACGTGAATATCTCCGGAAACAGATTTCATCAAGATTTGCTACTGTTTTAGGCCTGGTTAACCGCGTGAATAACTTCAAGCCACTTCGGTTAAAGGAAATCCCGGCAACACACGACAAACGGTTACGTTCGCCCAAGTTGCGTGATGGGATACTTTACCACTCCCGTGATCCTATGAGACCAGAGGTAACAAGCTTGTCTGAAACATTTTCTCGTCATCACGTTCTTAATAGTTTTTTTTGAGGTGGAAAAAATCAAACGACATCATCCTAAAAAAAGCGAGTTGTCAGCTTCAGGTATACACACACACGCACACTCAGTGTCAATGTTTGCTACAGAGTAAAAAAAATACCTCTCAACATTTTGCCATTCACTGTAAACTCCAAACAAAAATCACCCTCAGCCTGCTGCTGTTTCATTGTGGTGATCTTAGGGCCTACACTGCTTGGTACCACATCAAGATCACGCCATATTTTGTCAAAGTTTACTAAGAATATTCTGTTGGAAGGACAAATCACTTATTGTTAGAAGTTAGTGCTAGGCCATTTAAAGTTCTAACAATAAGTGAGCTCAACAGCGTCCATTTTTCAGGGACACTCTGGAGCAATTATACTGCTAAGCCATTCAAATTCTAACTATAGTTGAATTCAATAGCGTCCGCTTTTTGTGGGACACCCTCTATAGTATCTTATGTTATAACTAGCACGTCAATCAGTTCTTATCAATGACAAACATTCTTGACAACTCTTTTATTATACACTCTCTTATCAGGTTGGTGATTTGAGGGTTACCTTCAGCTTTGCGGGTTTCTGTGGTAAACCAGGATCACCCCATGGTCATCCGATGACGGTAAGACGCTGTAAAGTCATATAACTGGTGTGACATTTGCTAAAGTGTTATAAAAATAGAATACAAAGAAACTCGACCTCATTATAAACTTAAAAACGGAAAAAAGACAACATGATAAACTTGAAAATAAAAGTTTATAAAAGTTTATCATTGTATTTTATTTTATTAAAATACCAGGTGGTGTTAATATCCAGGGAAGCGTTTATTGTCTCCGGGGAGGTAGGGCCGTTAGAGTCAAATTTAATCATATCAATATTTGATTTCAGGTGAGCATAATTGCCAAACAAACTGGTCACAAGTTGGGAGCGTATGAAACTGATTCTGGATATTCACTGGAGTTACTTTACCCTGGCAAGATGTCGGCCAAGGTAATGCATTATGTTTTACAAGAAATTCTCTCTCTTCTACACAATAGTTTATTATGTGCTAGGTTATTTCATGTTCACGTTATGCTGGCGCAAATGATGTTGGCTGACACGGGTTAAATTATTCTTTAGGCAATATTTGAAGCCGAGCATGCGTCCAACGTCGCAATGACGTGGGTTTTACGTGGAGTTGGTTGGTTGATGTTTTTTGTCGGATTTATCATGATGACAAGTATTTTCACAACTTTGGGTATGCAAGCCATAGCATTGTTTGCAACGATAGATATCTTTCGATGTTTTTAATAAGTTTTAATCAGGGGCCGGTTGAATAAAAGGCGTTAGCTTAAACGGTGGATAAGTCGAAAATATCAAGCAAGCGTATGAACTATTGACTGAAAGCAAACTAAACTTTTCAGTCGGAACATAACAACTACGCATAGAACTACATATTTAGTTGATAAAATTTAAGTTCAAGTATTTGCAAGATGAATGGGAGCGCTATTAAACTTTTGCTTATCCACCGTTTAAGCTAAACGCCTTTTATACAACCGAACCCTGATCAGGAATTTCTTTCTAAGAGCTGTAATTCTCATAACAATTTCAATTATTTCAGTTTCCTGGATTCCAATTGTTCGTGA